>VXAK01010772.1:4390-25508 GCA_013399435.1 Arenaria interpres
ACCTCATGCAGCTTGTACCCTCATTTTGCATTACTTATTTCATTCCTTATTTGAGTTCTGTTACAGGTTAGTAATTACTTTAGGATATCTATCTGTCCATATGTTTGTTTTGTTAAGCAGAAACCTATGCAGGAAATGAGAATTTGATCACAGTGAAGACTTTGAGCAGTTTGCAGAAAATACAAGAACTCTTAAATTTGATATATTATTCTTTCTCACAAAAGCAAGGTTTGGATGTCTAAATCAGGATTGATCACTATGACAAGTAGTGAGGGGCTTTGAGCTTGGGAGCGTTCTGTTTTGAATGTGTTTTTTGTAGTGTTTGAGTTCTAACAAAGTGGTGTGAGCAGTGAAATGACTGCATTGAGATATTTTTTGTTATTTCTTAGGTGACTGTCCACTCATAGCTGATGAGGTTCCTTGAAGGAAAAAACTGGAACCTCCTAAACACAGCCAAAACTTCAAAGTGAGAACAGCTGAATTAAGTATCATAACCCAAGAACTTGACCCAAACTGGAGGACTGCAAAAACTTTCCCAGAGGAAGTAGAGACAAAATTATAAGTGACTGCAGTCAGAGATCAGTAACACAGATAATCCAGTGGCGGTGTCATGTTAAAGGAAAAGGTGTAACTAGAATGGTGGTGTTTGTAGAGTGATGACAGAAACAGGATTTTTTTAACAGTTAAGTGCTTTTTGCTATCTGTTTGAAACACAAGTTTTGCTCTTGCAGATTCTTGGACTTTGCTTTTTCTTCCTCTAAGCCAGTTTTAGAGGCGATTTTGAATAGGATATTCAAATAATTCTGGCATTTTTCCTTAAGATCTGAGTAGAGTTTGAAAACTGGGTACCTTAATCTATCCTTCCCTTCTTCCTTTTCACAGTTGTTTTTTCCCCAACAGATTCTTGCTACGTTAAACAAGTGAAGCCATATAACAAACATTTCGGTAATCAGGCCAACACAAAGTACTCATAAATTATCACCAGGCAGCTCTAAATCTGTCATAAATTCTTACTGACTTGTTCACAGGAATGTTTATGTAATTGATAGAAAATACAGAGAGGAAGTTAAGTCTCCTTTTTGCAAGTTAAATCAACTATAGCAAGATGAAAAACACCCACCCACTTGGCTTCGGAGCAGCAGAGACATTCTTGAAAAGCAAACCTTTATGAAATCTTCATTACAAAATAAAATTATGAAATCAAATTCAAGGTGTAAAAACTAGCCATTTTACAGGTGTCACCTGATTGTACTCTGCTTGCATATTCCTTGTGTAACAGCGTATCACCTCGGTCAGGGAGGTACAGGTTTGGAATCATTCCAGCAAAAGAATTTTTGGCGCAGCTGGGAACATAGATATAATGTAGGATGTGCTAAAGCTGGGAATCATTGAAAGGAGTCCAAGGAGTCACAGTTCTGCAGATGTGGAAAAAAAATCAAAACCACCACAAAACCTGTGGAATGAGATGTTATCTTACTTGACATCCCTTAAAAAGAGGTGTAGAAGCTGCAGTGAAACACAGATAAATATATTCAGAGATGTTTATGCTATTTTACAGTGTAAATTACAAAGAAAGGTATGAGCAACTGTGAGGGGTTTGTACACCAACGAGTGATATATCAATAATCAAAGTAAATGAGATTTCATTAAACCTATGCAATTAACAAAAAGCACCTTATTCCATTGATCACAGTGACACAGTTGTGAAGTATGATGTTGGAAAGACAATGTATTTAGATTATACTAATCACAGGGATAGGAAATTTATAATCTTAACAGAACAGGTGGCAAGGATGCATTTGTCTGAACTAAAGAATTTTGAATCAGCAAGTCCAAACAATAAATAGCCAAATGCCTGAGATGGGTAAGATGAAGCATCCTTTGAATCATGCCTGGTAAAATTTATCATGGCTTGAAAAAATGAGAAACTTCAAAAGGGTTGCGAATTGTGATGATTCTGGTATTTTGAAAGAGGGGACCAAGATGGCTATTGACCTTAATGAAGTCAGTCCTGAGTAAAACAGTGGAATGACAGATGTAAATTTATGTGGAAAAGTAGAGTTTACTCTGAACATCATAGTGTTTTTCTGGATGTTGCTGATTGTTGTGCTTTTATGAGAGACTGCTTCAGCAAACTTTGCTGACAGATTTCTAGTTGTTTTGCTTGTGATTTTTTTAACCCATCAGTGTCAACACATTAACTTTGGTTTTCTTTAGGGAATTTGATTTGCTATAACATAGCATTTTGACTTAAAAGAGCTTCTATTCCATAGACAGGTAGAGACTATGTTAGATGAATTAAAAATTTGGTCCTGTCATTTTGTACAATGTTATTTAATGTTTTGGTCCATGGTCTATAAAATCTTTGATGATAAAGCTGCAGATGATATAAATTGGCTAAAGAGTGAATTGGGAGAGTAAGTAGTTATCACAATAAGATGTGTGTCTGCTTTCAACATCCAACAGCATGCTTTTGTTACCTTATGGACAAAGTATAGCTTTGTCATTCATAGAGGACTTAAGAATGCCAGTGAGATCATCTTGAAAATGGTGGTGTGGAAATGAAAGTGGATGGTATCATCCATACAAACTCTGAAGTGTCTGCAGTGGTATGGCAACAGGGGCAGTGGGTACCTAAAGAGGATCTACCTTGAAGGAGTGAGGAAGTGATCTATGTGCTTTGCTAATAAGACATCAGCAGTAGTGCATACAGCTCTGGTATTCATATTACAGGGTCAAAATAGAGGACGACTACAAAAAGTGATCCAAGGACAGGGAAAAAGTCTTGGAGTGTAAAGTTTGAGTTGAATTTGTTTTGCTGAATTGGAGAGAAGGCTGCGGAGTCATGTATTTGTGAGGTGCAGGAGAGAGACAGGACATTTCAGCTTTGCTGATTAAAGAGCAAGTTCTATTGGCTGGAATTAAAAAACCAACATGTAAAATCACGTAAAACAAGGGAATTAGTTCTTCATTTCTAATTCTCTATGCAAAACTGAGTCTAAACAACTCTCATTCAGTTCATACTTAAATGTTCCCAGCTGTTCTGTATGCTTCAAATGTTATGAATTATTATAAAGCTAAGATCTTTATTCCCTTCTGTTCCATGTCTCACCTAATAACAGGTACAGAAAGGAATTTAAGAGACCCGATGATAAAATTTCTTGTCTCAGGTCTGCATCATCTGTGCTAGGAAACTGATTGTAATGAAATTACTAAGATTCTGGATTTTTGTTGGTCATTTATGGATCCGAAGAACTTAATTATTGTACTGCATTATTTGACCCTTAAATCCTTTCACCTTCCTTTGAGACTGGCCACATTAGGAAATGCAGTATTGAACAGAGGTGATCTGTGCCTTGAGGTGTGACAGGTACTTGTCTTTTTGTTTTCCTGGTGCGGTTCCCTTGCATACTGCATCATCTGGCTGGGAAACAAATTTCCCCAAAGTCAGATTGGCAGGGATATTCTTTCATTTTTTTTTCGGCAGTATAGGGGGCAGGCTGGGTATGCCACCAGCTGGAATTACTTAGGTACTTCTCACCTAATGGCTTTCCTGCTACATCAGGGGCTGGGGATAATGATGGCACTTTAGTAGTCTCTTATTATAACAATCAATTTAATTTTCTAGGTTTGAGGTATTTGGCCAAGATAATTCTTGCAGCTTTACAAAAGTATAGCTGAGTAAAATGTAATGGCTGTGACAGAGAGATGGCCATGGTGAACGATCTAACATCTTTTCATATTAATCTCCTCTCATGCACAGCATTACCAGGTACTTGGAGGTTTCATTACAGTCACTCAATTCTAGTACAGAATTGTTCACCTTATCTGTCACTGATACCTTCCAGACAGTATGTAACAGTACAAGTACATAAAGGTAATTTAAAGAAAAAAATATTAACCTTTGCAACATAAACTCAAGAAATAAGTAGTGCTGGCCTGAATTATATGCATTAGGATATTTTTGCTTAGGACATGCCCAAGCCCCTAATTCTGCAGCCTAGCAATTATCACTATCCAGTAATCACAAGCGCAAGAATGAAGACTGCACTGCGTCTAACGCATCTTTAAAATTAGTGTACTCTATTTCTTTTTTCCTCATGGTGTCACTATAGGATAAAGTTAATGTTCTTTGGGTATTCTCTATACTGAAGCATATTTCTACTTCCTTTGTCTTACTCTGACTTTAAGGATTTTCTATTACGTGTTTAGAAAAGATGAAAGCAAATATACTGCCTTCAAATTTGGACGTGTTCTCTCAAGCGTTGACCCATCCTCAACATTGTGTGTCAATTTTTCATTTTGTTTCTTAAAAGGATTTAATAGTAGAATAAATTTAGCTTTGGATAAGGATCTGGAGAATTTGAACAGTTCTAATGACCTGAAGGTAGGAATTGTCATGTTTAAAAAAATGAGAAAAAGGCATGTATCTTACAATTACATCATCTTATGATGCTAAATCTGTGATAGATTTTCTATGTGTGAGGAAGAAGTCTAAGGTCCTCAGTTTCTGTCTCAGCTTCACTTTTTCTTCTGTGGTTGTAAAGTGTTTTGAATTCAGCTTTCTTGATTGATAGAAAAGTAGTTTTCTTTTCCAAGCTCTTGCTGGCAAGCGTGGAGAGATAGACTTGTGCTTTGTTTACATATAGATAGCATTTTTGTCTGTCTAGTTGTTACCACTTTACCCAGACCCACATGCTCAAAGACATCTAGGTACCCAGCTCCCATAGTGGAAGGGTGAAAGATGTGGCACTAGTGAATGCATATATGCATGTTAAGTAGGACTGAAAAGAAATTTGCTTGTACAAGAGTGGGAGCCAGGCATGGAGATGCCGTTTCCCATTCCTGCATTTGGAGCATACCCCTCCTGAAAGAGAAGGACCATTTCGCTGGTTTCCCTTTTCTACCTCTTCAGTAAAACAGTGGTGTTCGGCTGGACACATTCAGGATTGTAATGAGGATGAGTGTGACTGTTTAGTCAGTAGGAGGGAAACCATCCTCCAGTTCTACAAAATCTATGTCCTATTGTCTGGCTGCAAGTGAATCTTGCAAGTTTGTTTTAGCGAGCTGAGCTTGTGATCAACCTCAGACTTGCTTGAGTTATCAGCTCACTGGTGTGAAGGTTAACTAGAACCAGTGTATTCAATGGTGGGCTTGATATGGTCAGTTTGCTAGTTTAGTAAAGAAGTTGGTTCACCTAAGGAAGTTACAGAGCACTAAAGTTAAAGAGCTCTTCAGTAGAAGCCTGAGTGTTATCCCCCTATGCTTTCCTGTCAATATTTACAGCAAGTTAAGAGTTCTTTTTTCTCCCACTCTGTTCAGCTGGTCTTTTCACATGAGTTAACGGATACCCCTCTTCAGTGCCGACACCTAAATATTGTCTCTAATCCTTATGCCATGTCTTTCACTCACATGCCTGTCGCTGCCGCACAGTTCCTCCGTAGATTCAATTGTTCTTTGGACTGGAATTTTGCAGACAGTTGAAGTTACTATTTCTAGACTGTTGTCTTGATGATGTCTTAGACATTATCCTCCAGTGAAGTGTGAAGCGGGACAGCTGAACAGCACACATTGAGAGAAATCTAGGGCAAAATTAAACGAGACTTCTGCACGTTGGCACAAGCTGCCTGTTTTAATCTAGAATGGAAGCTATAAACTATTTCGCAGTTGGATGTGACAGTTTATTAGCTGTCTAGCATAGTGCTTTCTTTCCAAAGGCCTGACAGAACCTTCTTCATGACCTGCTACTTCTCTTCCCAATGGTCATGCCAGTTTTTGATGCTGAGAACTGGCTTTGAACTGCAAGGCATGTGTAACACTGTGATTCTGCAGGAGAAGCAACCTCTCATAAACTTACTGGCAGAACATCAGAACCAGAGATGCTAAGCATCTCCTCCTACCAGCTGTGAGCAGTAGCTCTCTGGCTTTTAATAAACACCAGTCCGGGTTGGAGGAGTCACCATGTTCAGTCTGAAATCCAACATCTGCTTTAGGAAACCCTCCATCTCCACAACACAGAATTTCCCTGTTGTTTTCTTAGGAGTTTCTCCAGTCTTTAAGCCTTCTCCCAGCAGCAGCTTTTTTACCTTGCATATTAGAGACCTCACTGCCCAAATAATTCTCAAAATACTGTCACCCACACTTACCTCAATTTGTTTCCAATTTCCTTATCTTCTCATGTTAAATGCAATCTACTTTCATATCATCTGTTCTTTTGCCTGTTCTCCACCCTCTCACTGTAAGGCAGTTGTTGTAATTAACTCCTGGTTTCGCAATATCTAAATGTTCCAGTTTCTTCACATACTCTTCTTGACTGCTTCTGCTTCCCTCGTTCCTCGAGTAGAAGTCAAGAATAGCAATTTTCCTCACTTTCTGATCTTTTGGAGTTGTCTCCCTTTTTCCCTACCTTCACTTTTAGGACTGACCATTGTCCCCTTACTGACTATAGATTTCCAGCATACCAAGAACTTTAATGGAAAGTCACCTTGACCAGAAGGGACTAAAGATCAAGTGCTTGCGGTTAGTGCAGGCTTGTAGAAGGCTCTCCAGGTCTGAAGAAAATAATGCTGAATCGCTGTCCCACGCCAGAGAGGACCCCATGGACTTTTCTCCAACTGGCATATGCTATTATCCGTTAGTGAGGGAAATGTTTCATTCTAAAATGTCAAATTTCTGCAAATGCAGAAGTGCCTTACGCCTGCTAACGCTTCTCTCCTTCCAGTTTCAACTGATGTCTGCTGTGGGGGCTCTAATCGTTCACTCACTCACTGCATCCCAAAACTTTTCTCTTCACACTCCCTCCCTGCCCAACCAGTCTTTCATCTGCCTCATCTTCCATCAGTCTTGCTACCCATCATCAGTCTCTTTTGCCCCGATTATCTCTCCCAAACAAGTTCAGCAGCTTACTGTGCCACCTTACCTGTTTGACATCTCTTTGATCAACCTAGATCAAATTCTTCCTGCAAGTTTTTCCCTTATGTCTGATGGGAGTTGCACTGCAGCTCCTCTCTCATCCTTATCATTTTAGGGGTCACTCAGCTACATAAGAGGTGCCCCAGTTTTATAGCCTGAAAATCTGGTCACTTTGTACTTTTGGTGTCTGAAGTGAATGTGGTTTAACATAACTCCCTGTATGACTTTACAGGGTGTGATTAAATATGAGAAGTCAGCAGTTGAGTAGTGCACCAAAGAACCAGTTAATTAAGCACTTTGAAGTATGAAGTATTTATCATCTGTAAACAAAATCTATATACTAAACCAAAACTGCCTCCACAGCAATGCCTGGATTTTTGCTGGACAAGATCAAAAGCCCAATGAAATTGGGAAAAGGCGAGGGGAAGACATTTCACTGATTTCAGTGACCTTTGGGACAGGAGGGTCTGCTGAGGGTCAAAAAAAAAAGGAAAAAAAAAAAAGGTAAGAAAAGAAGTTGCTTGCTGTGACAAGATAACTGTAAATTGATTTGGATTTGTAATTTGATTAGGATACATATGCAGTGATTGAATATCAAACAAATTTGGTGCAGATTTTGTTTCTCAATTCAAGATCAGTCCATGGAACTGCACATTATAATTTATGCAATGATAAAATAATGCACAAAGCACTGGGACTGTACAACTTCATTTTATTTTGTGTGCTTTTATAGGATATAAATAAATGACAAAATTACAAAATTTATAACTGGAAGCCCAAGCATATTTACATAAGTATTTGTTGCAGTGAGGCTACTATTTACTGTTCTCCTATACAATTTTCCTTTTGGTACCATATTTTTAGTGTTATTTTTTTACTGTCAGTTGACTACGTACATATCAACAGTGAATAGGCAAAATATGTACAAGGAACTATTTTGTTCAAGTAAATTGAATACTGTATTAAAAGTATGTCATCACTCAGCGCTATGATTAGGTTTAACTAAACCGTATACAATTATCAGGTTTAAACCAAGTTCAATTATCCATTTTTTGGAATTTACCAACTGATGACTATAACTGAAAACCTCAGCTGGATATGAAATAATTAAAAAAACATTAAGACAACCACACAATTTATCAATATCTCTATAATGAACTTCAAAATGATTCACAATTTGACTGGATAGAACAATATACGTTAAAATGTCATTTTTCTCCTATAGTGATATTTTTACTGTTATAATTTCAATTCTACATAAATATACATCATGGTATTATACAAATACTCCACAGACATTAAAAAAATTAAAACACTTTAAAGAAAATGTAAGTAAATCTTATTTAATCAAATATTAAGCAAATGCTTAACTATTTTGTTCCATGAAAACATTTTTATTACTTTGGAATTTTTTTCTTTTTCTTGCTATTTTTATTTAGAAAATGTTTTGCAGTAGAATTTTATCAACGCTCTTCCAAACAAGCTTTCTGTGAGAGAAATCTTGATAGCAAAATCCATGGTTTTTACTTTTTTTTTAGAACCACTGAGATTATTCTTTAAAAATACTAGTAGAATTCATGGCTATAGCAATGTTGAACTGCATAAACTATATGTAGGTGTAGTACAATGACCATTCCACTTTCATTCCAGACTGATCACATGGAACATCCAGTGCACTGATGCTACAATTCTTATAATTTTCATAATGCTGCAATAGCAGTGGTTTACTTAACTTTAAAATAAACATTATTTGTCATAATTAATCTGGCTTCCTTCCATAAATATTCATATGTTTTCCTATAGTACTTCTCTTCCATAAAAATATCTAATAAATGTTTTCTGTGCATTATTAATACCTTTTTCTAACCATTCATAAAACTCTGATCCTTTGTTACAATGCAAGAGGTTCCTATTTCTGTAGAGGATCAAAGGACACCAATGATTACATATAAAACCAGCGCACACAGAAATCAGGGTGCCTAATTTCTTGTCACTTTAATGAGTTCTTTATTCAACACAGTAATTATTAATGAATTCAGTGGTTTCACAAATACTCTATTTATTAATTCTGGTTCTATTTCAATTAAAAACTGCCAAGATTTAAATAAAAAACCAATCAAATATTCTACTTATAGGCAGCAATAGTATTAGTTTAGAGACCTTTTTTTAAAAAGTAGAATTCGAAAATAAGAAATCAAAGACAGCACTGTGGCAGAGTCACAAGGGAGAACTGTGTGAAAAATAAGGTATCTCACTCCTCTTGTGGACTGTAATTTTAAAAGTCTTCGTATAGTGTCATTCTTCTGTCAGTGCTGCAGGAAGAAGAAATCACCAGAAATGACTGTCAGCCTTTTTTTTGTTAGATACAAGGCCACTCATACAGTGCAGTCTTCCTCTCTGCTGGATCGAAACGTTGCCATAAAGGAAAGGCTGTGCTGTGACTGCTTGGCGTGCAAGGCACAACAAGGAATGGGGGACAGTTTTGTATCAGAAAATTGTAGTTTCATACTTGGTATTAATGCCTCTTTTGGCTTCTTGTCCAGGTTCAACAATCCATGGTAGATTCGCAAGAGTCTTTTGTTCAGACGGATCTATCTGCTTTAAGACAAATGCAAACATACAGACGTGTTACCATCTCTGTGCACAGCATTTCTAGCATTTTCTTTAATTAACAGAACACAGAACAAATCCTGTGCTGACAAAGTCCTACAGCAGCAAGTGCGGTGGTCTAAACTCCCACATATCCACAGTTGCCCTCTTTATCCTCTTTAGGTCAAAGTTGTGTCTATCCCCAAGCTACCAGAGTTTGATAAAGCTATGCTTGATCCTGAGAAGTCCTTTTGCTACTGACACTGATGATGGCATCAGGAAATGTTCTTAAAATTTTATGGATGAAGATTCTCTGGCAATGGATGACAAAGTGTACAGTCATACATTTTTTTCCCCCTTCTTCTCATGTGGTAATTAAATATCACAGAGTATGGCTCTCACTTTATAGCGAGTATGATACAGCGTGTGGTCATTTTCCCCCTTTCTCTCCCAAGCCATGCTGTGCCTGTATTTTCATGTGATTTAAAATAGTTTTCGTAATATTTTATAAAGCTCTACCATAAAAGAATATTTCTCTGTTATCTATGCACTTCAGGAGGCACTTTAAAGACAATCAATATGTCGGCTCCAGTGAGCTTGGATTCCTAAGTTTGGGATTCCAAAGAAAATGGTGAAAAGGTATGTTGAATCCCAGTTTTGGAACAGGAGGGTCTGACAAGGGTCAAAAAAAAAAAAAAAAGAAAAAATGGTAAGAAAAGAAGTTGTTTGCTGTAACAAGATAATTGTAAATTTATTTGGATTTGTCATTCGATTAGAATACATATGCAGTGATCGAGTACCAAAGAAGGCTGGTGTGGATTTTATTTCTCAATTCAAGATCAGGAAATTTTTTAGAGGTATGCACTGCCTGCGATCCTCAGCACAATATATTAGAATTTGACTGAATCAATTAAAGGTCTGGAATTGCTATAAAAGTTATATGCACAACACTGGCCAAGCACCGTCTTAAATTGGTGGAATCTGAAGTTGTTCCACACGGCTGCCCATGCTGCAGTGACACAACCCCACCAGCTGATGAGGAGAGGTGGCACGACTGAGACACGGAGCATTTCTGACCCAACAGGTACATTTATTTGTACAGTTTCTATGTATATCAACTCTTAACTGTATAGATTTTATTTTTTTTTTTCCATGCATGACTACTTTCTACTTACCACTGACTTCCGAATACTAACACGTGGTTTGGGAATAGGCTTGGAGGGTTTATTCTCAAAGCTTTCTGGGAGGGTTGAAGAATGGCCCCCCTTTCGTGCTTGTAGTGCAAGCTGATAGGCCACCTCAAATGCTTGTCCTAGCGTAAGAATGATTTCGTAAGCTAAATTCTGGAACAAAACAAAAACAGTTAAAATTGGAGTGAAGTTGAGTTATCATCAAGTACATGAAGTACAGTACTGCTGTCTGTAGAAGTGATTTGTAATGTAAATAATAAAAATCACAATGGTAATAACCTCCTAAGTCTCTGCAATATTTATGTCTGTCAATGATTGCCCATTGATTAAAGACAATCTAAATGTAATTACTTCTAAAAACCTTGAAAACATTGTCTCGCTAAACATGAAAACAGGAGTGGGTGAACATGTATAATCTCTTTTTAGAAGAAGCATATTAACGCCCCACCACCACCTTCCCGGCTCACCCCATATCTGCTGCCTTCAAGATCCCACTCATCTTGCCCTACTGCACCTATCTGACATTCAGCCTTGCTCTGCTCCAGACCTCCTCTGCTGATCCGTCCTCCTCCAGATGCGTTCTCCTCTCACCGAACAGCGTGGGAAAAGGATACAGCACTGGTGTGATGCTTCCAAAGGGACAAAAAAGCAAATGTTGAAAGTGCCTGCTCTGCTTCACAGACACAGTGCCCTCCTATGCCTGCATGAAAGTCAGCACTCTGCTTTGGGTGAGTGGTTCAAGTGCTGGGGCAACCTTCTCATGGTATGTGTGTATGACCAAAGAAGTCAGGCTCTTAAGACTAAGACCAGTCTGGTGTTATAGCTAGAATACATTGAGTTCTCATTGCCTATGTGGAAGAAAACCTCTTGAAAGGTTTATAAAGAATGAATGAGGAACCAGGGGGTCGGTATAACTAGTTTTTCAGTACAGTTTTACATCAACAAAAAAGCAGTTATGAGTTTCAAATTCAAGCTTAATCTGAAAAGCGAGAAAATTTTTATGGTATTTTTTTCAGGTTTGTGGGTTTGTTTTGCTATATTTATTTCTAGGCTCTTACTAAAGCCTGTTTCTAGGCTACTAACTTCCCAATAATGTTTCGATCCCCTGCAGAACCAATGCAACCCTGCAGGTTTGCATCCTTATGTCCTGCAGTCTCCTTACAGTAATTCTTAAATCTTTGATATAGTTCAGAAGTTACCCTCTCCTTCCTCAACCTCTGCAGCCCAGAGTTGGAAGCACTGCTTTGAAACTGGGTGATCCCTTAAAATTCCCACGTTTCTGATATAGTTTTAAATGAGATATCTCTTTTAGCTAGTCAAGTCTAACTGTTGAGCTTGCAATAAGCCAGAAAGCAATGCAAGAGACTTAGAAATACACTGTCTGCCCTTTAATCATTAAAACACAATTAAAAGGTTAAACATTTTGTTTCATGCCCTGCACTGTAATTTCACTGTAGTCATGAAGAAATTCCGCTCCTTTGTTATCACACATGTATACTGAGATAGCATAGGTTAATTCAGTATATTTAGCTCATTGTAAGAGCTTCTTGTAAAGGTGCCAGCTCTGGTCTTTGTTAGGTCAGACAGAAAACATACTCCTCCACTGGGATATGCTCTTAGCTGTTAGGACTGCAATCACAACAGCAAGCAAGCCAAAGTTTCACAGCTTCCCAAATAAAAATGTCTGCCTGATTTGATAGCAGTATTTTCCCAATTGTCTCCCCTTTAACTTAAGGAAACTGGCTGGGACTGAGAAACTCTGAGGATGCAGTTTGCCAGTGGAGTAATAAATGAAAGACTAAAGAGACTATTATCAAGGACCCTGCCTTTTAGCAGAATGCTGGCTGTGGAATTAAGACCAACAGAGAATAATTGTTAAAAATGTACAGAATACTATTATTTGAAATGGAGTGTGCATATTAACAGGACAAGAATATTATTCTAAAGACATCTTAATCTGCTGTCGTAACAGTAAGATAGTGGGGATTGTCTACAGCAGATATTATTATTGCTAAGGAATACATCAACAGGACAGGGTGTAGTAATGGCCTGGAGAAAAAGCAGACTATAATACTAGTGGGACTGAGAAAATGCCCCATCCAGTGTGGCATACAAAAAGGTCACTGAGAGACAGGCCTGGAAAGCTCTGAGATAAGAGCAGAGACAAGCCACGAGTTTGCCATGCAAAGACATAAATCTAGTTAGGGTCCTGCATCTTGTCAGAGGCCACCATGATTTGCTTTCTTTTGTAGTCTGTAAAATAAAAAATAGGCCTGCCTGGAGCCTGAAAGCCGTTGGACACATTTAACTGTTTCTATGGTTAATAAATATTTGAAATATAGCAAATAAAACAGAACATTCACTGTTCTGTTCAATATTCGAAATGTAAACTGAACCATAGCTTGTACACACATTTCATACTGCAGTAGAGCCTTGACAAAGAGAAGTCTGCAGATGGAGACAAGGAGGGCTTTAAAATCATACCTTGTAAAATTGAAAAAATGTATCTGCAAAATTGTATTAAAAAAAAATAAATTTAAGTTTGGTTTCAGGAATTTCTCACCTGTAGTACTAGGAGAGGAATATGAGGACTAGAGTTGGTACGGATTCTCCCATGGGCTATACTGGAAAGGTTAAGGATTGCCTTGGGGATTGGGGTGGAAAACAAACCACAAAAGCCATCGCAGAAATTCTTCTGATGGAGTGAGGACACTATTTGATTTTTCTTTTACATATGGCACAAAAGGAAAGAAACAGGTCTGCCTCCCCAAAAGATGCTTAGCCCAAAAGTTGTAGAGCCCTTGGTCGCTGTAGAAGATGACATTGACCCTTACAGCACCCCATCAAGCTCCTTGGAAAGGCAAACTTTTAGGACCATGGTGGTTCTGAGGCTGCTACAAGCCTGTTCTTTGCTCAGCAGAGAGCAAAGAGTAAGCTAACACCTTTAAGCAACAATTTCTGGGAGATGAGAAATTGAGGTCAGTTGCCTTGTTTACCATGTAATGTTACAATTCAATGCCCCAGTGAGAGTCTGAGTCAGGATTCTTCAGCTGCTTTAATTCAGCCAACCTATTACAATGGCTAATTGTTCTGTTACATTTTAATTGACTTTTTTTTTTTTTTATTGCAGAAGTTCCAGCAGGCAGTGCTGCTTCATTGTGTTTTCATGCTTCTATAAAGCTGTGTTGAGGCTTCAGGAATATTTTAAGAGAGTAAGATTTCTGTCTTTTGAGCTATAAAACTTAAAATGAAAAGGAATTTTTTAAAAAACTAACATTCTGCCTTTTTGGAAAAGCACTTTTAATATAATGAGAATTTTACGAGTTTGTGCTTTTAGATGATTTTTTTTTTTTCTTCTTTAAGATCAATGTCAAATCTCATCTATTTTGAAGACTGAATTTATTGAAGAAGTTTCCTTTGGATCCTCTCAGATGATTAGTGTGAGCTACCCATCACATCAAATGTGTAACAATGTCAATTAGAACAGCCTGTGTTCAAGGTACTAAACTTAAAATTGCAGCTGGCAAAAATTGAACAGAATTGGAAACTTATTTGAAAAAAAAAAATAACATTGAAACAGTATATGGAACCTTAACTTGAAAAATTTGAAAAACCCCAATCCGATTTAAATCAGTTGCTGCCTCCTTCATTAAAAAAGAATGTTGAAGATTTCTACTATAAGAGCCTGACAAGAGGTTACTTGCTATTAATGGAAGTTCTTTCAGATGCAGAGCTGACATATGTACACGTTTATACTGTTAAGTATACATATGCTTTATCCCTTCAGACCTCAAAACTTTTACTTTTGGGGGGATCAAGAAAGGATGAGGATTTGTCTGTACTTTCCAATGTGTCAGCCTCTGTGCATTCAAGGGGAAGAAAGCTCTGCTTGCTAAAGACGGTATGATGGGACCAACACAGCTGGCACTGGCTTGTAACATCTGTGGACTCCTGGGTTGCACAAGGCTTTCATGTTCAAGCTTTCCTGCAACTTAAATTCTTGATCCTGTCTCCTTCTGGATTTAAAGCAGTCGTGGAAGGCAAGGTCTTCTGAATCCATCCCTCTATTCTTATGTGGTACAGAAAGACATCTTGTATGCAATGGGAGGATGGTAACAAGCATTCAAAGTGGTACTTTCAGGCTGTTGGAAAAACCATCACTGTAGATGGGAGAGGAGAGATTCATTTGCTCATGAGCTGAAAGCTCCTTGTACCTGAGTGTGCTCCATTTGCCAGGAGCAATTGAAATGGTTTGACACATTCCACCTAATATTCCCCAGAGAGGTGACTGTCTGGGAATCCTGTCTCTGGGTACTGCAAAAGGAAGAAGTTTTCTGTTCTGGAGACATGGGGATGCCACACTGATTGTACCTGGATGATCACAGGAACAGAGAAAAATTTTACAAAGTCCGCTAATCCCCTGTCAATGAACAGAATTTGAGACCTGAATGCATGCTTTTTCTTCTCTGCTAAGTATGTATACTAGCAGTTTCCAATTCTTATCCAGCTTAAGTCTGTGCAATGAAGGACAAAAGAATACAGAAAAGAAGAAAAACGACTTAGTATTATGCAGAGCATAAGTCGAATCCTTGGCACAAGTAAGAGCAGAAATTGTTCCAATTTATGCCAGTTGTCTTCTGTTCACAGGTGCATTGGGTAATGAAGGAATATCTAATGGAAATGACTTTGGATGTCTCCCATATATGAACCAGAATCATAGAATCATAGAATTGTCCAGGCCGGAAGGGACCTCCAAAGGTCATCTAGTGTGACCTCCCCACAGTCAACAGGGACACCCCCAACTAGACCAGGTTGGCCAGGGCTTCATCGAGCCTCACCTTGAATATCTCCAGGGATGGGGCCTCAACCACCTCCCTGGGCAACCTGTTCCAGTGCTCCACCACCCTCACAGTAAAGAACTTTCTCCTAATCTCCAATCTAAATCTAATCCCCTCCATCTTAAAGCCATTGTCCCTCGTCCTGTCACTAGAGGCCTTTGTAAACAGGCTCTCCTCAGCCTTCCTGTAGGCCCCCTTCAGGTACTGGAAGGCTGCTATTAGGTGTCCCCGGAGCCACCTCTTCTCCAAGCTGAACAACGCCAGCTCCCTCAGCCTGTCCTCGTAGCAGAGGTGCTCCAACCCCCTGATCATCCTTGTGGCCCTCCTCTGGACCTGCTCCATCAGGTCCCTATCTTTCCTATATTGAGGGCTCCCGACCTGTCCACAATACTCCAGGTGAGGTCTCACCAGAGCAGAATAAAGCGGAAGAATCACCTCTCTGGACCTGCTAGCAATGCATCTTTTGATGGAGCCCAGGATGTGATTTGCCTTCTGGACTGCAACAAGAACTTGGTATAGGAATTGTTACGATGCTTTGTTTCTCCAGAGAGAATGCTCTACCAATAGTTTTAGGGCGGCTTTATAAGTGAATGAGAGTGAAGTGGATTTCAAATATTGAGCAATAAATCCTCTTCTTCCCCTAAACCTTGTCCCCTTTCTTTAATCAAGTCTGATGTTTTTGCAATTTTGATTATAGGATTTCAACTCTTAGTACAACAGTTGCATGTAAAATTACTCCTAAAGACTAAGTACCGATAATGCTGGTAGTGAACATGTCACTTCACTAAAATGCTTTCCTATCTGCCAAAAAAATTGTTCTTGCCTACATTTCCTGAGGAACTGAAGGGCCTAATAGAGTGAATTTTTTTCATATCACTGTATATATTTTATTACCATAATATATATGATTTAAGATGCATCTTTTTTACACCTTACTGTGGATTTCTACCATTTTAAGCCTTATTTTTGTTAACATTATTTGACTTCTATCCATTGACAAATGCGTAAGACTGTTTCTATTAGCAAACTGGATTTCAATAGAAAATTTAATTTACTGTATGCTTCTTATCTAGCTGTTTTTTATGGAGCTTCTAATTGCATCAGAAATCCTAGATCCTGAGAAATAAAGCAACACAAAAAGAGAATATTTGAGTAGGTAAACACCCTGCTGAGGATTATGTTGCAGGAGAAAACTAAGACAGTTAGACATTAAAGTTTCTGTATTGCTTAAAATAGTAATTTAAAGTGCTTCGGGTATTACATGCTCCTCCTAAGGTATGAAAAGTGAGCAAAATGTTGTAATTATTCGTGGATTACTATTCTTTCCTTGCCAAGCAAGGAGAAAATCTATTTCATCTGCTGTACCGGGATCTATGTTTGTGCTTGATTATTAAGCCTATAAATGAAACTGCAGTACTTTGAAACCATTAAGAAGTATTTAAATGGATCAGAAGAAATAATAACCTCACTCAATCAGTCTAATTTCAGCTGATTCACTTATCAGTAAAATCTACATAATGTAACATCTTGTTGACCATGGTCTATCTATTTTTAACAGAATTTGGAAGTTTTTTCTACTCCCTGAGGACACTAAAATAGCAGCAGAGAAGTTAACAAAAGCACTGAAACAAAATGCTAAAATTCTTTCTAACCTACCTTCCTGTACCATCTTGTTATTTAAACTCTTCTACATGCCATCACTCTGCAATGTTGACTATTTCCCCAGTCACAAATAAAATGTCTCAGTTCAGACACATTTTTTTTATTTAACTTATTTGTAATATTGTAAGCGTGTTTCAAGAATTCATACACATTATACTATATTAAAATACTTTTTCTTGAATTATTTAAGGTTTTAATAGCATTTTAAATTTCTTCTGTACTTAACTCAAAGGGCAAGCATTCTTTAACTTTTTGGACAATAAGCCCTCTTAGTCCTAAAATTAAAGCCACTACTTATTTCATCAAATTCAGCTGAAAACAACATGACTGATTAATTCATATGCATTCATGATTTCTTGAAACACCAGTAGTCTGTGCGCTACCATCTGAGAAGCATAAATATAGGAAGAACTTAGTCATTTTCCACCAAAATAACAGGAGCTGTGAGGACTTTTGCTGAAATAGTATTTTTGAGATTTTTTTTTTAGGCAAGAAGGTTGGAACAATTAAGTAAGAATTAAAGTATTAATTTGTTATTTTCAAAATAAATGCATCTTTTTTGAAAAGGAAAAGTTACTGCTAAAGTAAAATTTCCTCAAATTCTATACCTGCATTACTTGTCAAGCTAAAACTCCCACTGACATGTCAATGAGCAGAGAACAACAGAGGGGTCATCTGAAATAACTGTTGACAATTACAGGGGCAACCTTGTACACTGGAACACAGAAAGGACAATGCTCTGCACAGACCTCTGTCATCACAGATGTTTCAAGTCTTTCGGATTTAGCTTGGAAGCCAAATATTCCTAGGACCTCTTGAAATACATAATTAGCTATCTGTGTGGTCTCTGCTTTGTCCGATATGTAAGTTTTTTGGTTGTCTGGTTAAACACAGAACTTTTCATATATTTTTTTACACATTTCAGTGCTTGCACATTTCAGAAGCTTCAGTTTTTCCACTTTAATCAATATAATGTCAAAAAGTCTAAACAATATTTAGAGAGATGTTTGAGTTATTGGGGCTGAAACACGACAAGTCATGGAACAGCAGGATAAGAAATCTTAAGAAATCGCTTACAGTGGTAACATCTCCGGTCCTAAAAGCAGCCCACATCTGCTTCAGGAAGGTGGGATGTGTCCAGGCTCAAAGGTCCCCACAAGAAAGTGGGCCCTTTTTTGGGGCCCTCTCACCCCTTGTTGGTTGGCGAGGGACGGACCCATGAGGGTAAAAGATGTCACCAAACCTGTCCTTCCCTGACTACGCAGGCAGTACAACACAGTCAAAAATGCAGGACACCCTGCAAATTTAGTTTAAGGTAGTTCCTGGGCCTACCTCTTAGCAGGACTGAGCACTGTATATAACCCACAGTGACCAGTTCTGATTTGTTCATTTGGTGTGTGCTAAGACTTCAGAACAGGTGGCCAAACCTGCTTGTTACAGATTTCTTGGAAAGCTATAGCTTAGGTGAGAAGAACTACACGTCAAGACTTGTATGAAAAGCTACTTGCTAAGTTTACGGTCAACAGCTGAGATCACAGAGGTGAGTTATTTCAGATGGGAAATGAGATAATATCAAAGAAAAACTTTGCTCTCCTCCAGAAATGTTCTTTTACTATCCCACAGCAGATTAGCCTTTTCATGTGGTAAATTAATAATACCTTCCATTAATCACCATATACCCTGAAAATATTTTAATAGAATTAAAGAACTATTACAAAGAACTATTAAATGAAGTATCTTCTATAAACTGACCACATCAAACGCAGTGAATACATGGCAGTAGTGGTGATTAGTCTTCAAGTCTTTAGTGATGTACGCAAATGTAGAAAGGTCTTCAGGGTCTTGTGCAGCACAGGAAATGTTACGGATTTCATGTTCAGCAATAATATTCTGTTAAAAAAGAAATTTTCAGTCAATTTAGGAATTAAATGCAAAAGAGCCATAAACGGCATGTTTTTTAGATTTGCATTTATGGTCACCTGCTGTGCTGAAGTAACTCAGAAGTTTCTTAATAAGAAGAGATCTTACACAGGTCATTGGAATTTTGGAATTTTGATGCTTTCCAATGATATCTAAAATTGGTAGAAAACAATTACAGTCTGTAGTCTTCCCTATGAGTCCACTTGGGTTTTGTAAAGTTTATTCAGTGACCTCTGGCAAAGAAACATCTTTCCTGGCATACAGGTATAAATACAGTTTTAAAGCACTATATGAGCATCTTATGATGCTGCTGGTTTTCTTTATCATGATCACTACATCACGCTGTTTCAGTCTACTGATAGACAGGAGCTGGTGAAACCCAACAGGCTCAATATCCAGTTTTTGCACATGTTGTTTGACACATTTCAGCTATACTTTTTCAAGAGCAAAAACCACCAAACCACTTATAACTGAAACCATGAGCTCTTGAAATTCTTCTGTTTTGTAAAAATGTAACTACAGAAGGATCTGGCAAGTTTTCTCCACTTACTGGCAATAGCATCCTGTAAGAGAGATGTACAAAAATTAAACCATTCATGCACCGAGCAACACTACTTGCAACAGCCAATGTAAGCTATAGCATACTATTGAGACAGAGGTGGGGCATGTCTGTCTGATGAAATAAAAAAAAAGCTGTCTTAAAGCTTTGGAGAAAAATATGAATATTCATTACATAAACTGCTGATATGTAATCATTGTGTTCAGGCCAAAGGAACCATGAAGCCAACGACGACACTGCAGAGTGGCTTAAGATTAGGCCTTGTTTCAGCAACACACACATTTCAAATGGTTTATTTAAACAGAAGAATGATTCATTGAATATGAATTTACTTAGCGGTTAGTCTATACGCTTTTCTGAATTGTGGCCCTGCTGCCTGTAGCAGAAATTCCACAGAAATACCCAAAGAGGACAAGCCTGCTGCAGCATGACATTGCTATTGCACCACAGAACATGTGACATCTGTCACGTCCCAGTCCCTCGCAGAGCCACTGTTTACTGCTGTCTCAGTGGCACCTATCCAAGTTAAAAACAATCTCTGAGCATCTCTGGTTTTCTCTCACCCCTCTCCTTTCCTTTCCACCTTCTCTCCTCCCTCTCTTTTTTTTTTTTTTGTAGAATGGGAAATAAATGCAACTAAGTCACTTAAGATGCTTTGCCATATCTTCATTCATTTGCAAGTGGCACCTTTCCCCTTTGCACGTAGGTGTCAAGTTTTTGAAAAGACATATTAGTATATCTAATTGAAGAAATCATGGCTCAGGAAAAATCTTAATAAAAAGCATTCCGAATTTCAAATTATGGAAAACCCAAGATAAGAAAATTGTTACTGAAGAAATGAAATAATCCTCTTAATCTTAAATTGTTGCAACATACTTGATTATTTCTGCTTAATGCATTATTCATAAAAATGACAAAACCAGTACTTATGTTTCAATATATGCCAATTTATAATGACACGTCTAATCTCGGCTTAACAATCATTGGCTTTTTAGGTTACTTTAAGCATTTTATTGGCTTTGTATTCAAATTGATAACTTTTACCCTCAATAAAGATTTTTATGAGAATTACAATTATACCAAAAACCAGGGATTTAGATATCCACAGATAAAGCTGTAATGTACTGTCATTGATGTTGTATTGGAAACGTTGTAATTTAGAAGGCAGAAAGAATTAAAGCTTGGAAGGTCTTCAAATCACATGAAATATTTATGCCAAATCATGAGCCACAAAGTAATCACCTGAAGTTATGTATGTGTATGTATGTGAAGAGAGCTGAAACTTTTCTGAGGTAACCTGGGGTTGACACCGGGCTTTGCACTTGAGTTAAAACTCATGCAGACTACTTTAATGTTTTACTATTCATAGACTCATAGAATGGTTAGAGGTGGAAGGGACCTTAAAGATCATCAAGTTCCAACCCCCCTGCCCTGGGTAGGGACACCTC
>VXAK01010772.1:25639-58309 GCA_013399435.1 Arenaria interpres
GCCCCCTTTAAGTACTGGAAGGTTCTTATAAGGTCTCCCTGGAGCCTTCTCTTCTCCAGACTGAACAACCCCAACTTTCTCAGCCTGTCTTCATAGAAGAGGTGCTCCAGCTGTCTGACCATCTTGTGGCCCTCCTCTGGACTCGCTCCAAAAGGTCCATGTCCATTTTATATTGGGGGCCCCAGAACTGGACATACTACTCCAGGTGGGGTCTCTTTAAACCAAGTGAAGATTGGAAATATCCGTATCAAGTTTGTTTTTAATAAAATGAGCTACATCTAAAATAAATACTCTGGATGAAAATTAGTAATGAAATTGAGCCTCTTCCCTAGCTTCTATAGGATATCCTCTCTGATCATCTGATCACCTTTCAAAATTAAGCATGTTTTCAGTGCATGGGTTTACTGTTTCCTAAGATCACTACTCCAGTAGACCCATAGGCTTACTCTGTGGAAATGACAAGTCTAGAAAGAACCAGCTTGCTTGCTGTTCTGGGTACACTCCTCAGGTATTGACTGACACTGTTCAGTTGTCGCTCTAAGACTTGTCACTCTGTCAAGAGAAACTTCCGGTGCTTCTGAAAAAGCAGGTGAGCTGAAAATCAGTTCTGGTTCTGCGAAAGAAATACCTTTGAGAGATCAGGTTTTTGCTAAGCAGCCTTCCTTTTCCTTGCCTACCTCATGTAGGACAATCCCCCTTCTGGCAGAAATCATTCAGAAGTTAGGGCTAGCTGTGACCAATGAGAAAATTCTGCAAGTCTGCTTTATCCTAAGCAGCAATTTCTTTCTGGCCTCACTTGCAAAGAAATGGTGTCATGTCAAAGTGGTGTCATGCCAAGCTTCAAGGCGCCACTGAAATAGCTGTCATGGAACGAGGTCAGGGCTCCTTTGTCACCTGAAGCTTTGCCGGCTACGACTCGGAATACAAATTCTTAGCTTGGTGGCATAAAGGAAAAGGATGAACAGCCATGAGAGCTGAGTTTTCAAGCACATAACTGCTAGCTATTTTTGTCATTTAAAAGTATGCATTTATTGCTAAGTGGTGCCCAGCGCTGTCAACTAGAAGCTCATATGGAAGCAGTACAAGTCCGAATAGGATCTCACCTTAGTGCTAATCTGTTTTGGGTCTTGAAGGAATTGGGTACAGCACACTGTGGACAAGGGTGATAACAACGCTCCTGGGAGAGTTGCAGGCTATCACCTGGTTTTTACAGAAGGGAAAGGCAGTGCAGATTTTGAACTGGAGAGAAAGCAATCTACCACTTGAGAAAAAACACAGGACTGTGGCATTATTTAGCTCCATCAGATACATCTATTGCACTACTAGGCATAAGACTTCAGTGGGACCAGTCTGGAGCCACCTGATACAATTTGCCAAACTTCTTTCAAGTTTCCTTCTTATGTGAGATTACAGGCACTGTGCAAAGAGATACTGGAAACTCTTTTTGTTCTCCTGATTTTTTTTTTAAACCTAAGCACATTGCAGTTACATCCTTTACATTACAGAGAAGATTTAAGAGCTGAAAACAGTCTTATCCAAGTTAGAATTAATAGCATTGCAATGTCCTGATTTATGCCGTGCACATCAGAGAACATAAAGGAAACAAGGGTTGTAGAAGCTCAATTTTGAATCAATGGAAGAAAAAGGAGCTGACAGGAATCCCGGGCCTCCCTGCTCTGGCAAATATACCAGACTTGATGTAACAGTAATTTCATCTCTGCTTTTCTTTTCTGCTGTCTTCTAATCCTAGATATGGCCTCTAAACTCTAGCAGAAGTTCACAAACCTGCTTTCGTTCCTTCACTTAAAACCCATTTCTAATTAAACACCCTTTGTTTTGCCTGCTTTGGCAAGTTTGATGGATAATGGGTTAGATGTATTGTGTAGTCTGAATGTTCAGCAACACAAAGCAGTTACATACATTTTTAACCTGGTCAGGTAGCTGGATTGTCAGATTTATTTTTTATATTGTTTAGTGAATTTTAGTCACATAACAGAAAAGATAATGTCCTTTCTATTCATATGCAAGTATCAGCATGGACAGCATTTTCTTGCTGTTTTAGACGTCTGAAGAACAGAAACCCATGCATTACTTTCCTCCTGCTTACAGAGCATTTTACTTTGGCTAAGCAATAACCCATTGCTCTATCCATCACTGGGTTCTCTGATTTCTCAATTTCTGCTTTTGGTTTTGTTTTGTTTTTTTAAAGACATTGGATGTTTTTTTAAAATGGAAGAAACAAAGCACAGGGGCATTGCCACGCAGGAAGATGAAAAAATATGGAATAACAACTGTTAAGAAGCTGCTGCAGTTTAGGGAGTCAAATGCCTAATGCCAGGAAAACAGCTCTCAGACAGGCTCTGACATTTGAAAAGGTCATTCAAGGCTCATGTTTCTTATTCTTACAATGGCTGGCCCTGCATAAAACCTTGCATCTTTATTGTTAATTGAGACATCCTTAATTTTTTTTCCCCCAAATTATATTAATGAACATATATATATACTGCATATATAAGGAACTGTATAGGGAACAATATGGTAAAGAATTCCACAGAGACTCCCTGCCAAATGTCTTTTGTGAAAAGATTGCCTTTTAATGGCAGAAGGTTGGACACAATATTCTCTAAATGAGCCATTAAAGTTGCTTCACTTGTCCTCCAGACTGAGTTTCTGGAGAATGACAATAAGATTACATCCATTTTGGAGAGAAGAGAAAAAAGAGAGGAAAACACAAAGTGCAACTCTGTCCCCTCTCTGGCCCATGCTCTTACAGAGACAGCCTCACAGGTATTCCTATTTGTGAGAAATAAAAGCTAATATTGAACAATTGCACATACCTTATTTGTTGCATCAATAAATTTGACTCCCTTGTAAGAGACAGACAGGACAATGGTTGGTACTTTCTTCATTTGTTCTGTAGACTTCTGAAATCAAAATGAAGATGTTGTTAGAGTGGTGTTGCATTGCAAGAACAGTGCTCTTTCTCTTCCTCTGACAAAAAAACCTAAGTTAAACAAAAGGTACTTATCCAAATATTTGACTTTTTCTTGAGCTGACTATGCTTTGGGCTTTTGAAACAGCTGCTTTGTAGTTACAAAACTAAAAAGAGCTTTACAGTTTATTGTGAGGACGGTAAAAATTCTTCTTTTTCCTAGCACAATGGGAAGAGAATGATGTAAGTTTGCGAGGCTTAAAAAGGCCAGACATGCAATCGGGAGTTTCCCAAAACGTGCGTGTTTGAAACATCTATCTGACATGCCCCGTTGATCGCTGCCTCATCTCCTCTCTTCCTGCCCTTCCCAGCAGTGCGGTACTTCTCATAGTATTTGCTGCAATTAGTTGCTATTTAAAAATATTTCACTCTCTTGCCTTCTTGCAGTTGTGTTTGTGACATAAGGTATGGCTGCAGCCCTCTAGGCCTGCCAGTCAATCTGTCAGTCCAACGTTCTACCTTGTCTCGTCTGACCGTCTGCACTTCCTCCAGTACAGCTGCGACTGGAAGCTGCTTTACACATGAATTAGCACGGATGCTTATTCTGCATTCCCTCAGTGCCAGGTTCTCCTGCCTACCGTTCATGTCTTCTTATAAGGCTATTTTTTCTTTTATGCTAGTCTGCTTCTGTGTGCCCTCAACACGATGCACACAGCAAAGACATTTCATGCTGGACAGACTGGGCAAATATTTGGGATAGATTTCAGTTCTCTGCAGAAAACCTGTTGAATAGTTTACACATTAAATTTACTAAAAAAACAAAACCCCTCAAAAATATGGCACAATAGTTTATAGCTGATTTGAATTCTTTTAAGGTGGAAAGCAATGACGGACATGACTCTTCTATACAAAACTACTTTAGAAAAATAACGTAGGTAAAGTTCAGAGAACAGTCACTCATGGTAGTATCTAGAAACAATCACAGAGATCAAGCAATCATTTTCTTGAAAGGAAAGTTCAGCTACAGTTAAAAATGAAGAAATATCAGCACATGGAATGGGAGTGTAAACGCATTGAAAGGTCTAGAATTGGCACCTAGAAAGATCATTAGAGCAGCTGAACAAAAATAGCAGTGGCAGCTTTGTATTCTTGAAGAAAAATAAAATAGCACAGATATAAGCTTGAAAACAGACTGTATCTGAAAAAAAAAAAAACCAAACGTTTGAAAAATAGGTGATGGCAACACTAGAGCAAACAAAGAAAAGCTGAAAAGAAAAAAATACTGTAGTTAAGTCCCCTTATCAGACCTCCTTCCTTCCAGAATCAAATGAGACTCCATTTTTACCAGCATAAAATTCAAATCTACAGATCCAGCTACCTTCTGCAATTAGTGTCCCATGCCATGAAGGCTAAAACCTCTAATTAAAGTTTCAAGGAGAGCCCCACCCATCCATGTAATGGAGAGGACCGGTGCATTTCTCGGTATCAAATGACAAGATGACAATCAAGTGTCAATTTATCCTGGAGAAAGCTTCTTTCACCCAGAAGGTTAGGCACTTTTAAAAAATGAAAGCTTAAGTGGTAAAACATCTTGAATCTAACAAAATCTGAAGGACAACACTAATCTGATTTGCCTATCTCTCAAATGAGTGGAGAAAGAAACGCTATCCCTGTGAAAAGCAGAGCAAGTACATGTGTGTCTCTTTAATAGATCTCTGATGAGCCTTTTCATAAAATTCAACTTCAATGGACAGAAAGCATGACAGTGACTGTACGGAAGCAGCAGTACATACATCTATCAGACTAACAAGCAATATACCCCGCATATGCTCATATCCAGACAAAATATTCGCAATATGACAACATCACTTTAATCATCTGGCAAACCAGCAATCATACAACTTTTGTCCTTTCTTTCTATCCTGACAGCTACTCTCAGGAGCTCTTTGTCTCCCATTTTGATTATTGTAATTATCTCCTTCCTCTCCTCCTTAGCAGCAAAACTGCTCTTCTCCTCCAGCACGCTATACAAACACGGCTACTAAGTTAATTTATTTTAGCTTTTTGGTCTAATTTGCACTATCTTCCATTTGCCATAAAGGTGAAGCTTCCTGTTGGCAAGGCCACGTTGTACTAACCAACTGGGAGTCTCTTTCTTCTAGACCAGTAGTTTGTAATTTAATCATCTTCCTTATCTGCTCCACATTCACCTGGGTTTATCTAAGGCAGACTTGATCTTTAGTATTTAATCGAGGTCATGAACTGCAAGAGGACTGTATCTGAGTGAAATAGCTCATGAAGATACTATTAAATTATATCTGGTAAATTAGGAAATGAATCAGAGACTGATGGACATCTGTAATTTATTAAGTCAAACTGTGTCAGCTGGTAAGGAGCAGTAGATGTCACTTATTGGCTCACAAACCATATAAACCCTAGGATTAGTGCAAAGGCGTTCTGGAAGACTGCAGTCCAGTGTAGAAACATGATTTTGGGAAACAATTCTGCACTCATACCCCCATTGCAACAAACAGCTGGGCAGTGGAATAACATCCTTGGTTATTCTGACAGTTATCATGAAAAACACACAGCTGTATTCCCCCCCCACGTTCGACTTCCATTGATAGAGTAACTGAAGTCCACCATATAATTATTACTTACAAGCAGTTTTCAGACTTCAACAGTTTTGAGTTGTCATGGTGAGCTCATACTATTTGCTTATTGTTCCTTTCTTTTTAATGGAGGAGGTGGCTGCCAGGATGTGTAACGTGAGTTGTCAGAGGTACAATATGAATACCACTTGCTCACACACAGTAACTGCTTTGGCTCTAGATTCAAGGGTGTCGAGATGAAGCCTGCAGCTTTCATGGTCAGACAGTTTACAGCTCTCTGCAAGTCAAATGGGCATCTCTGCCTATGCCTGTGACCAGAATCTGAGAAGAAGGTGGGACACAGGAGTCTGTATTCTCTTTCCTTGGGCTTTTCAGGTTCTAGCCATCGTATCAACTCTGTGAGGATATGATGAGATGACAAAATATTCTTGTCCATCTGGTGCCTCTATGGGAAGCATATGGACCTGAGCCCAAAGCTATAGGAGCCACAGCTGAAGGCTGGCATTGGATGTCATGTGCGTGCTGACATACGGTCTAATGCTCCAAGGCATGTTCATACCATGGTAGCAGGATTAGATTTCATCTCATGTAGAAGCAATCATAGTGACAGGACCCTGTCTTTGGGCAAGTGCTCACTAGCCTGGAACTGGTCATAGTTCCTACAAACTCCATCATTTGTGACTGCAACTTTGACTCTTTGTTTCAATACACTTCTTTAGGAGAATCATCTGGATGCACAGCAAGCACATTCTAGGCTCATTGCCACTGCCTGTCTCTGATCAGCTGGTCATCTACATAAGGACAGATGTGCATGCCCTGTCTCCTCAGGTGTTCTGCTCCTGCAGCAAGAGTCTGTGTGCTAGAGACTGAGCTTTGGTCCCACTTCTGAAATACTTCCTATGGGACAGGTAGGTGAATATGTGGAAGTAAGCCATATGTAGCTCAAGAACCATAAAACAGATTTGACTGCGGACACAGGAAGATGAATGAAAGCATCACCATCCTAAGTCTTATGTGACATTTGTTCAGCTTCCCCAGGTGACCCAAAAGACACACAGACTCTTTTTCTTCAGAATAACACGAAGAGCAGCCTCTCCCATATTTTGAAGCTGCTTCATCCCCCCCAGCACCCAGAATGGAGATCCATGAGGTGGAAGGCATCTTCTGCATAATTTCTTAGTTATTAAAGTGCTTGCTTACACAGTAAAGATCTGGATTTAAGACTCTTCTGAGTTTGTATCTGAACCCACTGCTGCTGTCAATGCAGGACAGCACCAAAACCCTGAATAGCCTTGGACAGGGCTGCTCCCAATTCCCCCTTTTGAAAGAGGTGCAAAAGCAGTGGTGCCAGGGAGAGAGAGTGAGAGAGCAAGCTTCCTTATGATCTTGTTTATGAATTTGTTTATGTTTGATATGTTTATGAAAAACCACCATAGCCACAAGCAGAACAGACAGATTTCCATAGTATAGTACTATAAATTGTCTTAAGCATTTCCACCTGTATTTTGATTTTGAGCTAAAAGTTGTGCAGAACTGCTAGATGTTGATTTAGAATATAAACTAAAATCCAACGAATTTGAGATCCACCCAGCCAGTGTGCCTAACAAATCAAGATAATTAACGATGGCTTAAGAGGCAGATGACTTTGTTCTGTGAATAAAGCAATATAAACTAGCTGTTTATTTTTAAAAATTAAATACATGCAAAGACAAAATCTATAGGTCTTAAGCCCTAAAGCCTTTAACGCTTTCAAGACAGGATTGTACTGCAATACATTGCTCTGTGCAGAACAGAGAGCACTAATCCAACACTTTTGAATACTACTGCAGTGCACAAAACATGGTATCTATATGCACATACGCACACACAAAGCAGCTGAATAAGAAATTCAGGAGCACATGTAGAATGGTCTCTGAGTAAGATGCTCCCACATTCACTTGATAGACTGTAGTACATGGTGTAATCCAGCCCACTCGCAAAATGCTTTCATCTTATCTATTTCTTTCCTGCCAAGAGGAAAGGGGATACACTGGTACTTCTACTTTGCCACGTTGACCACTTTCATGTACTTATACATACATTTGTAACTGGATTACTCATCTTTCATACAGTGGCCAAAATGAAACCATGTTCATTTTTAGGTTTTACTGCATATGTAATTATACTCCATCTTGCAAATACACAGTAAAAAGACATTATTCAACTATACCAAGTCACTAACAATCCCATACATAAATTTCAAGTACAAGTTTATGAGCCTGTAAAATCTTAAGATTTCATCTTGGCTTTTTACTTTTGCAAATGAATCTGCTAATTCTGTCCTATATTGTTTTTTAATAGCTATCTGAGGACTGTAGCTGGCAATTTTACTATTCAATTAGGTACTGGAATTCAATTCACTAAGAGAATCTGAATGTTTTCCCGTACTGGTAGCAACTATTAATTCCAAACAGCAACAAGCTGCACATTTCAAAATATCTATTGGTACCACCTACTATCACAGCCATAAGCCTGTTACTTATTTAAGGCTTATGAAGCCTTATTAACCAGTTCCTTTTGAGTGAATCACTTGGACGATATCATGCATGAGATGAAATTGAAATAAAAAGTAAAAGTTCACATTTGACCAGTTAGCTTTGAAGCTAATTTTGAAACTACAATCTGCCTTTTAACAAATATTTACTGACTTCTCTCGGTCCAAAAGGCTTAAAAAAATGCATCACTGACATAATTTAATACCTCTTGGAATAAGATAGCATCTGTAATCCCTGTGGTACAAGGCTGTTTACTTCTCTACAATTAGTGGATGCCTCCAAGCTACATCATTAATATGAACATTGCACTGGGGATGCACCTGCAACTCATCTACTTGAGAATGAGAGGTTTTTGCTTTTGCAATTATCTGTACACACTCATCTGCTGCTGAAAGGACAGCGCATCCCTCCTCCACCTTGGATTCCTTTCAGCCACAGAGTTCAAGGACATACAATCCTCCGCAGAACACGGGATGGCATAATGTGGATGTGCATAAGGACTGAACATCTTTAAGACCTCTCACCACTCATGTGCCTGTTCCACTGCAGGCCCTCCCAAAGCACATGAGAGCGACGGAGCTACAAGTCCCAAGAGAACAGAGACCGAACTAAATTCTGAAATAGAGTATTTGATCCTGACATGGTATTTGCCTGGCTAGTTTCACTAGGAGGCCTATGGAGGACACTTCTGCTTTTGGGGGAGAAATTAAATGGAGATTGAAAAGTAGACAGGGATTAGCAGAAATAAGGAGACTTCCATCTATATCCAGGTCCTCCATGTTTATGTAAGAATAAATCAGAAAGGAATGCTCCGGACCCCGCCTATTTTCAGTGAATGAGTCAACTCTGCTTCATCTTCACCTTCCTCTGCAGAGATAAGAGATTTGTAACAATTCTCATTTAGACATTTTGGTCTTAAGTCAGCAAGATATTTAAACACCTGCTTTGTGAATAGAATTATGTTGCTGGTTCCCCAGAACTTTGACTTGAGATGTAAGAACCTCTTTTCTAACAAGAAAACCTTTAAGCAAGACACATAATATTCAGGAAGGTGGCAGGATCCAAGAATAAAATCCAAGTTCCCTACTGCTGCAATAAATATCTGATTGTTTCAGACTGTGCAACTTGTGTATGCAACATTAGTGATTTAACATTACTGCAAGAAAAGAGCCTACCTTGCTGCTGTGCTCATGCCAGTAAGTATAAAACTGACCCCTTCCTACCAGGTCAAGGTATTCAGAGGGGTAAATGCCAGACAGAGTCTACTGTAGAGAACAAGTCTCTTCCTAGCTCAAATTAAACTTTATTCCTTTTCGTTATTTTGATGTAAACACGTTATTCTCGCTTCCTGTTCCTATGGTGATTTGAAGTGAAGGCAGTAATCTGATTGAAAACACAACTTGTAGTGTTTCCTATTTCACGTTAAGAAAGATGAAAGCTCTTAAGTTCTTGAAGGCATCTCTCAAATATAATTAATAAATCTATTCCAGCCAGGACAGCAAGATTTAATCTTCAAGTAGCAAAGGTCAGTTTACAGCAGGTGGGGAATGGAGATAAGGAGACAGTGCTGTCGACTGCAGAGGGAGTCTGTGCGAGAAAATAGCTGGAAACAAATAGGAAACTATAAAATATAAATCCATCCTTGGAATGCAAGTATGTGATGGAAAAATAAAGTATAATCCCTCTAACAGGCACAGTTCTTGCCAAATATCCATAATTTTGGATGGCTGCAAGAGTCTGCAATTTGGGTGGGAACAAAGAGCATACATAACCTTGACCCGCGTGCTGAGCTCAACCTAGCGCATCTGCATTATTTTCCCCAAACAAATCCGTCATCTGCCCTGCTGGAGCACATTGCTGCACAATGCCGAGAAACACAGTGGACAGCCAAGAAGAGTTATTAAGACAGAGGTTCCCGGATTTGGGCTTGGTTTTTTTTTTGTTTTTTTGGTTGGGTGGGTTTTTTTGGTTTGTTGTTTGTTTTTTTTTTTACGTTGGAGAAGATTTAGGATGTCCCTTCACTCTTAAGCTACAAGAGAGGGAGGCTGCTGTAAGCCCCTCTATGGAGAGAGGCGAGGGATATCTGCATGACACTTCCCTTGAGAACCAGAACCGTCAGTTGCCGTAACTGAAAGCACAGGAAACATCTACAACTAACAGGGAGGGATCTGCAGTCAGCAAACATGTCATTTCTGTTGTTCCTCTGTGTCTGTGAATGATTAAGGAAGATCAAGACATTTTTTTTTCACTGATAGGCTTCTTTCATCCTTGTACATCTGCTGACTGGAAGACATCCAGTAAATAACAACACTTTTTTGAGCAGCATTAGGTTAAGATGGAGAAGCTAAAACCACATTGACAGAAAAATTAGGTACTTAATTTTCAGACATTCTCCCTAAAAACCACTATGTGGCTGACTCCAGAAAGATGAAAAAAATGTGGGGAAGGACCTCAACATGGTACAAGGTTGTATGTGATGTACTTCTCCCCAACTATTTCAGATTACAACATGCTATAGATTTGAAACATATAAATGGAAAAAAAATCCTTAAAATTAAAAAATGTTGCTCTATCATGTCAGTACAACCCTATGCTTACCCTGTATAAAAATCTTAGTGACTTCAAACACACTGGACAAGGGGACAGAATTCAGTACCTGAGAAGCAGTCAGATAATATATCTGCTTTTCACTTATTTTTTTGTAAGTGAAAATGTCCCTTTCAGTACAAGGTAAATGTAACTATAAAAGAAGCAACATTTCCAATGACAACCCTGTGGTGCTTAAATACAATAATGAACATCACAGCAAAACTTCAGGATGACTTAGGACAACCTGGACTCTCAATTCATAGACACCAACTTTCATAACAAAACCAGAGGGAGAAAGTTTTGGAAAAAGATACGTTTTTCTCACCGGGAAACTTACACTAAAATAATAATCTGTTCCCATTAAGTCAATGTTTTTTATTTCTGACTTGAATAGGAATATGATTAAAAGGACTACATAGAAAGAATAGATGAAATCCTGATTAAAACAGGATTTGCAACCAAAAAAGTCTCAAACCAGAAAAAAAAACCCAAAACATTTTCACAGCACAATGGTTTCAAAACAGAATATAAAAAATAAATGTATATAACCCCATCAATGTAATATATAAGTGCCTTGTATGGCACTATAAACTACTAGTGCAACTCAATTATTTTCATAGAAAAAATTGTATTTTAAATTAAATTTGTTTTCAAACACTTATTTTTTCAGGGAGATAATTTAAATTTGTCCAATGTATTACTTAAAAAAAAATCTTAAAATGACTATAAATTATTTAGAGTGACTTTTTGATGTTAAGCTTCCAAGTTCAGTCAAATAACTTACTGAAGTTGTCATATGTTACTATGGTGTCAAATTCTGCCCTAAGACCTGCACAGGCATATGCCTAAAAAATTGAACTGCTAAGTCTGACAGTTTGAAAACTCGATTGGAAGATGGTATGCTTGCAGCCTCAATTAACTCCCCAGGACACGTGTATGTGACTGTAGATCCCTCTCTGTCAAGTTGTTGGAATTTTTTTAGAGGCGTTTAAGCCCAGGTAAGGAATGATTAGCATGTAATTAGCTGAAAAGCCACAGATCTTCAGGCAATCTAGTAAACGTGAATTACTGCCAGCCCTCAGCTAAAACAGCTTGTACAAAAGTCTGTGTGCTGCAGATACGTAACCAATAGGAAATGGTTGTCTGATTGCATGAATTTTACACATATTCCAGCTTTCTAATTGATCCAAATGCTACGTCTAGGCCTCAGAGGCATCTTGCATAAAAGCCTTACGATCCACAGAATTAAGGATTTCACTCGTTCATCTATATAATTTTACACCTTTGGTAGATCACGAATTATATTCTTCATTAATTAATCATGCCAGACCACGATATGTTTGTCATCTCTATGAATAGGTGCATTCTTATTGTAACAACAATTGGGAATAAATCATGTAGCTGGTCTGTGGCTTGTTATGAGTTTCCAGCAGCAGTGTGTTTGCTGGAGATAGACTGAGCCTCATTGTAATTTTCTACAAACCAATATCAGGCCAAAGACCCACAGGAAAACATATTCTTACCAGCTTAAAGGAAACCTAACTGCTTTTCCACCATCAGGTGAAAATGAATTAGTTTCTTTTTCATCCTTCAATCAATAAGCATGTAATTAACAATAAACGGTAATATTCATATGAGTAAAGGCATACATAGGATTATGTGACAGAAGGATTAGACCATACATAAAAAACAATGGTTTTGGTAACACGTTAATATATTTACTAGTACATATTTGCACGTAGAAAATTCAATCTAGGTTATGATATACGAGCTATAAATTCTGTTTATAAAAGCAAAGTGACAGGGGCACATTTCAAGTGTGTGGAAACTACTTTGAAACTGATTCGAAGATTCAAGAGAAAACATAATGCATACATTTGCTTTTTTTTTTTCTTAGATACAACATGCAGAATAAAATCTACCTTTAAATTCTGGTATTACTTGAAATTAAGATAAAAGATAGAACAGAATTCCTACTGAATGCCAATGTAAACGCAAGAGCAACGGAAAACAAATGGGTAAAAGAACATTATAAAAGCAAAAGGGCACAGTACAAGTAATCACTAGCTAATATAATTTAATATTAAAATGACAGAGAAAGGAGTAGGTTTACTAACTTACCCTCATTTTTGCACACGCATCCTGTGTTGACTCTGTGCCTCTTAGCTCTTTTACCAGCATAGAACCTAAATACTAAAATAAAAATCCATTAAACTTCATTTAACTAAAATTCCAGAACAAACATCTGCAGAAATGCAGTAAAAATGCCTAAAAAACCATAGTAGTAACAGTCAACTTAACATACGGCTTTAGAGTGTTTTTTACTCTGCAGTTCTCTGATAAATCATTTAAACCAGTGTGTTAATCAACTTATGAAACAGGAATGCACAGCAACAAGTGTAATGAAGCCCTTGAAACAGTATCTGAAAGCATTCTAGCTTATCACCTTAGTTACTCAAACACCAAGCAAATACTAGAGATTCCATCCTAAAAATGCCAATTGGTTAAAAAAAAAATGGAGACTCTGCTATTTTTTTTTAGCTACCATCTGCCAAACTCATATTGCTATGTGTGCAATCACGTGGACGTGGAGGCCGGCAGCGATGTTAACCTCTGTGTACTCAATCTGTAACTAATTTACGTGCAAATAACAGAGCCCGATGTCAGCAAACAGAGAAAAAAAAAATGAACTGAAAACTAGTTTAAACCGTTATTTCTTCCTAAGAAAAGGCTGACCCTGTACTATTATTTTGAAGCCTTTACTGATCTGGAGGAGGGCTGGGTGAGAGGAAGCAGCAGGGTGCTGGTGCTGGGTCCTGGCTCTGCTGGCTGAAAGCCACCGTGCTCTCAGGGAAGCCTGCTCATCTCTGAGGGTTCAGAAGGCAGCAAGTGCCTCACTGACACCGTCCCCTTTCCTACCCACCTCTTCCTCACTATGTCACTTTGCTGGCATGTGCAGTTCGAACACTTCTGCACCCTGGCAGCATGCTCTGTTCTTCTGGGGTCTCAGGACCTCTCTACACCATGTCTGAATGGTGCTGCTCCTCCAGGGATGGAGTTGGCAGCATCATCCCTCCTGTTCTTTCCCAGCAGCAAGCCGTCTTGTTACTGCTAACAGGACTGTATGAGAAATGCTCTGCTTTTCTCCTATAGATGCTACAGGTGTGTGCATTTGTGGATGTGCTCATGTTCGTATAGCTCTCTGCAAACAAGATGGTCCTGTATTTCTATATGGCATCACATGCAAGTCTGGCTTAACAGGGGAAAGAGGACAGCAAGCCACCCCTTCTCCTCCCCAGGCACAGAGATGTCTCTCTTTGCTTTCTCACTGCAGCACAATGCCATGGCTTCTGTTAAGTCTTCAATCCTAAGTAGCAACACAGGAGCTGAAGAGAAGTCATGCCACCGGTGAGCTGCAGGAGGAGAGAAAGTTCTGTGGGCAGGAGCCTCTTCCCAAAGGATGCTGCAGCAGCCCACCACCACTGCCTGACCTCTTTCATTCTACCACACTGACCCCACCAGAAACAGCCTAATCTGACCAAACCGTGAACCAGCTTCATCTTAAACAAGAACCTATCAAAAATAACTTCAGTTACAGCTGAAAACAAGCTGGAACTGAACAGAAAGTGTACTGGTTCAACTATCTGGTTTCCTGACCTAAACTGAAGTATATTCTTTAAAGCCTTCACTTCACACTGTGTACCACAGGAGCCTCTGACCTGCAAGAAAATGCATAAATATTTCAACGTAGGCAGTAGCCAACACAGTAATTAGTGAGAAACATTTTACAGGGCATTATAAATGGAAGGGTGAGTAACACCGACACTATCAGATAAACACAAGCGGAAAAGAACAGATGAAGGACATTCCTGGAGGACTGCAGATGTGAAAGATTCATAAACCAAACAGCTGTGAGTCCAGCTGGGGGCTGGATGGTCACACGAATAGGGCTTTCGGCATTAATTTGATGGGACTGCTTGATATTGCCCTTGCAGCAGAACAAATTTAAAGCAAGCTCTGAAATCAGAAAATGAAACAAAAGTTTATTGAGTTTCTGTATCTTTCTGTGGATTCTGCTGCCTGACACCCTTGGCATCCATAGCCTTCTCTGGGAAGGATGCAATTCATTTCTTCAACAAACAACAAATTGGCATTTCCTTGAAAGCTACCAGTTGGTCAGGCATCAGGGAAAAAAAAAAAAGCAGTGCTTTTGAGCTCATGGCAGAACAAGAGGAAGAAAGAGAAGAGACAGGCAGCTCCTGACCCAACTGCACAACAGCAAAAAGCCTCAGCTACAGGCATTCAGAAATGCTTCCCAGGGTGGAATCAACAAAAAAAATCACAGAGGTACTGTCCAATTCAGTTGTCAGAAAAATCTGAAATTCTAGAAGGGAATTTTGCTTTCCTTTGACTTGCTGTACTTTCAGAAATGTTCCTTCTCATAGACCCAGAGCATGTGGGAGCAATGCAGAGGACATCCCACAGTTCAACTGTGTGATGTGGCACACAATGAAAGCTGCCCTGTTGTAACTTCCGAGCCAGGGTTTTACTCCATAAGGCTGAGGTCATTACAGCTCAGGGAGCTGAGACAGTGCAGTGACACATGATCCTTAAGAAGGGAAGATGCTTCCTTACTCAACAATAACTTGGTTATTTTGATTTGGTGACTCCTTAATTACCAGTAATTTGGATAATCTTGGTCATCCCAACCTTATTTCTTTAATGCTCCACATGCCTTCCAATCTACTACAAAAAAATCATCTGATTATGAATTACTGCTGCATCAAGTAATGAGATGAGGCACTCTTGAGAGAAACCTGTTCGTTTTACTGAAAACTATAAAAGTATTTAAAGAACAAGAAGTCACTAAGCTTCCTTTTCAATTTGAGGTGCTGTATAGGAGGAGAGCAAGACTGAGAGCAGGCAAGCTGGACCTTGATTGTGACTTGCTGAGAAATGCAGAGGTTCTAGTTACTGACCAGAGACAATCACTGCCTTCATGGCAATTTCTACCCCATGAAGGTCTGATGGAAGATACGGATGTGCTCCAGTGAGACAGGCCTCTAACATTCCTTCTGCCTCTCCTGCACTTAGTCTCTAATTCCTGCCTTTCTGGATATGCTTTAAATCAAGTCCAAGAGCCTCCAGCTCTCTCTCAAATGCTCCAGTGTTTGGCGAACAGAGCATTATCCCAAAAAGCACTAAGCATCCAAACTCCTTCAGGTGAAGAGGATCTAAAACCCATGTCCTGAATAAGTGCTTAACCCCCAGCTATTATGCTAAAGGCACTACAACTGCTGAGCCCCTTTCCTTTGTAAAATGTCAGCCTTGCCTCATTAGGTGGTCACCTTGAAGGAGGACACAGTGGTCTGGGAAGAACCTTTAGTAACTTTAACAGTGCTTTCCAATCAGAAAGGGAAATCTAAGAAGTTTAAACAGGTGGGCTGAGGCACCTCTTCAGCTCCCCAGAAGCATCAGCTCCCCTGCCCTGTTGACAGGGAACTCACAGCTTTAGAAAAGATTTTTTCATTTAAAAAACAGTCTTCCAGTATGACTTCCATACTTCAGGAGACCTTTCTCTACTTCACAAGCATTTATAATAGCCAGAGAACACTAATTCTCTTTAGCTATAGGGGAAAGCTCCTTTTCTCCAGGGGTGGGAAGTGGGAATCAGCTACAGCTATTGGGAGGTAATAATAAATACTCCCTGCCCTGAATGAACCGACTGCTACCAGTACCTTCAACTAGTCATCAGTCTGGGAGAGGTTTGAATGAGCCCTTGTCCCATGGACAGAAAACATGGCTTCAGGACCCTGATCTCAATCTTTCCTACCTTCCTTACCCAAAACAAGGTGTATAAAATTCAGGTAAGGCAATACTTACTTTAACTACTGTGCATGCAGCATTAAGGCAGCCATGAGGACCCCATATTATGTTTTATTATTTTTCTGTAAGTATTAGACAGAGATTTGTGGCATTTGCGAAGTAGGGGTGCCCTCACTGGCACTTCTACAACATTTTGCCACTTATTCATACTGTCATTTCTCTAACACTATTGCTACATGGACTGCAATAGGTCACATAGCAAAAAGTATGTCTCAGTTATCACAATTACAGCATTTCAGAGGAAGTGGCCGGTCTCATTAAAAAACCCAACAGTCTATCAGGTTCTTAAATTAATATATCTACCCCAAATCAAACCACTAAATTTATCAACACTTACAAATGCTTTATAATCACATGACTGGAAGATGAGTTTCTCTGGATGATGTTGCCAATACTGTACAGGTGTTGATGCTGTGGCTTCATTTGGAGGTCGCAAGGTAATTGAAGGCTCTCCCCAGTCTCCTGTCTGAAAATCAGAGTTTGAGATATAAGAGAAGTTGCAGGCAAACTCACTATAAAGTAACCCTCCATTGTTGTGCTCAATTAACAATAATTTATTTTCTACACATAGAGCCATGTTACTAAAATAAGGGAATACAACTCCTACAACATTTTTCATGATTTGATTTATAATCCAAAGTCATCTTCTGTAGTGTTTAATGAGGCCTTAATTAAATCATTTGGTTTGAGAATAAAGTAATTAGGCAGCGGAAATGTTCCTTAAAAATAACTGTTTACAATACATATATGAGGATGAGAGCACTTGAAAAAAATTATGAGATGCACAAAAATGCCATTCACAAATTCTGCTATGTGTTTTACAAGCTTTTCTACACAGTTAATAAGTCTTCCATTATCCAGCACATATAACCGATAACTAACTTTCCTAAATGGCTAAATAACTGAGACTTGGCTTTGATCCGAAGACTTCTTATACATTCTTCAAATATGCAAGGCATTCTTTAATCTCTTTATGAATATTTACTTTGATCACCTCCTCTTGATACTTCATTGTAGAGTTACTAACATTGCCCTTCCACATTCATCATTCTCATTGATATAGGTGATTGCTTTCCTGAGCTGTCATCTCCTCTCTTTCTTCAAAGCCCTCAGAGAACATGGGTAGGACTGCAGTTTGCTGCCAAATCCCGTAACAGGACACTCTTCAACCTTCCAAAAAGAGCCAACTCAGGCATGGGTACAGGAATGCTCCAGCATGGCAATGCTGGTGTGGGTCTCATCTGCCATTGCATATTTTTAAACATGGCTTTATTGGACCTGGGCTGACCTCTGGGCCCTTGACGGGTCCTTCCACTTTGCAGGCCCATGCAAAAAAAAACATTATTTTGAGGTTATTTTGTTAACTATGATCTCTCCTACTTTTGATCCACACGTGTCCATGCTACCCATCTCCTCAACACCTGGGATGCTACCAAACCAGCATCAGCTTACTTTAACTGAAAATGACCCCGTGGATGGAGTCCTCCTCTTCACAAACCCTCTTCACTCTGTCAGCAGCCCTGCTTCTCCCTTTCTCCCCTGCTTACCGTGGTCTGTCTCTGAATTCCCTTCTCCTGCCCCCTCTTTTTTTTTGGGATCAGACTTCTCCTTCCTCATCGTCCTTCCTCCGCTATTCCCACCTTCCTCCCACTATTTTACCCTCTCCTACATGATTACTTCAATTTGGATTATGCTACTTCTTTCTTTACCTACTCTTCTCTCTGTGTATTTTCTATGCATGTCATATTGTTAAAATATGTGTTGAAGCTGGCAAGAAATTGTCATCAGCATTTCACACAGAATATGACTAGAAGTTAAGACTTTTAAAGCAAAAAGAAGTTAAGCATCAAAAACACATGAAAAAAATCTTATCGAAGACATTCAAAAGTCTGGCAAACTATCACATCCTACTAATTAAATCAGGACAGAGTAAACAAAACAAGTACATCATTTTCATGTGTCACAAAATAATGAAACGACACACATTTGCACAACTCTGCAATGAAAAGCAAGAGATAAAACTGGAAACATCAACATTACCCTGCCAATGTGTTAACTTCAAGCAAGTGAACATCATAAAACAAGAAGTTGAACCTAGTTGATCTTGGCACTATTAGCACATCTACAGATTATGCAGTATTGTAATTTCTTTTTTGCCTGGTTAAGTTGCCTATATGCTATGGATATGACTTCACCCTCAAAATTGGAAAGGAAAGCAGCAGGAGCAATTGCTCCAAGTTTTGGCATTCTGTATCCTCAGAAATGAATCCCTCTGACCACTAATGTGTAAAAACCTTCTATCATACTTAATCTGAAATGGGAATTTGATTTAAGAAGCAGTTCTCCTTACAAAATAAGGCTTAAATATTACAAGGGGTAAGGATCTATATCCTTATTAGTGGAGTCTGTATTTGGCTGTGAGAGAAGATGGATTGCACCCATCACAAATTCTCCGTGTGCGCAGCTGTCTCGTATGAACTGTTCAAGGCCACAGCCAACAGACCACTTGAAATAGTCCTTTTTTTTTTCCAAATAAAGATACACTCTTGCATGTTCTGTGTAAAGAAGCAGTTCTCGGAAGGTACGCCCTATCCATTTAGCAAAGGTTATTACAATGAAACAGGAGTAAATCCAGGATAGAAAAGCTATAAAAGTACATCTTTTGACCATGCGTCTTTCCACCAAGGAAGCACAGGGATGGCTGTGAGGTAGGAACAGAATTTCTACGGAATAAGTGACCCTGGGTAGTGCTCCAAACCCTTCTGTTGCTCTGGTCTGAAGATGACTTTCCTCGCACACAGAAAATGGACAGTACTGAGAAATTAAACAGGGTACATAAGGAGTAAAATGAGTATGCCATTTTACAGTTTCACTCCCTTTTGCTTGAAAGACATTAACAGCATTGTTTCTGTATGTAAATGGAGGGCGGTAAAAAGAGGAACAGTGATTACTTCTCATGCTGGTTCAATTTTATAAAGGATCTTGGAAGCAATAACCACAAGGGAATGAGAAATAATCTTCAACCGGGCTAATAAAACTAGTGTATGAGTCCCTTAGAGAGGGACTATGCGGAGACCATTTGTGTCCACTAATTGCTCTATAAACATATACAATTGTCCAAATACCTCCTCCTTCTAAACTAGACAAAACAGAATTGATATGATTGCTGTACATATCTCTAGGATGATCTAAACACGCAATACAGCTGTGGTTAAGGGCACACAGAGATACAAGATTTCTGCTGTTTCTGGCAGACCACTGCACCTGAAGGACCTTTCATGTCTTTCAGCGTGTCTTGTGGAGGGAACAGCTACTAAGAAAAGCTGCATAAAAGTAAACATTGTAGATATAATTATGATGGATGAAGAAGACGTGTTATACACAATCATAAAATTTACTTTTGTAACTGTTTCACGTTTTCTAATATTCAGCAGAAGTGGTTTCTGGTCTCCTTTTTCTTACTAAACTCCTTAGATTTCGAAACCATACTATCACCAGTATTCATTACCTATTTAGACTGAGTTATAACAGGGTAGTCTCCAAAGCCCAGATCCATGAACATGTTTAGAATTGGAATTCCTATTACATATTCCCCATACAATTTCTTTCTTTTTTTTTTTTTTTTTAAGGGAACAAAGGCTTTTAAACAAGATTTAGACAGCTCAATACTTTCATAAATCTGGGCCTAAAATCCTCCCACAGGAAAAAAAAGGAGCTCCTCAGTTGACTGACTCTAGACACATACTGAAATTCTGAAATTTAGGATGTGGTGATGGCAATTTACTTCAGGTAAAATACAAAGCAAGAACATCTTTGACCTAGAGAAGACTTGAAATTACATGTCTCAAGTCTGGGGTAGAAAACTATGAATTACTAGTAGTTCTAAATCTGAGGAATTGGTGTGAAACAACTCATGGATGATGTATTGAGATTCAGGACCTTCATAAGCACCTAAAACTCTTTCAAGCAGTATAGAAAAGTTCGTAAATTGCTGTGCAGGACCAACTATGATGTTTGATTTAATTTTTAAAAATAGATATGATAGGATAAGGATTTTCTGGCTTGAATATTTAATTTGCAATTATAAGAAATAATCAAACATTTAAGCTTATGTATTTTTTATGACACAATATATGTATGGAGATTTTTATCTCTCTGATGAAGTAGAAAGGCAAGAGATAATTTATTCCTCATCTAACTTTACAGCTCATCAGACAGCTGTGCAATTTATCACGTGTTCTTTGCTGTACTGCCTGTGTTTTAGTATTCTAACCTTCCCATGCCTTTAACCAGTGCCTTTCCTCTCTCTGGTCTCAGTCACCCTGAGAGAGAAGACTTTTTTACTCCGCATTTTGCACATAAAGAACTTACAATCACAAAAGGGTCCCAAGTCAGGTGCCAGGGTGGTAAAAATTCAATCCTTTTACAGTGACAACTTTTAACCATAAAGGTCGTAGCCTTGAAGACCAGTATCTCATGCTCTTGCCGTGCTTCATAACCCTGAAAATGGGCAGATGTGCACTTCTCAGTGCTCTAAAAAGGGTCAGATGCTTGATATCAAATGAGCTATGGAAGCAGATTACTGCTATTAGGTAATTTTTTACAATTGTTGCACATTTTCCTATCTCATCCCATTCTCCAAGAACTGCATTTGACTCACATTAAAGCCACCTGGAAGTAGTCATGGGTAGGAAGTAATCTCAATACAACCTGTATAAAATCTAACACCTGCCTCATCTTTTATAAAATGTCATGTTAAAAACCCTTCACAATACAGGAAAAAAAAAAAAAAAAAAAAAAGGCCTGTTTTTGAGTAGCCTAATTGTATTCATTTTTAACAAGGACCACCTCTTATAACTTTTTACCTGTTAAAGCCTCATGCCTGGTTATGGTAACATGCATTAGTCACCATGACAACAATAAATTGGAGCACAGATAGATACAACACTTCTGGCTGAAAAATTAATAATTTTCTCCCTGTAAGAATTTTGAATGTTCTGTGGACTGGCCAAATCCTCATTATTTGCTTACATTTTAATTCCTAGAGTGAGAGAAATTTTTTTAGCTCCTTTTATCTTTGGTTTTTGAAATAATGGAAAGAGGTCCATGGCATACTTACATTTTAAAAGCTTCTCAAAGCTTGGTGGCCAAAACAGCCCCTCTTTGGCAGAAATGCTCCAAGCAGGCAGTTGCATAACAGAAATTAGGAAAAATCTACAGATCCTCCGAAATACTACGCTGAACGACTGGCTGTCGTCCTTATTACGCTGCAATACGGATCACCAGGTTTGCTCTCATGTGCACAGCACATGTGACTGTCACAGAAGTGATGAAAATTCAGAGCACCATCATCGTTACCTCCAATGCCCCAAAAGTGCCTCTGCAAACACCGTGTGCCTCTCAGTGAGGCAATGCCTATAGATTAACACAGAAAGGGCAGCACAACACATTGTGGGGGTGAAACTGTGCAAACTGAGCCGTTTACACGGTTTCTCGCTTTGGAAAAGTGAGCAACGAAAACATCAGGAACAGAAGTCAAAGCTCCCCCTGAGTGAGTGAGACTGCTGCTGGCAACCCCCCCACGTCCTGTATGTACACCATACAGCCAACAGATGCCAACCACACGGCATGATACACGAATGTGCGCACACATAATCCCAAAAAGGGGGCGGACAAGTTACGAATTTCTTTTTTGTCATTTCAGCGACGTGACACCCGCAGATAACACCACGGCAACAGACTGTACATCCATAGAGTGACAACATAGCCATTTATCACTGTATCTTACATTATGAACCTGATGAATCGATGAGAAAGGATATCCTGCATTCTGGTTGGTCCAGATCTCACAGACAGAGGACTGCTAATATAAACAGAAAACTACATCTCATCTTGTAAATATTAATGCATCGCAACTGCCAAAAGGCAAGAATAATTAAGAAAAGGCTTACAATAACATTAAAAGAAGGAAGTAAAACAGCTGTTAAAAGTAATTTTTTATTTATTTGCTGACAAAATATTTTTGGACTGACTGGAAGGAAACATAGCTTATTCAGAGACCTTAGAAGAGGTTTCAAACTGTGAGTACAAGAAAACAATTTAGTCAGAAGTGCTGGTGAGGTAAAGAGATAAAGTTATGCAGGCATAAACAGATAATGCAGAGAGCAGAAAGAAATACTGGTTACTTTCAGGTTTTGGCAGAGAAGAAGTTTGAAGTCAACATCGCAATTAAGTTTTCAGATTTGAATCTCTCTCTGTTGGAGACTTTCACAGGGAGAGAGGAAGGGAAAAATCTGGCAATACAGTCAACAGGAAAAATAATTTTTCTTTGTAACAACTACCAGAAAAGAATGCATTGTAATTAAGTGAAGCGGTCGCCCACCATCTCCTTCCAACAACAGTTCCTTTGCATATGAAGATACAGATAATATTACCTTTGGTATTGACCATGACCCCGCCGTGTAAGTGAAAAGTTTCAGTCTACCTTCTATGTTATTGTACAGATACTCTGTAGTTGCAAAGCAAGATAAGCATACTGTAGCATCTCTAGCAAAAGCAACAGAAGCAGGCAAGCACAGCATTCACCAGCATCTTTTACATATTTCCTTGTTTGGACACTCATCAAGAAAGCATCTGTGACACCTCAGCAAAAGCTAAGATAACATTTTACAGTAGCCAGGCAACTAAAACAAAGCATCAAACGTAGGATCTGCCCACAGTATCTTCGGCAGGCAGCAACAAAAGGCAATAAACACGCATAAAAATGCATCCAGAATAGATAGCAATTAATATATCAGTAATTCAACATCACCAAGAATGTGCACTGCTGGCTCTTGTCAGCAGCAGCAGGAATTTAGCACCAATGCTCAACACAACCCAAAGAAGTGCAACTCTTAGAAATACGGCTCTTGTCCTTACCTTTTGTAGCCTGAAATCTGGCTGCCTGGCTGGTGACAAACTAGGTTATCACTTCTGGTTACTGTCAGGGTAAGCTGGCATCCCCTGGACTGACTACCAAGAGCTGCCAGACAGGCTGGTGGATACCTAGTGTTGTTAATTGTCCCTTATTTCCTTCATGATCTGAAATGCATGTACACATATCCCTTCCCCCAGCTTCAGTAATTCTTCAACTTTCCTCTACCTGGTTAGTTTCTTCTCCCTTATCCTGTTTTCAAAGTTATTCCCTTCTCCTTTGTGATGTGCAGGGCTCTACATTTTGATAGTGTTAGCTCGTAAAAACTTTGGTTCACCGTCTTCTACCTCACCCTCTGCAACTTGCTAGAAAACAGTCTTCCTTCATGTGATGGATGCATACTCTCAGTGCAAGGCCAGTAGCAAACACTGCTCCAGCTACTTCTGTTGGACACTAGAATTAGGACATTTCACTAGTCAGCAGTTAGCACTTATTACCTTTTTTTTTTTCCTGTGTGTCAAGCAAACTGACTTCTGAGTGCTCTGGCCATGCCCATCATCACTGTGTTTGTTTGCCTGGGCTGGGGGGATTCCTGAATGGGAAACCATGGCAGGAGGTTGTGCCTCTGCTTTTCAAGAGATGAGTGAAAAAGAAGCCATTTCCATGCCAGGTGCAGTGTCCTCAAGCATCTGGTAATTAAGAAAACATACTGCAGTGCTATTTGGACACACTTGCTGAGGTCCTGGAAGGAGTAAGGTAAGGCAGTGCGGTACCGTATGGTAGCAGATGTTTTACTTCTCCCTGGCGCTAGTGGTGCTGGCATGAGGTTGTCATGATACTGTGATATCATGCAGCCTGTTCTCACCATCCTGCTGTTCTGGAGACAAAGGCACATCCTTAAATCCTGCCCCTCCCAAGGACTTGCCTTTAGGGAGCGGTGCGGTACTTTGGCCGGTGCCTGTCCCGGCACAGCAGAGACATGAGGGGCTCTCTTGATGTGAAGCTCCGCTGACAGTGATGCTGTGATAGGGGCCCTACCGTGCTGCAGTGCCTAAACGTATAAATACACCAGATACATCTATCGGCTGCTTTGATGCCAACTCAGGAACAGGTAACAACACCCTGCAGTAACTGTGTCTGAAGGCTTTACATAGCTCCATTTTAAAAAAGGGCAGGGAATCAATCCTTTCTTTATACATCCTGACAGTACCCACCCTGCCCTTCCCTCGTCTTCTCCCACACAAAGACTCGAGGGGTAAGCGCACTCTCCTCAAGAGTCAGGAGCTCTCAACGTGATGCCCTTCTCCAACTGAGGGAATTCACATCTGTGTATTTCACCTTCCTCTTTCACAGATTAAAGCTGCAGAAGATAGGCTGTCTTCAACCCCTTTTATGAATGAAGGGAAGCCCTTATTACTTTTAATTCTTTGGCGAAAGAAGAGTGCATAAAAGGGATGTTTGTAGCACTCACCTGTGAGAAGCAAGTTCTGGGTGCAGGTCTCTGCTCCAAGGATTGCTCAAGTGAACTGCTCCCGTCACACAGACCTACTTCCAGAATTACAGGTTTGGAACATCTAGGATTAAGCTAAATCATCTTTAAATACAGGTGACTTGATTTATTAAGTCAATAATAAATCAAGTGGACCAGCAGAAACTGAGAATTACCCATGACTGTATGAACGCCCAGTCAGAAGGGCAGCAGTGCAAAACTCATTACTCAGTTCTGCACTCATTAATGTTTGAATGACTAAGGTACTGAAACGCAGTACAGAAGGAACATTAATTTTATGGGAGGTAATGAACTCGAATTCAGAATCCAACCTTTTCCTTGCACCACTGTAAAAATATTTAGCATTTACTATATACATATTTTATGTCTTCGAAGTGCTGAAATTTTGTAATGAATTATGAAACCCCCAGGAGAAGTACTTAAAGTTGCATACCCCTGTGCTGAAGAGGAAGGAACGAAGGAGAGGAAAAAGGTTAAGTGAGTATCTGAGGCCAGAAAATAGGCAGTAGGAAGGAGAATTGGGATTAGGCTTCAAACACTTGTAATTTTTAGCTCCCAAAGCATATGCCCTCAAAAAGATGGAAAAGAATTCAATCTGTGCACGCACTTCCACAATAATAAACACAAATACACTTGGGCACTTAATACCACTGACACAGAGGTTCTGTGAAATAGAGAGTTTAACGAAGAACATTTTCCTAAGTAATACGGTAAAGAAGATAAAAAAAATAACATCAGCTATTCCCTGATTAGTATCAAACGTGCTTATCTTATTCTTCCAAAAAAGATAAATGCTTACAACTAACATCGCAACAAGACTCTGCTATCATGATACCATTTTTGTGATTGCTATAGAAGTCCCATGCATAAAAGATTTTCCCATGTAGTCACCATGGGACATAACTCTGATGGGCAGCAGGGGCAAAGGAAGGGGGAAAGGGAATGGCTTGCTCTGCACAGTTCCTGCCATCTGCTACCCGTCATACTGGTGGCTGGTTCAGGGTGTGAGAGAGAGGGAGGGAGGTGAGGCTCCACATTACCTCTCCACTCATCCATCTCCTTTCCCTTCACAGCAATTACAGTTCTGACATAGTCTCCTAATTACTTTATGACTGTGTTTTAAAAGAATTAAGGACATTTTCACATCTCTCTTTTTTTTTTTTTTTTTTTTTTAACTTAACCTGCTTGATTTTAAGAAAACACATTCAAGTAGGAAATAATATTTCTTATTCTTCTTGCTACCTTCCTCTGTGACAAAAGACAACAGGGCATAATTACTTCAGACACCTGTTCTAAACTCAGTAGCCAATCATGTTACAAATTGTTTGTACACTTCTATCTGCTTCAAGTCTTTCTAATTACTCATACTTTCTGGAAAAGCTGTAGGACAGGTCTTCAAGGTCATGGGCTGTGTCGGAGACACAGTGTTTGTGTTTCATAAGGTGAACAAAATTATCTGAGGAGAACTTACTCTAGGCTTCATCCCTATAGACATGGAAGATCTGGTTGATAACCCAAAGACAGAAAGCAACTGTACTGAAAATTATCACAAACCAGTAAGATTGATCATGGAAACGATGTACCTCCTAAGGAGAGGAAAGGAGGAAAGCAACAGAAAAGAATACCTGGACAGCAAACACTGAAGGAACAGGAGCTGGGTGGAAGGCAGGACTTATATATTCAGCAGAACTCAATAAACTTCACTGGATGACACCTTAGGAGATGCCAAAGATTTACCTAAACTAGGAGCAATTATCCTCAGAAAGTCATAGAAGACACTGAAAGTACCAAAATAGAGCTAAAAGAATATTTAAGATTTGGAAAGTTATAGCCAGCCTAACTGCAGAGATCAGCAAGTTATTAGAAATGTTGTTTACAAATCCAGTCACCATCCCCTGGTCCTCATGGCTTATGAGACCTTTTGACATTGCTCCTGGTCACCTCAAGTAAACACCTAGGAATCTGTGAATTTATGTATGTATGTATATCTATATCTATGTATATATTATTGAGGATAACAAAGAAAAAGCATAATATTGCCTGCCATGTGTTACCCAAGACAGCTTCTATGAGCCAAGAAAAATTCAAGATGTTTATAATGAGGTTGTTCAGTATGAATCATCTCAGACCAAATTTCCTTCCTTTGTTGGAAAACTGGCCGACTAAATCAGCAGCAGTTGCAAGGACAAGCACAGCAGGACTTGGACACTGACTATGAGACTCCTGATGCAGCGATACTTGATGTGCTCCATACACAAACCAGCTCAAGCCAAATTGCAGTGGTTTCACAAGAAGTCGAAATGCACATTTAGAGAATAACTATTGGTATTTAAGCACAACTGAACCAGACAATGCTACAGCAATCTGCAATGACCTGCTCCATGCAGTGGCTTGGAGGAGAGCTCAGGCTTTTTGGGGAGGATCCAGGAGTCAAGGACTTTCCATAACGGGGTAAGAACTGAAAATGGATTTGATGAACTACAGAGATCAGTCAGATGAAATTCAGTAAGACAAAAGTATTCCTTGGGAATGCAAGATAAAATACGTAAATAAAATAGTAACTAAATTAGGTGATTAATTTAACAGGATGGTGGAGAGAGGACATAAAAAGATCTGGAAGTTTTAGTATACTTCAAATTAAATACAGTGCTCTTGCAAAAGAACAAGCAAATAAATCACAGGATAATTCAGGCTGGAAGGGAGCTCAGAAAGTTTCCATTCCAAGCCCTGCTCAAAGCAGGAGCAGCTGTGAGATAAGACCAGGTTGCTTCATCCAGTCCGGTCTTGAAAACCTCCAAGGACAGAGACTGCACAGCCTCTCTGAGCAACCTGTCCCCTGTCTTGCCTGTCCTCCTAGGCAGAAAGTTTCTCTTTCCGTCCGGCCAGCACCTCTTCTTTTCCAGTTTTTGAACGTAAAGTCACCTTTTTTCCAGCCAGCCCATCACCTAGCCTCTCCTCAGAGGGCAAGTGCTCTAGCCCCCAACCATCTTGGTGGCCCTTTCCTCAACTCTCCCCTCCTAAATAAAAAAAAGAGGCATTTAATAAAGCAACATACTGTAACATATGGGAAGGAACCTTTGTGCCATAAGCAGCCACCAGTCAGATCTTATACGGGGCAGCATCCAGTTTTAGCCACTGCACTTCAAGGAGGATGGAGGCACACTGAGGGAATCCAGGAGAGAGTAAAAACAAACAGAAATCTAGAAAACACCAGGGCATGGCCCTGGTTAGGTAAACATGGGTCCTCAACAGTCTATTCACCCCTGAGCTAGTCCAAGAAGTTTGTTGGTGACTGCTGATCTTCTGCTGCCTGCTCCACCTCTCCCCAGCAAGGTTCTCCCTCTCTCGCACTTCCATGTCACAGAGCCAGAGCACGAGGAGAAGAGGAGCTGCTGAACATAAGCTTCTGGGCTTAGGCCCCCACCATTTCTCCCTCTGTGTCTCATCACAGGGCCGGGCCTCCGCAAATTGCTCCCATCCCCTGGCGCTGCAGCCCCAGCAAGGGGCAGAGGGAAGGAAAGGAACAGCAGCAAACCCTACTCCTTCCGATGCCTGTTATCTAACTTGCTAACTATAATTCAGCCTAGCTCCAGAAATGAGGAGAATTCTGGATCAAATCCCAGAAAAATCACTCTTGGCATGGCAAACTATCTTTAAAGGTGCAACAGATGAAGGAAACAAATGAAAATCGGATGAATGGGGCTGTCTGGCCCCTTTTGTAATCGTCACACCAAATGTTTTAGGACCGTGGGAGAGCAATTGTGCTGCCTCAATAGATGCTACTTCCCTGAATGTTCCCAGAGCTCTGGGGAGAGCTTGTCTTACTGGCAGGAGTAATCACAGATTCTCCTTCACAAGCAAGATCTTCAGAGATGGAGAGTGAAATTTGAAATTAGTATTTCCTTTAGAGAAGCAGAAATTAGAAACAACACTTCTATTAGAACAAACATATATGTTTTCTATGGGTATATTTATTTTACTTCTCCTGAAAATATTTTGCATGAAGATTTTGAGAAAATCACTGTCCATTTTGGAATGGCTTTCTTGCAGATAGTAGGTCATGGATGTGAGCAGTGACACCACACTCCAGGTCAGTGCACTCTGTCAGCAGCTCCCAACAAGGTTTCACAAGAAGGTGCATGCCACAGCCAGCACATCCCGGGAAGGAAGATGGTTGGCCCAGGACCAGAGGGAGCCCGCAAAGACTGTCCCTTCCAGCCAGTGGCAGGAAGAGAAGGAAAGCCAACCTCCAATGTCAGGGTGATAGAATCATAGAACAGTTAGAGTTGGAAGCGATCTTAAAGATTATCTAGTTCCACCCCCCCTGCCATGCACAAAGACACCTTCCACTAGACCAGGTTGCTTAAAGCCTCATCCAAGCTGGCCTTGAATACTTCCAGGGATGGGGCTTCCACAACTTCTTTGGGCAACCTGATCCAGTGTCTCACCACCCTCACAGTAAAGAATGTATTCCTAATATCTAATCTAAATCTACCTGCTTTCAGTTTAAAAACATTGATGCTCTAGGTCCCGTGCACCTCCACCACTTCCTCCACACAGAGCCATGCTTTGCACATTTTCCTCTGATGAAGAAAGACTAATAACACAGCTGTGCTTCTCTCTCACCTCCTTCATGCAATGGAGATCTTCTCTGATAGGCAGTCAGCTTTCATTTGATTTCAATCCCATAACCCAGGAGTTGGGTTCCTGCTGGGGAGGACTGACCGAGCGTCTTCCCAGTGGTTTGCTACAGCCACGGTTGCCCTGCCTGGCTCCTGGAGGTACAGCTTTACAGCCACAGCTCTGGCCCCGGGAGGAGCAGCCAAGCCTCTTCTGATTGATGACACTTCTTCTGCTGGTGCTGCCAGCCACAAGTGCCCCCTAGTCTTTCAGCCTTGCATAGAGGATAAAAACTGGATAAATACCACCAGTAAAGATTATGAGACTCTGGTCCCTGAACATTAGGTACAGGTATCCACATTTTAGACAACAACAACAAACCCAACAAAAAAACAGTGGGATCTTTCAGAAGAGTACCTTGACCTCTAAGTACAACAGTACAGCTTTTCTCCAGCAGCTCAAAAATTCAAATGCCAGATATTAAAATTCAGCTTTGACTCTGAAATGTTCAAGTTTTCAATAAGAATAGTTTATTTGACACTAGAAACTACCTGTCTTCTCCATTTTTCATACAATCCTCCTCCATTTTTCATACAATCTTTCCAATATAGAGCTTCTAGCTCACAAGACTGAGTGTGAAAAACAGTAAATTAATAAAGAACATCTGTCTCCATCTTGAAAGAACATCTGTCCCCATCTTGGTGTAGTATTTATGGCACTAGTTTGGATCATTAATACCAAATATAGAAGCGGCTTCCTTAATTCCATATGCTGAAGCAGCATGTAGGTACGATCTACATCCCACGGCTTTATTTCTAAAATGCTAGCTTCTGTAACACTCTTGGAAAAAATTGTGCCTTTTTATTCAGACAGAAATTACTTAGATTTTTCATAATGTCTTTATCAGTTTACTCGTCCATTAAATGCACAATACTGCAGGGATTCACAGATGAAAGTTTGTTGAAATTTACAGTTCAAGATACAGCCCTCTATGGCATTAATATTAAAAAGAAAACCATGAGTAACATCTATACTATGCAACAATAATAGATCCAGTTAAGCATTTTTCTTTTGATGTTAAAGTGAAGGTCTTCATAGTGCAGTCATCTTTTCATATTAAAAGTAAATCACACCTGAAAATATGAACCTTAGAGGATTTTGTTGAGATTTTGCACACTTGTCTTTAAAATGGCTGTCTGTTCATCCCCACATCATACACTATTTTAATCTTATGAAAAATGGAAGAAAACTTAGAAGTAATAACAGAATGAAATAATCTAGACAACCCTATTTTTGTACTTATTGCTTCTTAAATCCACTGGCAAAGAATTCTGATATTTCACCAGTAATGTTAACCATTCATAAAAGTGATTCTTCATTGCTTCTTAGATAATCTCATTTTACACACCAATATTCTCCCGGGCATATTTTCCTTCATTCACCGTAAATCTTTAAATCCTTCCAAAGCAGAGAAGGAGACAGGAAAACAAACAGGAAACAAACAAATATAAAAGATGTCATACTATGGTTAAAAGTTAACAAACTAAAAGCTGGTCGTCTAAAACAAGAGTTCTATATTTGTCTCCTTCAGACATTCAGTGTCATTTTGCAACATCCCTGTACCTCAATTTTCTCAGCTGTAAAATGGAAACCATAATTTTAAACCACAAAACCCCACAGTGCACAGGAAATATGAATGCATTGGTATCTGTGAAGTATTTGGAAGATATTATTGAGCTGAAGGTTTATTTCAGAAAGCAGACTTTTTTTCCCCACAATTTTCCTATAAACTTACTTTTGCTAATTCTGTCTCTTGTTTTTATTACTTTTCCTCTATTGTAGATAAAAGATCTCAGATATCAACTCCATTGAAATTACTATCCCCTGCATACCAATGCTAATCCTTCAATGAACTATTATGTCTCACAGAATGATGTTACAAAACAGAATCCCAACACTCAGGATATCTTTACTTCAAGCTTACTAAGCAGTCTAAGCAGTCATTACAATAACCTTACATTTAAGTTACCTTGTGTTTTAGGGGGGAAAAAAAAAAAACAAAAGAGCCCTCAGACCATGGGATCAAAGAACTCAGAAAGGCTTTCATAATTTAGTCTGGGTTCAGCATCTCTAGGAGAGAACTCCTCCTGCCTGCCTTTGTGAATAATTTTCCCAACTATGTAAGATCTGAAAGGATTCTCTTCCTGCCATCACAGCCCACTGGGATGCTCCCCATATGGGCCATGACTAGGTTTATCCTACCAGATAGCTTAATCTCATTACCCGTTTTTTCTCCCGGAGGCAGATGCAGCATGGAGCTTTCCCGAGAGCCCTAAAGAGACACCTGCCTGCCCACCTTCTCCCACAATGGCAGATCTCTCCCATCTCTGAGTGCTCCACAGGCTCAGCCCCATGGGGAGAGTGTCCCTTATCACTGGGGCAATGCCTGACCCTCCTGCATGACCCACCTTAGCTTCTGCAAGGAGCAGTGTGGGCAGACATCCTCCAGCCACAGGGAAGATGCTTTCAGCCCCTGGTTCCAACTCAGGGCAGGGTGCAGCACTCTGAGCACCACAGCAAGAGGCTTTAGGGACCACTATGGCTGAAAGTACTGTATGTCACAGGCTGGAGCAATAAATAGCAATAGCCTCAGGGCTGGCAAGTCTGGGATATGCTTGCAGCTAGAACCTAAAGCTTCTCTGCTGCCTGAAGAATTATGAATCCTAAAGACCTGACATTTTAATTGGTGTATTTTAATGAACTTAGCTATGCTTCCTTTTAACCTCCAAAGCTCTTCCCTGCAAATATGTATTTCTCCCCTTCCCCTGCCCTCCATAATTTCAGGGTTGAATGAAGAGCCCAATCTGTTTAACAGTACTCCTCCTATTGATTTTGGTTCCAAAGTCCTTAGGTTTTACCTCTATTATTTCACTTCTGTTTTAAAGGTTTAGGCAATCTTGAAAGCAATCTCAGCTATTTTAAACTACGTTAATTTGATCACATTAATCTACAGTTTGCAGGCTCAAAATTCAACATGCACAGTTAAAGATGACTCAGGCTACTCAATCCTTCCT
>VXAK01010772.1:58362-103509 GCA_013399435.1 Arenaria interpres
CCATTTTTGGAAAACAAATCATTTCTCAGTCTTCTAGATTACCTTTTTGGCAGTTGTGAATTATCCAACCAGACGTCAAAGACTTGCGAAGTTGGACAACCAACTGGAGAGTTGGGTGACCACATCTATTCCAGTGGGGAACCTAAATTAGTTAGACTCATTATTTATATTAGGATTTTCCGCTTCTAGGTCACAGTCTGCTAGGGAACCGTGAATGAAGGTACATGCTGGCCTTGAGACAAAACCACCCACATTAAGTAAATTTAAATCAGTGCTTCCTCCAGGAAGAAAAGTGTTGTATTACTTACAAGCAGATTTGATTATGGTTTAGAGAATTGTTTAAACCCATTTAGCAGATCAAAAGAAAACAGATTTAAACTTATGTGCTCATTGTTTTAACAAACACTGCTTGATATCTGATGCAAAGATCAACATGCTTGATGACTCTCATGTAAAAGTTTAGTGAAAACACGGGCCATAGTAAAGATGGGAACACCAGACCTTACCATTTTCTCAAAATATCTTCAGATTTTAGATTTTAAATTGAGGCTAAAAATAGTCTTATCCTAGTATTTCTGAAACAAAATCAAGTTCATGAAAGCAATACCATGAATAAGCTCTCAATACCATACCAGCCTGTCTTTTCAAGGCCATAAAAATACCCATTAATTTCATCCTCAAAAACACATCATCAAAACCCTTTCAAAGAATCACACCATCAAAGATGATTATGCACATCTGTCTTCTATAGCATCCAGTAAACATGCAGATTCATACAGCAGCATGCAAAGAGCCTAGCAAAGAAAGGGTTAAGACAAAGAATCTCCTCGAAGCAATTCCAATAATCGCTCTAGATTATTCTGTTTGTGAGAAGTATTCTAGCTGGCAAGCAGGACTGGTATCAGCTCAGAAGTTGTTGTTGATCTGACAAAAGCCAAAGGAACCTGCAAACTGCAAGGAGGAAGTTGCTGGATGAAAAAATCTAAACGAAACCAACATGGAGCAGAAGGGTTATGTTAAGAATCAGTTGGATCTCCTTTATTTTCAGAAACAATTATTTTACCTTTAATTTCAAAGGGGCTTTGGGGGAAAAGATTGAAGGAAATATAGTTCACTTTAGCAAAACGCATATTGCACAAAATAAATTTAAAAATCTATTTTTGGGCTAGAATGGTGGAAGAAATCCCTGATTAGCCTCTTAATGGGGTGAGTCCAATTTAGTGAGAATAATCACCAGAGGGAGTCATTGACTTTCCCATTAAAGTCAAAGGGAATTTTACATACATCAGGAGTGCAGAATTTGGGGGCAGATTGAGAAAGACTCCAAACAGATTGGAGTTCAGGGACTAACACAAAACACTGTTTTACGGATTTCATCTCAATCCATTTTCCCCTTTGGAGTCCCAAAGGATGACTGCTATATTTCATGGTGAAAGTTAAACAGAAGGCATTGAAGTCATTCATTCAGTGGGTGCCCACTCCCACCAAAAAAAAAGATAAAAAAAATCCCAGCACTTAATAGGTTTTAAATTGGTTTAGAGTGATGTAAGTACAAACTGCTCAGTTCTCTCTTTGGATACACAATGTATCACAGTCCTTCTGGAAAAGCAATTTTTAACAGCCTAAAGAAAATCTGCAGGTGCCATCTACGAGAGTGTGTCATACCTCTTGGGAATATCAGGACTTCAGACCGGAAAAAAAAAGAGTGAAATGGAGAGAGGAAGAATTGCTAGCATTTTTTTTGTCCTTTTTTTTTTTTCCAATGTTAACGACCAAAAGAGAAAGTGGGAATAGGGATTTGCAAACCAAGTGATAAACTAAGTAGGTGAACCAGTCTACTCAGCCATGAGAAAGTGGGCATTTCATGCTCAGACACCTAAATGTCATGACCATCAAAGAAATATTTTCACATTAGGAACTGGGCTTTTTTGTACTGGACTTTAGCTCACCCCTGTTCTTGCCAAAAAAGCCCAGCAGACCGTGGTTTGAAAACAAGCTCATTCACTAGGCTACTCTCCCCTTAATTCTGTGCAATAAGATTATGCAGCAGAAAATTAGGAGATTAAAAAAAGGCTAGGAAACAGCCCCACCCAACCAAACGCAATTTCACTTCCCTAGAAATGTCCTCTGCACAAATGGAATTCAATTTATTTCTGTGTTCCCAGGTAACAGCAGCACCTTGTTTTGCTTGTTTATTTAATTACTCCTCCTTGTTCATGCAATTAGCTGAGAGACTGCAGCCTTTTTTTCATTATGTTAACCATAACACAGTTGCTTGCATAGCTGTTTCCATTTTGAGGCTGAATTTTGGATAGAGGCTCTATTTGGGGTGGTGGCAGGCAGAGAACCACTGGGAAGCCTCACACAGGGCAGCGTGCAGCAACCTGCTCCTTCATGGAGAGAGTCGCTCCAGGAACCACAGTGGCAAATCAAAGCCCCATTGCCAACATGTGCTGCAAAGCACCGCATGCTTAAGACCTGTCTGTCTTTCATCATATATACCACCAACAAAACCACCAAAAAAAAGCTGAGTTCATCCCAAGGCATTTTTGCCAAGGGGATGTCAGAGCTTAACTTTGCTGCCCTTTAGAATGGTATGAGGCATCGCTCTGGTCAATGCATGCTTGATTTAAAATTACCATATTGTGGTTGGGTGAAGAAATTTAGAGGTAGAGACTTCTTTCATGAACAGTTCGATTTACCATCCAGTCGAATCTAGTGCTGCTGTGATGCTCAAACGACTTGCTGCGCAGTTCAATCTTTTTTTAAACACTCAAGATATATTCCCCCAGATCAATGTTTAGCAGAATGCTGACCCTCTCCATTAATAAATTCAGCAATCACCACCTCCCAAGGCCTCCAAGTTTCTGGCAGTAAACTGATGTCAGCTTATTTCTATCTAGGTTGCTCAAATTGAGGAATCTGCACCTTCTTACAGAAACAAGAGGCAGAGGCAGTGCCAGGGGGAGCCTGCATGCTCTGGTGTGCAGGACGCATCTTCATCTCAGCCTCCAGGCACCTGAACAGGCACAAAACTCTACCTCTGGAGAAACTGCACACCAACTTACAGTATTTGAAATATAGAGAACTGCAACAGACAGCTTGGAAAAATTGTCAGTCTGTAGTTTACTATTCAGCCTTCATGTATGATCCACAGCTATGGTTAGGATTAGTTCTGTAACCAATTGCAGCAAGGCGCAGCCTTTCAATAACATCGTTTTAACCCTACCTGTGCCATCTGCCTCTCCAGCTTTGACCGGGGAATATCATCAAAATAGTTTTCATTTCGTCTTCTCCTTGCATCGCCCTGCATGATAATGTGGGGAACGTCGAGGGAGCCACCAGTAGTGAAAGTGCTTTGGCTAAGTGATGGAGACAACTGAGGAGGAGTGTGGTTACCACTGGGTTCCTGGACAGGGAGGAGAAAAATACAGCACAATAAGAACAGCATATTACTGGCTTCAAATCACACATTTAAAAGTGTATTTGAATTATTCATGCTTAAAAATTAAGAAACAATTCCTGAAGTAGAGGTTACTGTGGATGAACTTTTGAGATTTTCTACCTAAGGTGCAGAGCCCATGTGGAAGGAAAAACAATTCACTATTTACGTGAACTAGTGGCAAATTCCCTCTCCAAAACCTCCTTGTGTAATATATACTCCCTTCTAGGACTGCTAGGGAGATAAAACAGTGAGTTCTTGCCAAGGCCCAAATAAAGCCATGATTTAGGACTAGCTATTTGTAAGATGAAATACATTCTCACCACTTCTGAGCAGCCACTCTGAGCAGTGAAAGTGATTTGAAAGTGATGTGAACTCTAGCAACATCTCTTGCTGGAAAAAAGAAATCCATGAACATTTACAAAATATAGACACTTTGTTTGCAATTTGTATAGGTCTTGCAGAACATCCGTTTAACTGGAAGTATTGGATGTCAGAAACAAGCTAAATAACAATTCCTAGAATGCATGAAAGGATCACAGTACAAATATTTTACCAGCCTTTTCTTGTAATCTGTGCTGAACTGTGACCTTGCATCAGCCAGTGCGCAAATACCACAGCGAATTTATACAGGAACTCTACCTAATTAACAGCCAAACATGTCCTCTTGATCATACATTTTACCTGGATCAGCCACCACATCGATCACAGACAGCCATCCTGTATATATTTGGAAATACCCATCTATTCTCATGCACATCACATCACTTCTTCAAACACCAATTGCAAACATTGGTGCCCAGCTCCACCACTCAACACTCTCTTGGAGATTGCAATCAGTGGGAGCAGAGCTAGAGTGCAGTGGCCAGCCAGTCTGCACACATGCCACCCCAGGATGGACTGTAAAACACCGCCATAGCAACTGGGGAAACAAGTTCCTCTCTCATGATGTAGATTACTTGGCTTAATTTATCTGACACAAGAGATTTCTGCGTTAGTAAGCTCTTTGGAGGCAGAATGTACCCAGGAGCATGTTTGCACAGTGCAGACCTTGTCTAACTTATCTATTGCTGTAATACTGTATTTCACAGAAATCACAGAATCATCAGAGTTGGAAGGGACCTCTAGAGATCATCTAGTCCAACTCCCCTGCTAAAGCAGGATTGCCCAGAGCACATTACTCAGGACTGCATCCAGGCAGGTCTCGAAAATCTCCAGAGAAGGGGACTCCACAGCCTCCCTGAGCATCCTGTTCCAGTGCTCTGTCACCCTCACCCTAAAGTTTTTCTTCATATTTGAATGGAACTTTCCAAGTTCCACCTTGTACTTGTTGCCCCTCGTCCTGTCACTGGGAACCACTGAAAAGGGTCTGGCTCCATCATCCTTCAACCCACGCTTTAGATACTTAAAAGCATTATAAGGTCTCCCCTCAGCTTTTTCAATACTGAACAACAAGAAGGGAGCTGAAGATATTAGAGGAAAGGAAAGACCTGCTCCAGTGTGCATAGAGGGTAAAAAACCCTGCCTTCTTATTTAAAGAAAGAATTAAAGTGGGTATGTAATGCATAATTACATTGAAGCAAATGTAATTCTGAAAAGCATCAAGGCACTTTACTCCATGCTGTTAAGAAACAAGATACTGTGTAAGAAATCAGAGCGCTGTAATCTCTTCCAAATGGAAAGTTGCAATTCTCTATATGCATTCAAGTGATAGTAACAACTGACGTTAATATCTGAAGTGTAAGAGTCTATGTGACATTATTCCTTGCAATCACAGTGATGGATTAGTATTTTTCATGTTGGTTGACTAAAATCAGGGATATATAGTTGTTTAGCAACTTTTAATTAACTGGATTTTTTTTTGTTTGTTTTTTAATTCTCTAGCTTTCCTACGATCTGAGATGAGCATTTGACATTTCCCAGGGCAAAGAAGGGAGTGTTTTCCTCTTAGGAGTAGTCTTTTTCCCTCCTTCACAAAAATCCACCTACATTTGGCCCAGTTAAAAAGCTTCTGAAAAGCCAAAGTCTGCACATGCTCAGAAGGTTTGGTGAGGCATCATCTCTAAAATCTACCCTCCATGGGCCCGACCCTGACTAGATGGTGCAGAGTACTCTGCCCTGAAAATAACCTGAGTACAGGGACACTTTCTAATGACTGCTACTTGCTGCTCCAGGCAGGTAGGTAACCTCTCTCTGCTCCGAATCACAATTCACCCCCTGTTCAGTAGACTGATAGGGCCATCAATGCATCAAGGTGACAGATGACCACACAACGAACATACAGATTCCAGCTCTCATCGAGTTTTTCATATTTTATCAAACTGCGTATAAAGAGGAAATTCACTCAGAAATATCTATCTGAAGATTGCTGGCAAGGCAATACAGACAAGAATTACGAAGTCAAGAAATAAAAGAATTACGGTGCTTCTGCATTATGGAACAGGGTTTAATCGCATGATTTTATGCTATTTTCTCAAAGTCGTCCTTCACAGCACAGATGGATCCTCAACTGTGCAGCATGTTGTCATATACTCAGCACTGTGTTATCGTTACTTATCTGCAGTCAGTATTTTATTCTCACCTAGTTTCGTGGCCCCAAACCCCTCCCCTAACATCTATTCAAACCCCACTCTGAAGATAGGATGACTAATATTGTCATTTTCATGATGCTCCTAAGTGCTTTACAAACATCAATCAATTTATTTTCACCACACCCTTTGACTTCTGGCATTTTCTAATCACCACTTTGGTGAGTACGACCTGAGACATGCAGATAAAGGTTAAAAAACATCAGTCACTTCGGATGCCCAATTAAAATATCTGTTGCCTGATTTTCCAAGTGCTTATATTCAAAACTCCACTTTTACTGATCTAATTTGCAGCAGTGTGTGCTCAGCACTTGTATAAATCAGACTCCAGACTCCAGTCTGTAGAATGTTGGTAACATACAATCAGTGACTGTTTATGAGGCAATTACCTAAATAACTTACCAAGCATTATCCAAGGGCTTTGTGGCAAAAGCAGGTGTAATTCTGTATTTTCATAGCTACAGCTATTCCTTTAATCAAGAGTTTCTCTCCCATTCTTCCTTCATTCCTCTCTCTCACTCCATACCCACTTTCCCACCTCCTTAGCAAATCTGCAGGCCAGGCACCTGCCTGTGCAGGTGCTATCATGTACTCAGTACCATGTTGCTGTTAGTCATACAGTTCATATCACGTTACCACCCTGCTGTGAATGTATGGATACACGCCCTGCAGGGGTGTCTCTTCATATATATTTCACTATCAAACTCTGCTTCATCCCCACCTCTCAGTCCTGCTGGTCACATAATGCTGCAACCACACAGGTCAGGGCTGGAAGGTAGCTTAAGAGATCCTTCCCCAGGCTGCCGAGGCACGCCTCATGCCCCAAGGATGTTTGTCAAACCAGTTCCTAAATCCAGGAATCCTCTCTAGTGAATTCATTCTTGTCTTAAAACTATCACTGCTGTTGTAACACCTCGTCATCAAATTTTCAGTCTAAACAGTTATTCCTTCAGTTTAAATTCCGCCTTCCAGTGGGGAGAGGATGGGGTTCTATGAATAACATGGAAACTGGTCCTGAAATTAAAGACTATAATGCACTCAAGAAAGGAAAACCAGACTGCACAGGTAACTTGAGATCCAGCATTTTCTAGCTTTCAAGTATATGACTTTGAAATCAAAGTAGCTTTGCCTTAGTACACAGTTATTGTGGCAATAATATATTTTGTGGATACTTTTATGTTTGTTGCTTTTCCTCAATATTTAACCATTTTTGAAATATTTTAAAAGCTAATAAAAAGAGAGATGAAAAAGATGCTAGCCATGCTTAGGTTGACCTTGAGACCTTAAAGGCAGACTCTTTAAACCATCTTTTCTAAAATATATAAATTAATCTTCTAGCAGCCACAGATACTTTATTTAAATCAATTTTCAAGCTAAAGATTATAGCAAACTACAGACTAAACACTATGTCCTCATTTTGTGTGAAATGGCATAGTAGGATTTGATGGGAAAGAAAACCTTAATCCAAACTCATGTCCTCCTCTTTAGGATTCTCTGTGAAGACTCCAATACCATGAGGTGATGAATGGCATTTTGCACTTGCCCGCATCAGCAGCTCTAGCTGTGGAGCAGCAGACTACTTTTTATCATTTTGACTACAGATGGAGGACATCCAGTTTTCTCTTCGCTATTAACTGAGAATAGACAGTACTAACCAATAACATGGGCTGTGGAAACTTTCCCACCTGCTGAAGAGGAACTAATTCCCCAGTCCAGAGCACTGAAAATATTGAGCAAGAATGTGCAACTTTCAAAAGATTTCTCTTTCCTGGGAGTGTTTTAACACCTGACATGCATCAGGAATCATCCACATAATACATAAAAAATAAAAGACGAGAAAAATATCCACACATTTGTGCAATGTTATAGGCTTGTGAGACTTTTTTCAACATGGCATTAGGAATAGGTTGAATTGGGGCGGGGGGGATCTAAAATGTCTCTATGTGGCATCTGAGAATAAGCAAGGTGAAAACAGGCTTGTCACAGAAATTTTAAGTGTATGTTAAAAGAAGTCCTAATTCTGTCTTTCTCTATTTCTCTTTACACCAGGAAATTCGACTTGGGAGCATGGACACCCTCTGACATTTGGAAATTTAGTCCCAAATGAGATTCGAGTCAGAAACGCAGCCCCATGAAAATAATCAGCTCCAATCAAATGCAAAAGGTGTGACCTAAAATATCAAAATAAGAAGTGTTGATATGAACTCCCTTGGAGAGAACACAGTAGGAAAGGGTCATCAGACCACAACTCGATAAGGGTAACAGACAGCAGGAAGTAAAGGCATTGGATTGGTGGTGTAAAGAAAGGAGATTAAATCTGATCAAGTGTGGAAAAACACCAGGGACATTGCAACAAGATTTCTAAAAGAAGGAATACAAATGAAAATTAAAAACATGAGGTAACTTTTGATACACAGAAATATACTACTGGCATTTTTATATCAACAATTTCAATAGGGTTTTCTTAAAGAAAGCATAAAGAATATCTCTGAAAAGTTTAAGTGAAAGCATCTTGAAAACATGAAAAGAAAATGGTAACTCTCCTTTCGCAGTATCGATCGGCTGGGCTGGGATTCCTGTGGGCAAATGCAGACGTGCAGTTTGTACACACTCACTCCTGAGCCAGCTTCTTGAGCAAAGAAGATAAGCTGGTACTTCTAAGACACTACTTATCTCATCCTAAGGTAGATGTCTGAAACAGGTCAGATGAATCACCCTGTAAAAATGTCAATTTATCTCCACTAGCTCTATGGAGAGGAGCAACTGAGCAGGTCAGCCTAAGACATCTACACTGTAAACTTCTGAAGTGAGGTAAGTTGAATTCCGCTCCAAGTGATCCTTGTTTTCACGTGAATGTTCTGAAATGCTTGCTGACTTTTTGAGAAAAGCAAACAAATTTTCATGGGGACTCACCCTGAGGGTTATTGACCGAGGTGGTTTCTGAGGAGGATCTTCGTGAAGCCTGTCTCCCAAAGATGCCAGAATGCGCTTCCGGTGGCCAATCAAGCTAATTTTTAAGACCTGAAATAATAACAATAATACCTCTTTAAAAAGAACTCATCACAATCATTAAATGAAGATCAATTCAGAGCGAAGCCATATTATCTTTAAACCTTTTAACAAGTTAGTCCACTATTCAGGCTAAGCAGACAAAGAACAGAGAAAATGAGAGGCAAGATCACAGGAAAAACCCTGTAAAATGAGGGAAGAAACTAAAGCAGGTACATGTGTGGAAGACCAAAAAAAAAAAAACAGGCTCAAAAATGAGTAAGGAGGAGAGCAAAACAAAACAGGAAGAGAAGGCAACGGAGGAGGACGGAAACCAATGGAAGGAGAGGAAGAGACTGGAGAAGGAAACGTAGAGGTGCAGCCAGTGAGTGATGAGGGTTAAAGGGATTCACTGGGAATGGGAGGGATAAGGAAGAGAGTGAGGAACAGCCAGCAAATGCTTAGAGAAGGCAAGAAGGGAGAAAAGGAACCACACAATGGATAAATGTTATCACTCTTAAATTTATTCACCATGCCTTTCACAGGCAATCTTCAAATGACAGGTACAATTTGCAATATTGTGTAGAATCACCCGTGCGTAAGAAACCCAGGACAGTCAAACTTTGTCCTGGAGGTCTGTTATCAGATGCAATGAAAAAAAATCTCTGTTGCACATAAACATGACCATCAGTGGATAGGTTTAAATACCCTGTGCTTGTCCAAACTCCAGGAATGTCAAAAAGGTGTTCCAAACCTACTGCAACTACTTCCCACTTGTATCTCTCCGTGTCCCTGTCACATACAAAACCACCGGTGCTCTCAGGAGAACAGAGAGGGCAAAAGCAGCAAGTTGGAAACTTAAGCATTAGTGGAAATAAACCAACCCACGTTTCAATGCTATTCTTTAATGGCTACAATGGTTTCAAAGTGTAAAGCAGCCCTAATGGCGGAAGGAAGCCTCTGCTCTGCAAAGAGCAATGTCCTCACGTAACTCTTCCAGACTGTATACATGGTTTCGTATACCAGAGCTGCCTCCATTCCCTCTCAGAAGACAGTACTTCCCACTATATTTAGGATTGCTGTGTTTCAACACCCTTCAGGCGAGAGGAATTTCTCACTCAACCTAGAAAAAGTAATAATCCCCCAAAAAAAATAAAAATGAGCGAACAACTACCTCAGTTTAAACAGCACCACTAAGGGCTACCATCCACGAGAACAAACAAAACCCAAACCCCAGCAACCTATGACACCCCAACCCTATGACACCTCTTAGATCCTGTATATCAGGAACACACCGTCATGATTGCAGTGGGTGAATTCCTGACTATCCATGGGCATGTGAATTCTTCCACATGTCTTCTGTTGGATGTCTCTGTGCTATCCGCTATAGTTGAACTTCAAGAACACGTTTGCCCACATCTACAAAGCGACAGGCTAGGACATGAAACAGATTGAGACCTTTTTCTGAGAGGCAGCTTACAGGGTCATTGCAGATCCCGCAGCCCAACAGCAGACCCAAGCTGCAAAGTCCTACAAGCCTGCTATGTGCTCTCCTGTTAGTCTAAATCTGGAGAAGCACACAAGAGCTGAGATAGCACAGCACACACAAAAATGCCGGAGGCATGCAGGAGACTTAGTTAATTATTCAGTTTACATTGAATGTTAAACAGAAGAGTGCACAGTTTATCTCCATATTTAACTATATGAAACACGTGAATGAACCACGGCTGCTTTAAGCATTACTCAGGTAACACACTTCAGTGCACTTGCTTCTTTCATAATGCTTTCCCATCATCAAGAGCATTTACCCAGAGATTTTTAAGTCAAGCTACAGTTCTTGGGTTGTTTGGAGGTCCTCCGAGCTCTACTGCCTCATTAGCTGTACCAAACCACACAAAGCAATTCTCTTTGACTTCACAGAGCTGTTGAACAACAGGAGAGAAAGGACACGAGTCTTGAGGGACTTTGCACATAAGAGATCAGTAGACGGGTCTAAATGGTTATATTATTGCAAAAACTGTGCTTAGTTTGAAAGTGTTACAGATCTTTAAACACCAGAAGCACTGGTAAACTTATTCTATGTTTTGTTTTTCCATTAAAATGGTGATCACCCCAACTCTGAAGAGGTAGGAATTTAAAGATGCGACCTACAGAAACATACAGTCCTCAGCCAACAGGCAGCTGTAGCCCAGTCTCATCTGGGCATACACTCTATTAACTGAAGATGGCTGTATTCTTCTGGAAATGGACTCCCTAATAATTTTCTTACTTGGAAAACCTGTTACTCAACTTACAAATATAAAATACTGTATTCTGAAACATTTCTATATAATTTATGAGAGTTTTAACAAATGCCCTGAAACTCTGAAAACTTGTTCTGAAACTTGTTCTGTGACGGAATATCCTTGACAGTATTTATCAAAAACTTCAAATATCACAAATATAGGTCAACAGTGTGCAATGGTAAAGTTACCTAAAGCAGTATCTTAGAAATATCTTAATGTTGTGTATCAGATAACTGCTAAAAGTCTTGCACTTATTTAGCCCACAGGTTAGTTCCCCATGAATATTTTCTATATACCAGGTAACAGTGAACACAGCAACACTGAGCTATAGGGACAGTCAATAAAATGCACTGAAGTGCTATGCAGTGAAACATTTTGTCAAATGGGTTGTAGCCTACATAATATACAACAGTGAAATGAGTTTTGCAATGTAGCTGCAGGAATTAGCTGCAACATGGCACAAAACTGTTCAGAGTAGCTTAAGGACCTCCACAGCCCATTATCCCGTTACTGGCACACAAAAAAACCCCAAACCAACCAACCAACAACAACAACAAAAAACAACCTTTTTGTGACATGCCTCTTTCCACTTTGACAGTAGCATACCTAGGAAAAAATAATGCAACATGCTACGCCATCTCATATATTTACTTATATTTGATTCTTTAATACAATCAAAGGATAACAGAACAAATAATTTGTCCAAAGCAATAATACATGCACACAAATTTAATCCTATTTTTACCTCCATATTCTCCAGTGATTAGCACACAAAATGAAATTCCACCAGAAGATGTAAGAAATCCACAAATGTAACCAATGCAACACTTTGCATTTAGATTTCTGACTTAGTTGACAGATGTTTTAAAAAACAAACACATGTAGCCCAGTAACTCCCCGATGACTATATGTGCAGATGCTCGAATTAACAAGTTATTCCATCTAAAACTGAGCATTATTTCTGCAACATTCTTCTGCTTGAAGAATCTTTTATTCTGATTGAATAATATGATCCAATAGTGTATTTTTATAGTAATTCTACATTTTTTAAAATGAGTATTATAAAGATTACTGAAATTGAAAACATCAATCTCCTTTCTTTAGGAATAATTTGAAAAGTTACCATATGGGATAAAATTAGTACCACAACGGCGAAATGATCTGGACTAAACATATAGCAGCAATCGAACACAAGGAACTAGCTACAAAGTGGAAAATTAGAGAGTGATGAGAATAGCAGTAGTGATTCTCTAGTGGTAGCATCAGACACTTCAGAATTTAAGAAGAAAAAAAGGTAAATACAAGGCAACAAGGTGTGATCTTCCTACTTCTGCAAGTTAACAGCCCAAAATGCTAGCTAAATTCAACATTATTAATCATTTTACTGTTGGTCATATTGGAATAAACTCCAGGCTATCTGGGAATCATGGCTGAACAATATGTTTACTATTGCCACTTTCCTACCACAATGCTGCCCCCCAGGACTGATCCTAAAACACGGCAGTGCCCAGAATACCCAGGAAGCAAACCCAGACCAACCAGTATAGCTCACCAGTACAGCTTATGACTTGTTTAACTGAAAATTTGAGAATGGATGACATACACTTGTTAAATTCTCAGCATGGACAACTGTTCAAAATTTTACAGATCCTATCCATAGAACTGCTGTCAGTGATTAACAGTTAAAACAACAAAACAAAATCAAGAAACCCAAATGACAAAAAAAAAAAAAAAAAGGGTGAAAAAAATCCATACCCCACATACTGACCAAGATTACATGGTGTAATAACTGACATATTTTGAAAGATAAATATGCCTGACTCAGCTGTGTATTGAATGCCCAGTGGCTTACCAATACCAATCACAGCCAAATCCAGTCCAAACCATATCAAACTTCTGTTGAATTTTTCACACAGGGATATTTTATGCTCCTTCTTATCCTGACTGCAACTGCTGATTCCTTCCAACTCTAAATTATCACAAACGCTTGAGATTTTTAACAGTGCATGGATTTTCCTGTAGAGCCCTGACCGCCCAGAAAAGCACAGGCATACGAAAACAGAGAGGCTCCAAAGCAGCTGGAGATCCGAGACTTGCTACAACTCAGCTAGAAGCAAGGCTTCTCTGGCTCCCACAGGCGCAATGGAAGCCATCATTTGTTATGCCTATGAAGAGGCTTGCAAGAGACTTACGATTTCATATCATAATGATACGAAGTATGTGCCATTATCACCCTGAATTAATTACCCAACTGGAAACAGATGTCAGTTGTCTTGGTGACAGAATTCACAAAGACAGATGGCTGCCTAGTAAGTCCCATTTCTATATGTTATCATGAAGAACTGATGTTTGTTTGTTTGGGGTTTTTTTGTGGTTTGTTTTTTTTTTTACACCCCTTCAAATACATAATTTAGTTGCAGATATCCAGTTGAATGGTACTGAGAAGTCAGAGGCCAAAAGCCTTTCCCAAGTCAAGGTAATTTTGAATCCCGGGTTGTCACATTCCTCTGAGCTGCACTGCTACAGATGAGCTTGTTGCCAGAGCAGCAGTGGTACACCACTGTTCAGCCATTGCCATCTCAGCTCATATTCAGGCACATGAGAATTTATTATTTTTTGCAGAAGTTCTGAGGACAGCCTGTGGTATGACCCAGGCCACTGGAATTTTTTTCCTGAGTTGACCAGAGAAGCCATTTTTGCCATTAAACTGTTTTGCAGCTTCTCATTAGTTTAAGAACTGGCTGACTGAAAATATCAGGTGCTAGTATTTTTGGCTCCACTAAAGATAAAAAAAAATAATAAATAAGCAATTGCAATTTTGTGCTTGTAATCTATAACCCTTAATATTTAAGTGGGAAATTATTAATTTAATTTTTCATTAATAAAATTCAGGAAAATACAATGGAACAAGACCCAGCCAATACTGAGACCCGGCCACTTTACCTCCTGACAATGTATCTCAGGCTATGTGATCAACTGCTTTTGAAAAACAATTTTTTAATAAAACAGAAGTTAAATCCATGGCCTTTAAAAAAATAAATCACAGTTTAATGATTTTGCAAGCCTCAGATATAATCACAAATATTACACATGTGCGTTTTTACTACATGAGGCTCAAAACCCCATAAATCAGAAATCCTAAGCCTGTTATACATACAAACACAAAGATCATTACAATAATGATTACCTATTCTGCAAGACAAGGCTGAAAATAATATTATTTATGTGAAAAATAGCAAGCACTAAGCAGATCTGTACATAAAGTAAAAACGTTCCTTTTGTTTTCACATGCAGTAAGTGGAAAAAATATTGGACAGTTCGAAAGGTGGAATACATTCCCAAACTGAGTCCTAGAGGATAGGCTTCTTTGACTGTTCCCTCCACTAGTAACTTGCATTTCCACCTGTTGTTGAAAAATAATGACAGGTCCTGTCACTGGTTCAGATCACATTTGGAAAATACGTGGTAACCGAGACCAGGAGTATTATTCCTGGTCAACCTTCCTGAGGTTTTCAACATTAATCATATAGCACTACAAGATAGTAATTGCGACACCAATATGTTATCCCACAATATTGTGCAGGATTACTTACATAGCAGATAAATTATAATTAAAGTCAGTGATACTACAACACATTTAATAATTAGCTAATCATTTATTTATCTATTTTTAATATGCAATTATCAGCAAAGCACATTAATCTGTACACAAGCATGAAATACAGCTAATGTAATGAGAAATAAGAGCTAAAATACAAATCTCCATAGAAAATTTTAACAGCTTTAAAATTGATCCTTTTTCTGATCTTGATTCAATTTTGTCATGGACTTAATTCCAAGCAAAAGGGGAAAAAACCCCAACAAGATTCAAGCCCTTTCAAAGAATGGGCCATTTGTCTACTAAATAAATAGCTTTTTTTTAACGCCTTCTAATAACACACAGTAATGAATGCGTTCATAATATCAGAAGCAGCAAACAGCCAGTCATTTCTTGGAGTAAAAATGCAGGTTACTCTAGCTCAGTTATAACCAACGCAGTCATTAAAAGGTAAGCTCTGTAATATGAGAATAATATGCATTAATTATACAGATATTAATATATTATAATTGAAAATTGTTTATTTCTATATCATGCATATGATAAAAATGGCAATGAAAATAATGAAAAAACTAAGATGGTGTTAAGTATCTCCTTCTAATACCAGATTTTAATGGAGGTCTTTCTATGCATATTTTTTTTTTAAAGCATCAACATCTTTTAGATACACGACAACTGCAGAAAGAATGTCTTCAACAGACAGAAAGAAAAGCCAAATACTGGAAAGGAGAATCTGAACCACAGATCAGAACAAATGCTGTTAAGATACGTTATTCAGAACCCATTCAGTTTCCTAGTTTATTTGCAAGTTACTAGCTGTATGCACAAAGACCTAATTATTATTGCATTAAAGTATTTTCAGTTTAGTAAAATTATTTTTCTGTACTGTAAAACACTCACATCAAAAGCATGGGCTCCACCTTCGAGTATCTAGTTCATGCCAAATCGATGCACAGAGGCTTGTGTTCAGGCTGTGCTTTGGAGCACAGAACACCACACACAGCAATCTAAAATACACTTATCCCCTACAGCATTAAATATCCCACACTTACAAACTTGATCATGCATTACTGTGCTACTGCTAGCATTAATACTTATCCACTTTTTTAAGGAAAGAGTTGTAAAATAATTGTAAAGATAAACATGAGAAAAGTGTTTGTAGTCTTCGATACAAGAGCCATCACCAGCAATGTCAATACTCGACTACTACGGACTGATGGCATGATGCAAAGGACACAATCCACTCCAATTCACTACCAAAGTACAGGTGAATTGTCCTGTAAAACTGCATGGAATTCATACATAGAATCATTATGGTTGGAAGAAACCTTTGAGATCATCATGTCCAACCATTAACCGAGCAGTGCCAAATCCACCACCAAACCACATCCCTCAGCACTACATCTACATGTCTTTTAAATACCTCCAGGGATGCCTCCAGGGATGCACTTCCCTGGGGCAGCCTGTTCCAATGCTTGAAAATGCTTGAAATGCATCCTTAGAAGAAAGAAGAACTGCAGAAGAAAATACCAGGGTTCGGTCCATAATGAGAGGTGCTGGGCAGCAGAGCAGGAGTAGCTGCAGCAGAGTGACCTCCCAGGGATCTCACTTCAGGGATCCCATCCACCTTAAAAACTGATCCGGGAGATGGGCAGGGAGCAGTTCTCTGTACACCCAGCTCCTCATCTGCTTCCTTACTTGACCACAGAAGAGCTAATATTGGCACAAGTAAACTGGCAGGAAAGTCCAACCAAGGATGGGGAAAAAAGGAAGGGGTGGAAATCTCATTTTCAGCAACTGCTTGTGCTTACAGTGGTGAAAAGCAAACATGAGATGTGTCCACCACTACAGAATTGCAGCTTCTTTCACAGCGGACCACCCAAAAGAAGAGAGCAGCTGGCACAGTCAGTAAAGAACCCTAAAGCCAATGTTTTAAGAGAAACAATGGTCTATGAGCCTGTGTGTTTTAGTATTCAGCAGTTACTAAATTTAGTTTCCTAGTTTGTCTGTCAGGTGTCTACCATTTTCTCCCCAAGGACTGGGACAAACCTGTCAGAAGCAGGGTAGCCATTTCATGAAAGATGTTTTCCTTCTTATAACCATTTCTGTCCTACCAGTAATCAGTGTGGATTCACCCTACTGCAGAGTGGCTGTGTGGACTCAGCCATACAACTTTCTTTGGCAGTATTTGGCACACTGGACTAAGTAAAACACATTTTGTGATGTGCTAGTATAGGCGTCGACTCTATTTTGGGTACCATGTGTTATGCTGTCCAGGGATGTCACCTCTATCAAGATCTTCATTTCATTACTTTACAGGAAAGATGCACCTACTTATACATTGTGCTGTAAAGAGGGTCCTCAGTTATCACTCTACCTGCTCTGCAAAAACAGCCAGCTGACCAATTTCATCACTTTTCTTTCAGCAAGGACAGTCCCCAAAAGAATAAACTTTGAATCACCAATAACCTCAGTATAGGTTATGGCATGACATAAACTTTAGCATAAAAATAATAAAAAAATCCTCTATCAACTTGTTTTCCCAGTTGTCTTATACTATCCTGGTTTGCAATCTTTGCTCATTAAACAACTATTTAATTAAACTCATTAAAACAATTACTACAGGTTCTGGAAGAAAATCATGGCTTGATAATAAATGATAAATAAATTGAAAAATAAATGATATCAACCCCTCTCCCCAGGTTTCACACCCCCTTTCACCTTCAGCAGTCTCATCCTTTAACACCAAAGGGAAGAAGCTACTACGTATGTAGAAGCTACCAATTAATCTCAACTGCAGCTACAGTAATCTACCTTTTTCTTTCAGGTACTTTAGCTGATTAGCATAGTTAAAATAAATTAAGAACAATTTTGTCTAGTCTACATATGGTTTGGATTGTGATGTTGCTTGTCAGATTCTGAACCCCAAATCTTGTCCAGTTTCCAACTACATGGTATGGTTTCAAAAAAACCTATTAGTTCTCCCTTATATCCTTGCATCATTTATACCCTTTATGCTATCACAACTGTAGCAACATTACTAGTATCTTAAAAAAAGGCAGTGGCCACCATGGCAGAGCAGAATCACACATCATAGAGAGACCCAGCATCACGCTGTACTTTGACTCTTAATCTGTGAGGAGGAAGCACCGTGGGTGGGAGAGAACAGGCTCTATGAGCACAGCAGGATGGCTGGATTAACTCTGCCAGGGGCAGCAAAGGGACAGCGAAAGCATGTCTCAAAATATCTTTTTCTTTCATGCCTTGAGGTAAGAGCAGGAAGGAACACCATCAAAAATTGGGGTTACAAAAGGATACAAATAAAGTGGCGAAAATATTCATCCATCAATAGCTCAAGTAAGTTCTTCCTTTGCAGCTCTGAGCAACATGGCAAATTTCAACATAAAAGATTATTGTCTGTATAACTTGAGATAAATTGAAATCATAAGGCCGCTCAGATCATACGCATCTTCTTATGCAGATTCCTTCATTAAACATTCAACATTAGTCTGGCTTAAGGAAGAAACATTTTTGCACATAACCAAATTAGAACAAAGCAAGTGGGCAAGCTGTACTGAAGAGCTCTCCAAACAGGAGGCTGATTTTGTACCACAGTTAAAAAAAAGATAAACTGAACTTCAGACAAGCAGTGAAAACCAACAAAGCTTTGGTCATCTCAAAGTTGTTGTCCTTCAAGTTATTTTATAAATTAAAAAGAATATAGATGTGTGTATCTTTTTGAATTCCACAGTTCGGGCAGATACATTATTAACGAAGTATTCTGGCAAAACCCACCAGTGACTGGGTTATCATGGGAAAGGCTTTCTTGCTATAAATTCTATTTGAATTTTCTCAGCAAGAAGTGCTGCACAGGACTCCTAGTAGAGGGTAGTGTAGTATGTTTTCTTCACCTCTGCTCTTTCTCTCTTTTTTCTTCATCCTTATCAAAAGTTCCTGAAAAAGGAAAGTTCTCTTCAAGGGACTGTCAAAAGGAGGATAAACCTAATCTCCACGGCTCAGGCTTTGCTTTCTTTACCTTGGGCCCATCCAACCCATGCAATAAAGTCGAAAAAAGGAAAGACAGTGTCAAGGAGCTCATTCTCTACTCTTCCCATCAGTAGAAGTAACACCAGCAGTCCTGATTTTGCAGAGAGTGTTACAAGAGGGGATTTTTGGACCTGCACGAAACCAGTATACCTTAGCAGAGCTGTGCATGCAGCTAACAGCAGGACAACAGCCCCACATTGCAAGAAGTCAGAGGCCCTGTGTAACATCTATAATGATTCCCAAACCACTCTTAATGTTGCCAAGGATCTCCCCAATGTCTAGTCATGCCTTTTTATAATTCTAAATATTGTAATTTAGCAAATCTCCTTGATCCAACAATTAACCATTCTGATTCTTCAATTATATTTTGGTTAATATTTAACCTAAATTGTCTCTTCTCTAGCTCTTGGTCTGTCCTCGCTGATTTATGAAAATAATTCATCATTATCTCCTTTATAACATCCCCTTACATGTTGGCAGAATGTTACATTGACCCTCAATGTTATTCTCCCTGGAAGGAACATGTTCATTACACCAGGTATCCGGTTACAAGTTTTCCAATTGAGATACAACTGTGATTTCTAATGGACAACATGAGCAGAAAAAACCCAACAATCCCTTTTCCTCTCATTGAAAATAAACCAGAAAAAAGAAAGAACAGTTTTCCTTTCTCTTGCAAGTAATTTATCCTAACATACAAGCAATTTTGCAAAACTCTTCTACCAAGAATAACTCCCACTCTGAAATTTGTTTTAACTGGACATAAAGAATCCTACTTACAAGCACACTATCGGAGTTGAAACAAAGGCAACCACACCAGGGGACAGAAGTCTCTATGTTTTTATATACACTCGTCTTGTTAGTATGCACTGCATTCATATAGCACTGTCCTTTTTTGCGCCATGAGGTTGACTGATGTTCAGTCAAATATCCAGTAGCTTTACTTCTGCCCAGATTATTCCCCCAGTACTGCTGTTCAGTAATATACTCAGAGCTCTTTATAATCTCTCCTGTGATCTGTACTTCCAAAATAAATCACATTTCTTCAATTAAAACTTAACTGATTCAGCCCATTTATGTGTTAGGAAGATCATAGTCTATTTTAATCCTATTCCATAAATGTTACTACAACGTTAAATAATCATCTTTCAAATCAGAAACAATGCCATGAAAATCCACATTTGTTTGGAATGACAAGTTTGCAGACCCTTAACTTTGCTGGAACTTGAAATCTTAAAACTGAAAAAAAGAGATTAGTTTATATATGTATTCACATATTAATTTATATTATTAGGTATATTAACCAGCTGTATTATTGTGAAGCCAAATAAGTTTCTATTTCATCTTGTCACAAAAGTTCACGACAGTACTGATCACATTAACTCCCTATAACATACGAAATCCTGTCATGAACGTTTTATAAAAAATCACCACATGAACTATGATTAATAATGACTCAGGAGAGTAGATTTATATGAATAACAAGCAAAGAGAAAAAAACCCTCTTATTATGGACCATCAGAGGATAATGTAACTTGCATATTTGTTATGTACTAGTATGTAGTACATAGTAAACATCCCATTTGGGATATCTTCACATGACTGACTTAGACTTAAAACGTACTTCCAAGTTGTATTACAGAATTAAGTAACATTTTGGGTTTTGCAAATGAATAAGTAAGCCTAAATTTAGTCACTGTTAATTAAGTATAGTTTTAGAAACTCTACAATTCAAGTACATATGTCATTTATGTGGTTTTTCTTTAATTCCTCCTGTATTTGTGATCCAGAAAAGTGTGAGTTTATTCTCATTTAAGAACCCTGACATATAAATTCACGTGTTTCTGCTGTAATATTAACTTTTGAATCATAAAATATTTTCCATTCATGATTTGTGTTCACATTTTCTGATCAGATTTCTCAGATACTCAACAGCGTAAGTAAATGAAATTTCTGCACAGAATTGAAAGTAAATGACTGTGTTACTTTAGTAGTAGGAATAAAAAATACTTACAGAAAAGGTTAAAATATGCTTTTCATATGATACATTATGTTTCTGTATCACATACATCAAGCTTACTCAGCTGGGGGCAAAGTCTTAGTTTTCAGGATCCCATTCAGTGTTTCACCCTAATTTGGCCAGAGATAGATACAGTTGATCTTTTCTCAATTGATACCTATCACAAAGAACTTACCAAGTGATGACGTTGCCACTGAGCCCCCAGGAATTGGGTTCTCCCCCGGCCTGTGAGCCCAGAGAACAGAACCAGCATGAGAGCGCTGCAGACAGGTTTTGCCATGGAAGTGCAGCATGGATGGACTGGGAAAAATTCTCCCAGATTCTTCACGCTTGAAGATTTAGAATCATACATAAAGTTTACAAAACTTTTTAAAACACTGGAGGTATTGGTTCTTCAGAGCTGCCTAGGAGATAAAAAAATCTGTATTTAAGTCTTGAAAACAGAGGGAGCAGAGCACGTTGCACTCACAAGCACCCTGAAACTTCAAAATGTGTTCGCAGAAAATAGGTCCCTGCTGGCAAAGCCCTCTGAGGATTCACGCAGAAGCACCAGTTCAAAACCGGGATGCTGGGAGGCTGCTGGATGGAGGAGTTTGAAGCTCAGCAGGATGCTTTAATGTGGATATTTCCCTGCTACCACCCCAGTTTATCCTGCTTGGGGTGACACCGAATGTGTCGCTGTGTGCTTCATTGCCAGGACACACAGGAAACAATGAACACCTTCAGAGAGAGCTACAACTATATAAAATTGCAAGTGCTACAGACCAATGTGACTGAGACCTCACACAGGCCAGAGATTCCTCTGCATCAGTGGCCAGGGAGCAATGGGGAAGACAAATGACAAAACACTGTGTGCAAATCATAAAGCAAAAGATGGCGAGAGACGGCACGAGCTACAACGAAGTCCTAACTGTACAAGGAATTGTATCTGTTGAGAACTTAAAATGCAAATGTTACATGTTATTAATCCACTTCTTAACTGCAGATACAACCAATGCAAGCTCCTGAAATAATAAGGTAAAATGGGAATTTGGAACCTATGAGAGATAAAATGAGTGCCAGAAATTTTAAGAGGATGAATAACACAGGAGAAGAATAGGAAGACCAGAAAATGGGTCATTATAGTAATCAGGTGAAAAATAGCTAATGGAAGAATTTACATTTTACAATAAAATTAAAAGGTGACTATTTGAAGGATACCAGTAGGTGACATCTACAAGGCATTTGTGATAAACCAGAGTACATTATTTTATTTGTCTGTTCTGGCTTTTCAGATAACTTTCCTGTTTTCTTTGCAAATTCAACTTCCTTCTCTCTCATCTGTCACTACTCCCTCTCTCTCTCTCTTTACATCTTATTTTCAGCTCAACAGACCTGAAATTCCTTTTGTCCTTGCAGCTTTGCTCTAGGTCCCCTTTATTTCTTTACAGTCCCCACCCAGCTCAGCAATTTAATCTGAATATGCAGCCATATTCCCACCACGTCCAGCTGACCACTACAGAGGTGACAGGGAGAAACGACAACAAAAGAACGAGCAAAAACTGCTGACCAATGAGTAAGGTAAAAAGCGCAGAGAAAAACGGAAAGGAAGCTGTTGGATTAATAATAAAATCAGATTTGATTTAACAGCATCTGCTCTCCTCCATAAGCAGTGAGATAACCATGTAATAAACATTTTAAATGTATGCTTAATTTCTATTATATGTGTCATTTATGGGATAATCGCCCAAGCTTGAAGAAAGACACCGCCTCATTCTTCAGCAATCTCTGTCCTTATTTTGCACCTCTAGGATACCGTTGAAATGAAGAGAACAAACACCCACATGCGTTTCTATTCTTTCGTAGTCTGTACAGTAAGTCTTCTGTACAAGTGGTGCTGCTCGGAGCACCGCAAGCAGCTCCCCTTATCAGCTGTGACCTAGGACGACTTAGGATACTATCAGGCATAGTATGATTGTTTAATCCTTTATTGAGATAAAGCGTATGGAGAAAACAATGCTTTAGCAATAGCAAGCATTTTGCAGAATGGTTATTCAATAATGTTTTAAAGAAAGATTTGATTTTGTGACTTTGGGGTCATGTTTTGAATTTTTTTTTGTTTTTTAAATTGTGCATCTAATTTTTAGCTATTTCTAATTTTATGAAATCTCTTCACTAGGACACATTATCTTGCTGTCTAAACCAAAAAGATCAGTGTTGTGATGCAAGAAGTACATAGAAAATGTCAAATTTTACTTCTCTGAATTAGCATTTTATTATTTTGCTAATAAATTTTGTAAGCGCCCAGGAATTGGCATATATGTTAAAATCATCTATGGTCAGCTTTAGCAATGTACAAGCTTCAGTGGTTCAGAATTTCATATTTTTAAGAAAACATGGCATGTGTTTGTATCAGCAAGTTTCATCCGTCATTATCCATCTCCCTCCTACACCTTTCTAGTATAAAAATCCCTTCTGCTTGCTGACAGAATACTAATTTGGCTTCATTTAAATGCTAAAGCAACATAGTCCAGCTATCTCATTTAAAATGTGTGTAAAGCTGTGAAACAATTGACAAGCACAATGAAGTGTGTCTACCATAAGATCTGCATGGAATTATTTTTCAATAGACACCAAAAAGCCAAAAGCCTACACTAGCAAATTTCTTTTTCCATGTATATCTCTTAACATCAGGGAAGGGAAAAGGGCAATATTTACCTAGCAGCTCAACACTTCATATTACCTGTTAAGATTAAAGGCCAGGTGACATATATCCGAAACATATACATATATATAGGCTTCTATTTGTGCGAGGGCAGTCACTCATTCTTGGAACTACAACCACATTTTCATTCTGTGTCTGTAATAAGAAAATTTGCATTAACAAAGCATCAAATATAAATGAAGGGCAAGTGGTATTTCCATATATGAATAGTACAAAACCTAAATATAGAGAGCTCTTCAGACAAGACCTGGGCTGGTAGCCCTCAGTGGTACCTTCCAGTGATCTGCATTGACAGATGTCCCAGACTACCCTCCTCATAAAGGCATAGTGTTATGCCGTAAAATGAACCTTGAAACAATTAAACTTGAAAGAGCATGATTGATTCTAAATGAGTTGATTCTAAATACTTGGTGTGCAAGTATGTGGAAGTATGTAAGTGGGGTTTAAATCAACACACCTTCATGTATGATGCATGATGTGCGTATCACCTTCATACACACACACGAGAATAGAAAGAAGGAAAGAAAAATGTGCAAGCGACCCCTCCTACCACTGCAGAAGAGCTAGCCACAAAACACCTGAGAAAACAGCTGACCCCCAAGGCCTGGATGTGATTAGCATCAAACTGCTCCACATCAGAGCAAACTGGGAGGAAAGACTCTTATTTCTGGAGTGGGCAACTGATGAATGTGCTCACAGAGCCCCACACAGTCCATCTCAAGTTAAAAATCAAGGCAGCTTTGCTTCCCCCCACCCCCAAGCAAGAATGCAGACACAAGCTAGTGTGTGAAAATGTCAATTCCAGGAGTGAAGAAGGTACGTGGGCAAAACCTGATAAACTTCACAACTGAGATTAAGATGAGAAGAAAGCAACTGTCTTTTCTCTTTAAACTTTCTAATTCCTGAAAGGTTAAAGAAACACAGAGATTTGTCAACAGAAGAGTCACTAGTAAAAACAATTTGTTTCAGAGAGTAAACATAACTTTTGTTGTGTAGATTGCAGGAAGACAATAATTGTCATTGGACACATCTATATTTCTGGGTATAAACGTCTCATTTACAGTTCAGTATTTTAAAGAAACAAAAACATGGAAGACTTGATCATAGTTCTAAACCTGCATTGTGCAACGAGACTAACGCGGGACTGAGCTAAGGAGCTGACCCATATACTGAAAAATAGGATCTAAAATTAAATGGGAAAATGTACATCATTATTTTAACTTAGCTCAAAGTTGCACAGCTAAATCTCTGTGCAGCAAACTGAAAACTTATCTATACACTGCAGATTATTATACACTCAGTGAACACACAACATTTAAATCATTTTTGCTATGTTAGTAGTATTGAATTTTTCATGCATTTTAAAGTTGGATAAATGGTTAGGAAAATAATTCAATAGGTCAGACACTTCATTAACTAAAATATTAACAACAAAATCCTCCAACTAGAATAAAAATGCCTTTTTTTTTTTTTTTGGCCTTGCCTGTGGACCTATGTATTTGTTCAGAACAGCAGAACCTACTGTGAATCCTTCTAAGCTTGCCAGAAATACCAGGGTGCTAAACATCTGGGGCTGCACAACCTAAATTCCCTGTTGAAATTGTTTCTGTTGCTTCCTAGCTAAGACTTTGCCTTTTGTCTAGATTTACACACGTTATTGGTCAAAGGTGCCTTGTTCCCAAAGGAACCTTTGCTTTAATTTCTGAATGTACACTGAAATTCAGCTTAACACAGTTTAATAACTTAATCAAGCATGAATGCATTAGAACTTTGAAAGTATCTAAAATATTTTCCACAAGTTTATAAATTACCTGCCTGTGATCTAATGGCGGTGAAAGAGTCTCTTTCAAATACCACTTATTGTTAACAAGGATGAGATCATGGTTTTCTTGATGTCAGTGGCAAAATAGCATTGACTGCAATGAAGACAGTGTCTCACTTGGACATGCTGTATTCCAATAAAATAGGGATTACACTGCATTGCAGAACTGAAAAGGATGGGTACAGTTAAAATGAAATGCTAGAATGAAAGCTGACTGTGTAAAAATAGTATTTTCTTATCCAGCAGACCTACACTACAAATATATTCAATCTCATAGCTGCTTATTCTCATGGCTAGAAAAACCCCCTAAGATTACTTTTTATTTCAACTTCACAGATGACACATTTATGGTGAGAGCAAGCAGACCCAGTTTATATTGTCTCTCGCTCTTGTGATTTCATCATGAGTCTCGCTGAAGTCTATCCTCCTCCCCAAACCACAAACTTTCGAGTCTCAGCTTTCATTTGGGAAAAAAAAAAGTCCCATGACTGCATAGAAAGCTTTGAATTATGATATCAGGGTGGGGGTGGTGGAGGGGCAGGGGAAGGCAGGGAAAGGGGGAACCCCCACACCCTAATTTTCCTATATTTGAAGCCCTGAGGTTGACTCACTTTTCATCATCTATATAATCACTAACTAAAGGACAACTGAACTTCCAAATTCTACACACAGGAACAGCTTGCACAAGCCGGAGCAGTCCTACTGTAAATACTGCCTGCAGAATTCTTTTTACCATGTAAAAGCAAGACAGCTTTCCAGACACCAAATAAGACTTAGGCAACATACATACTGTATTTAGGAGAAATCTTTTATTTCCAAACTTGACAATTCTTACCTTGTGGTCCCTAAGACGAAGTGAACACGGCACTTTGTTACCCTTCAATATAACTTCAGCTGTTACCCTTCAACAAATCTTTTTTCACAGCACTGGGTTATGAAAGGTCCTACCTTTCTTTCACTTAAGTAAAATGAATTTATAATCTCTCAGGGATGCAAAGAAAAGCTTGGACACAATCCAGATGTAATCAAACTACTTAAACCAAAAAACACATGCAACAACAAATGAGAGAAGTTGTATAGTAATATTTCTCACTGGCTGTGCTCTGTAAAGAACTCTGCTAAGACTCAGGTGTAATGGACACTGTTGTCAGCGTTAATCCTCTCCTTTCAACCCACTGACACAGCCTGAGGCAGATCTGAGAGAAGCTGGGGACAACCTGCAGTTTTGACATGTCTCTCCTTCCTCTTGACCCTACAGGAACCTCTCCCAGGCTGTTGGTGTCGGTGGCAAGCAAGAGCCACAGATCAGCTCATCCCAGTCACAATGTTAGTGATATATAAGATGCAGATGATAGCATCTTTCACTAATAACTGCTCCTGATCCTATATTGTCAACTCTCAACCTTTCTAGCCTCCTTCATAAACACCCATGTTTCATTGTAGAAGAAGCTTACAAGGAGCTAAAGCAGCCCAGGTCTTGAGAAGAAGGATACCCACAGTGGGACGAAGGGAACTGGATGCATTTAATTTGGTAGGCTTTGTCCTTGCGTCTCAGGGATCCAGGATTTCTATCATTCTATGGCAAAGTACGAGAGAAGACACAGCTCAGCATGATGAAATGAAAGAGGGCTGTAAACTGAACATCAAATGACTTTGCTCCCTGCTCTCTCCAGTTCCCAAGTACATGTGCTCAGACATGGCCTCCTGCATCACTAGATAAATAAGAATAGGGCTGAGCAATGGGATTTAAGAAGAAAATTACATGACACAGTATGTTTTACTTCACAGCATGCTGAAAAATGATTAAAGAAATCTGAAGAAGAGTAGAAGACTTGCTCTTTTAGCTTTACTTTCAAATACAGCAATATAACACAGAACCATTCTGATATGCTGCTGCATGCATCACTTCTATGCCTATTATCCAGCTTCTTAGAAAAATGAAATCCAAACCTACACATTTTATCTTAGAGCAGCAGCACAGGTTTTGTAGAGTGAGAGCTTATGAATGGTAAAACAGGAATTTGGTGTGGTGAAAACACAGTCCAAGCTCAGGGGTCTATTCTCCTCTCACTGCTTTTATATACTTCCAATATTCAGGAAAATTGCGTAGAAGCATTAACAGCAGAATAGACTCCTGTGAAATGAGCTCACAAATGAAATTTAGAGAGGGAGACAGCAGTGAATAACTGAATCTCCTGAGCTAGAAGAGCACTGTGCCGGAGTGTGACAGTAGGATATACAACATGTGCTACTGTGCACCCACTTTTCAGTGGACCTGTGTAATTTATGAACTTGACAGCAATGCCATACATACCCACAGGCTCTTCCTAACCTCCCTCCCGCCCATCAGCATGCTTCCACAGAGAACTGCCAAGGAGACTGACACAATGAAAATGCAGTGGTTTGGCTGCCTTTCAACCTTCTACATACCCTGGAGACAGGAGGATTACTTATTATTAGCAATTATGAAATTTAATCTGCTATACTACATTGTATATGATCAAGCTTTATTGTACTCTAGTGAGTCTTACCATAGTATACACATCAGATTATAAACCTATTTTTTAATGCATTGACTTTAATTTTATATAGAGTCAACCTTCCCTGTTGCAATGTCGTCACTTCATTCTGTACTGCTGATAGAGTGTGGCCCTTGAGTCATTGAACAATATAAGTGTATGCTTCTATTGGTGCAGAGGAGAAAAAAAAAATCAACTTGATTTGTCTTTCCTATTTTCTTTTTAACAAATGAAAACCTGAAACATATGTGGATTAACTGATAAACTTAAGGCTGCGGATAAAACTTGGCATACTAACAGGAATGAAAACCACATCTCCTAAATCCTAATGCCATGTTTTATTCACAAAATCATCCTGGCCTTACTTGCCATATCCACACAATCAGAATGGGTCAAATAAGAGCCATAAAAAACATCCACCCTGTGTGCAGTCTGGCCAGGCACTAAAAGAAGTGGTTCACAGCCTTCATACTCTGCAAGCCTAAAATCAGATGTTCCACACTGTTTTCTTATACTGCTCTTTGTTCTCATAAACTAATGATATTTATGAAAAATCACAACACACTTTCTAACAGACTGCTAGCTTAAGTGAAAAATTATTATGATTACATAAGTGACATTGCATTTACTGATCACAACTATAAAGGAAAAAAAAATTATAAAAATACGTACCCTTTGACCAATCAAGGATTAGCAAACAATAATCCTTGTAAACCAGCAAAACATCTGATTAAAAGGAGACGAGAAAGCAGAAGTGAATTTTTAATGTAGCCATCTATCATGCCACTCCGCCACCTTCCATTCTGAGTGGAAGGCGTATTTATCTGCCTTTGCTTTCCCCACCCACTACATAGCAACATGTACAGTGAGGAATTCTTTCCCACAAACCATAACGTTCTGCTAAATCCAGCTACTCTGTGGCACAAGCTTTCCCCCTGGGCAGAAGCCGCGAGTGCTAGGTGCCGGTGGCCCTTGTTAGTCACACTGTGCTACCAGAGGGCACTTAGCACAGTGAGGACAGTGGTACGAGAAACTACACGCAATCCAATGAGTGCTTTTATTTAAGCCAATATGCCACTCATCACACTGTGACTTATTTTAAAGAGGCATCTCATGACTGACATGTGCCACCAGGAGCATAAGTACTGGTGCAGTCTACTATAGATTTGCACTTCTGTCTCCATAATCCTTCCCTTGCCCCAGACACAGCTCCTCCTTTCTCTGTACCTCCTTCTACTCCATAGTACCTCCAGCTTCCCCAATCCTCATAGTAATTTCAGCTTCCCACCATGGCTCTACTACTCCTTATTTGCAGTTTTTCCTACCCTTGGCACATTCCCACCACAATGAGGATATTAAAAGGGCTCCCTCTCCTCACTTCCATGAAAGTTGCAGGAACTTAATACCTCTGAAATAAAGTGTTCTTCCAGCTCAAATGCCCAATCAGTTCAAAAGTTCAAAAGACTGACAGCATAATAGCAAAAACGTACTTCTTTAGGTTAAAAAGTATTCCTCAAAAGAAAAAGTTAATGGAATAAATCAGTGACCAAAAATTCTAAAAAACATGTCTTTTAAAAATAATTATAGCTCAGAGCAAGAACCTCAAATCCTGTTTCTTATGTAATTTCAACATAACTGCAGTTATTTAATCATCGTTCACTTCATAAAATGAGTGTGATACTCTTAATACTCTTTTGCTACAAACAGAAAGTTAAAGCACCCGAAATTCAGACTCAATTCTATCCTTCAGCAGCAATAAACACAACTTGGCGAAACAAACCTGCTGTACATTCACATCTACATAAATGACACGACATTCATGTGGAGTGAATGTCATTCCACGCTCATGCCAGAACAGTGATTAATTAAGCAACTGTCTTCAGTGATTTCTCTCACTTGACCATGCACATCCAGAATTTCTACTCAAAATTCTTTTGACTGAGACTGGAAAGAGAGGTTTGCTGCTTTGGACAAGTGAGCACCAGATGGATTTCTAAGCTTATAGGACAGCAATATAACCATATTAAAGCATTTTGAAATTAGAAACAATCCAATTTTTTGATGATTTATCCACTAAGGAAGGCATTTTTATCAAAATAGCCATACAGTTAATCCTCTGTTCAGGAAAGAACTAAGTTGTGAACCTGACTGTTCAAATCACGAAAACAGTAAGCAGGCAAATGTTATCCTGTGTTAGAGTTTGATTATTACAACGGGGGAATTTTAAACAGCAGTGAAATGAATTACACAAAGCTCACTAAATCTATGGGATTAAGGTAGCCCTATAGTCCAGGCTAGTATGCCTCTGTGTGATGAGAATGATCCAAGGACTCTCTAGATGCTCCCGCTGCCAAGACGAAGCACCCAGGGGAGCTGAGCTGCGCTCCAAGCACCAGGGGGCTGCTGTCATAAGGGGTGAAACTTCTGAAAGTGAAGGCGGGGATGAGCAGACAGGTAGTGACTGACCCTGGACCCATAAGCTTCCTTAATGCACAGCTTTCACTTGATAGCATATGAAAACATAAAAAAAATTTCCTCTAACTTCAAGACAATAGAATTACGTATTCTGAAGGCCTTATCCTGCACTGGCTCCAAATACCTTCTTTTAGATGATTCACAGAAGAGTACCATTCTCATGTGTCCTTTTGACTCATGCTGAAGCATAATTGCTGCTCTTTTTTTATTGCTGCACCCATTTTCTCTCATCTGTCCTTTCTGTTTTGCTTTCCTTTCTTTTAATCTCCTAAATTAGATACACAAATAGCTTTCTAACTTTTATTCTTTTTAACTCTTTTGCACTTTGGCTCTTTCTTTTCTACAACTTTTCAGAAGCCAGATACTGTGAGAGTGCCATTTTACCTCTTTTTATTTAATCTGCTCATTACCTTTGCTGAAATGAAAGCCAGAGGATCAGGAATACTTTAGTTGTTAAGACACTGCCCAAGCCTGCAGCTATTTAACTTATGAACTGATTATGTGAATGACTGTGTTAGAAGTCATTAGAGGTCTAATGGATAATGTCATGTATGATTGAATATAAAAGCTACAAATAGGTTTCCAAGCAGCAACATATATGTTACCCACAGCTGCAAAAACTTGTTAGCACAGGTGAGGCACGTAGAGATCAACTTTGATATCTATACCATGCCATTTTTCCCTGCCCATCAGCTGTCACTTGTAGACTAATCTTGCTGTTGCATCACAGACTGATAAACACCACTTGAATTCTGCTTAAATAAAGCAGGATCTTGCTTTGTAAAAAAAAAACCAAACTGAATGATCAGCACAACAGATAATAGCCTTTTGAAAGATGAATCCACCAGGATGAGATAATCAGTACGAGGAATAACTCCTGAGTGGAGGTGAACTGTGGTTTTCTGGAGCAATGTGTGAATGCCTGAGAACAAAGTCCAGAGTCCAACAGGTGAGCTTGTGGGTTAAAAAGATTTGCAACTGCTAAAAACTGATTGATGTGGGGAAGAGGTTAACGTTTGCTCTGAAAATAGCTGAAATACACATGCAATGTATTATTAAACTTCAGTCATTGCAAAGAGGAAAGCTGTCAAAAATTTAGGCAAGGGTGACTTGAATTATACTAAAAAAAATTCTCGGCTATAGCACACTCACTAATTTGGCTTATGCCAAAGACAACTTTCTTCTAAGTCAATATGGCTTCCATCATCCTGAAAGAACAACTGTTCAGCTTCAGTGTGACCACAGAAGTCCTACTCCATGCACTCAAACATAGTCTTCCTAGATCATGAGCAACAGAGAGATCTGGTTAATACATCTCACGTAACAGACAGTTTCCTGGCTAAGAGTAACCTGACTTAAGAGGAGCAGCAAGATGATGTGGAACCCACGAGGGCTGTATATGCTTCCTTCCCCCAAATAACTGCAAAACTGAACAAGATGAATGGCAGCGCCATTCTTGGTTATGGATACAGCATCCAGCACCACCTCTCCAGGCCTGTGCCAGCAGTGGAAGCAGGTGGCATTAGCATTTGCCCTGAAGGCAACTCTGACCATTCTGAATTTCCAGATTTGTGTGAAAAAGGAGGCGGTGGAGTGACCTGCAGACCACCTGCTGGTCTTCTTGGAGGCAGAACCGAGATGGCAGCCTGCCACCAGGAATGAGCCAACTTCTGCCCTGGTGACTGACAGGTTTGGTCTTGATCCCTGGAGGTAAACGTATTGCTGCTGGAAAAGCAACCTGTCTGTGAAAGGCCAAAAAAAAAGGTATGAATGGACAATTTAGGGCAATAACTACTCCTTATAAATCCCTTTTTTTTTTGTTAACGCTTCTTGTTTTGTTTCTGAAATAACTCATTTTAAGACACTAAATAAACGATACAGATTCTGCTGCTTCACTAAATAACTGGACACTCTTAGTAATTTAGCAGTTTTTCTACACAGAGCAGAAGGAAATATTCTAATGAACTGATTATATTTTTTTCCACTGCATGGAGTACATGAAAATAAGCAATTTCAATAATCATTATTACTGCTACAGTATATATTAATACATTTTGGATAAATCATTGCCTCTACTATCAACTCAGCTACTGCTCCTGCAAATAAAGCAATACCTTGTTACCTAGCAACTGAGCAAGTCCCTGCTACACTGGAAAAAAAAAAAAAAAGGAAATATATGTATTTATATATCCCCTTGGTTTCACGTTGAGAGAACATCCATAGAGAACAAAGAATAATCCACTCAAATGCTCTGAAATTCAATATTTAAATAAAGTGTTTGATCCTCCACATTTCATGAGTATCTTCAGAAGCTAGGTCTAGATTAAACATGCATTACCTCTTACTGACAATATAATGTTCTTGCTATGCGTTTCCTGGAATATTTTATTAATGTATATATAAATATACAGACATTACACATACGAGTCATGACAGGCTCTTAGTGCTACATCTGATCTGTATTAGAATAGGAATAGCTATCACAGGGCTTTTTTAAAGTCCGTTTGCTTATGCTAAATCAGTTCCCTTCCCATTTAACACAGCAATGCACAGTATCACCTCTTACTGATGCAATGTCTCTTTTTAAGGATCTGTCATTTGTACAAATTATTCCTTGTGTTGCATTAAAAAAAAAAGCATGTACTACAAAGCCCATCACTTCGTTTATTGTTCATATAGTTCTGTAGTTCTGTTCCTGACAAATTGCCAACATTGTGAGGGTCAAAAATGAACAAGGGTAGCTTAGGAGTCCTACTTGCCCTGGGCAACACACAAATTCGGCAGCAGCCTCTGAACCCTCTGGTTATCAGCATGTGCCTGGTCCACACTCTACCCCAAGTTGGAAAAGGCAGCAGAAGGATTCATGGCCCCATGACCACACAGCATGAAGACATACCCTTCACTGCGACAAGGACTGCCAATAAGCTTGTGCAACACAGAGAATATGAAGTCATGAAAATGCTGTCCTGAAGGCCCACAGTTTCTTCTGTAGGTAACTGTTCTCATATTTGATATTGTCTAGGTCATCATGCTGCACTCAGATGCAATGCAAAATACATCTGGAAACAATGCAAATTTCACTTCAAGTTTAGGGGCTAATCATAAACCACTACTGTTAATCACAAATTAGGTGATCACTATACACTGTGCAAAAATTTTGAAAGCTGCTCCTGGTAGCAACATCTGCAGTGAAAGTATTCCAGAAACACGCTGTTCATGTTCTCTTGAAACTTTTTAAAGTCACCTATCTCTTAGACTGCAGGGATACTGGCTCAGTTAATCATAACACAAAAGTATACACAGTCTATATCATGCTGCCTCAAACATCTGTTGCTGCTGTAATCCTTGATAATTCATAGCAAAAAAATATTCAGAAAATGACATGCTTTCACCAAAGGCACCTCATTTCGTGCAGCTCTTACCATTATCTCCGAGTGCTATATACTAGTTTGAAATCTTTTGCAGCCTGGTTTTGCCCATTTTTTCACATTCATACAGTCTTTACAACTAGGTACCAGAGTTCACCTCCCAGAGGAATGTGTGGAGTTCAGTAAAATGCATAATGCATACAGATGGGCGAGGATGAAGTATCGGCTACTGTGGCATTCAGAAACCTCTCACAATAAAAATTTTAGAAGCAAGTGAAACACTACAACCTATACATCTTACAAGGATAAAGCAAACATCAGAGACCATACCCTACAGGCTTTGCATGACGAAGTCTGTGCATATTGTCTCTCCCTCTGGAACGCAGTCTTCAGTGACAGATGGCACAACCACTACCTACAGATGGCTCAAATGGGGGCTCCATAGCTTTGATAAATACTGCAATCAACTCCTAGGATAGGTACGGTTCAGGCAGCACAGCAAACACAGGGAATAAATCCCTCAAAAACTTCTTAACTGTAGAATAATCACACACATAGTATTATCCTAAACAGACAGATGAAAGTCCTGGGCTCTTACTGAGCTGACAGAAATTCAGGACTACTTAAAAGGAGGTCAGTAGTTTAGGATAGAAGTGTTTGAAATGAGCATCAGTCAATTTTTATCTACTTCATCCAGAAAACCATTTCCACTTTCATCATGGACCAAGCGCTCCTGGTGAAAGTATTCTTGCTTTCCAGTGGGATTTGTTATACTTTGGAGGAGCAATCAACCCTATCACTGACAGATCCTTGGTTTGGTTGGTAGGAAACATCCTTGCCTCAGACGAACGATTCACTACAGCGAGCAGAAGTATTTGAATCACTGCTATAAGAAAATCAAAACTCATGGACTGATACTGGGGCTATTTGTAGTAGACTAGCATAATCTTTTCTAATCTTCTACAGAAAGCTGGGAATAAGAGGAACTGGAGTGATTTCATAAAGGAGCATTTGCTTTAGCTGAGCATACGTTTCAGAGACCCTGGTCTCTCCTTTGTTACCGTGAGGAGGGAGATATCATCTTGCAACGTCTTTCGTGGCAACACAGGACTAGTGATGGGCCATGTTTGTTACCTGCCTTCAGCCCCTCATGCTTTGTACTATATGAACAAGAGTTTCCTACCAAGTGGCATCTATCAGAACGTTCTCATTCACCAAGCACTGTGATGCTATGGGCGGGTATGCAATACAAAATACAACAGTTCCAGAAATTTGTGCCCATTCAGCTAAATAATAGGAATATTGCACTTTCAAGTTGATTTCAGGACACAGAAGGGATGGTCTCTGAAAAAAAACCTAACATGCCCTTTGCTCCAATATGCATAATCCCTGTTACACAGATGTATCTTACATACCAAAGATAAATATACATAGGTATAAAAATATCTCCCAGATACAATAGGGAGGGTGGACTAAGGCTCCATTCAGAGTCCTTGGATTACACAACAAGTTCCCTAGCCCACACCTGGAGTATAACAGAAAATAATATCTTTGCAGAATCTTCACAAATGTGGGTCAATAAGTCTTGTATCCCAAAAAGTAAAACAACCCCATCCCACCATAAACAGGTAATAGGATGGTTCAAGGCAGCCCTACCAAAATCTAAATTAGAATATGCCTACTTCATTCTAGTCTGTGGAAGAAGACATCAGAATACAAATAAAAACTGTAATAATTTAAATCTTGATTACAGTCCAATTACTACAGTATCTAGAATCTCCCCTGCAGACCTGAAGTTTCTATTCCCTTCTGCCATCACTACATTTTCCAGAATATAAGCAGACAACACTAAAATTGCCTGTTTTCAATTACTCCTATCCACAATTTAATAAGTTTACTGTCCCTAACTTCCAAATTTCATAGCCTGAAAATGTACTGTAGAGTTAAGGGGGAGTCCACTTTTTGAGAGCTTCAAGAAATAGAAAAAACTGTGTCCAAATTTTTTATTTAAGACAAACTACCTCAACTTTTATCCCTTTTCAGATTATAGAAAACCGTGACTGACATTCTTCTTTTTGAGGAACTGCTCTGTAGAAAAGGGAAACAGAGATCGCTATAGTGTCAATGTAATTTCCGAATGCCTCATACAATCTTTTGTAATATGTCAAAAGTATAAACAAAAACACTCCATGTGTCATAGTCTACAAAAGGTATCAGGTTTTATAGCATAATAACACATGACAGCTCTCTTAATACTTCTGATAATTCAGTAATTATGTAAATATCTTCAAATTTGATTACACAGACTCACACACACCATTAAAGTTTGAGCCAAACTTAGACTGCTTTATGTGTAAACGCAGCAATGTGAAAACCTTTAGTCTGAACTCAGTTATTTCAGTTTTCATACTGCTGGACTCCATCCTCTGCTCACTGCAGCAACTTGTGATGAAATGTGGCTCGAAGTTATATTTACGATCCCCTAATCCTCAGCTTGAACCTGTAGGATGTGGGGATGCCCCAAGGTTCAGCTAAACTTCAACAACCTGCTCCCTCCCATGGACGGGAGATTCTGCCCATCTTCAGCAGGGCCCCATGTTGAGGCGGAACAGCAGGAAGGACAGGGAGCTGGATGGTGAGGTCCACCTTGGAGATCATCAGTCAACGGGATTCTCCACACACACTTCAGTAAGACAATTCCACCTCTGCTTTGCCCACGGAGCACTACTAAGGCATCAGGGCAAAAGGTTAGGATTTGGGTATTGGGAATGGTAGATGTGAATAATGAAGTAGGAGATGCATAGTATTAAAGTATCAATTTCAGAAGAAAGAACCAAGAGGGAGGTGAGTGGCAGAAAAATGTAAGATAAACCAAAAGTGCTAAATTCCACTTAATTTACATGTTTGAATCGACTGTTTTCTTGCTATTACCGCCTCATTAGGAGCACCTGACTTGTAAGGGTTTCCTACATTCCTAGTAAATTAAAGAAATACTTCAGGGATATTACTAGTTTTTAACTGGCCCCCTCACCCTCTTAGTTATGTTACCACTGCATTAGGATCAGCACAACAGAGTTTTAACCAGAGCAGGTTGTGGTGGCTGAAATAAGATATTCTAAAAATAAGATTTATAAAAATGTGACACATCAGCCCCTAGCAATAGCAACAATACCAGATATAGCTTCTGTATAATGCATGAACACAGGATTACTTCCATGAATCAACAGTTTTGCATGGAAGTATAAAATCATCATCACATAAAGATAACTAGAAGTGAAGATTGGTTAGAAAAGAAGAGATTTTATTTTACATGAGTATTTGTACCTCCAGTGATATAATGAGATTATGAAGGTCAAATAACAATCCTATTACTTAAGTTACATAACTCAAAATAGGGTGCATGACAATGTAAGAACACAGAAGACAACTGCTGTTTTGTATTTATTCACTGCTTTTAATTCAGATTGTTTCTTTTACAGTATTTCTAGTCTAAACTGCTTTTGCAAAAGGAATTTTCTTAACACAGTCTTTAAGTTCTTATACCATGAGGCAAGAAAGACATTTTTTAAAACAAATTCTATACTACGCTCTGCAGATAAAAAGGGACTCTTCTTTTGCATAGTCCCAGCATAGATTACCAACCTCAGACACCAGAGCGCAGCAAGCTGGGGAATCTCTTCTAGAAGTCTGACCAAGCTACTGTTCTCCATTGGTACGGTCTGGCTGCTACCAGCCATTACCAAGTCCTCAGGTACCACACATGTGCAATGCTGCACCACCCCAAGAGTCAGCAGAAGCAAGTGGAAGCTTTGCTTTACTTGTGAAAATAATTATGAAATTGATTGATCAAAAATAAAGAAGCTTCCCAACCTTCTGTTGACTGCAGTGGTCTTTGGTAAACATAATAACAAAGAACATATAATCTTGATACAGTCAATTATTTAAACAGAAAAAAAATGCTATTTTGGGGATATGACTTGCTTTTTAGCTTATGCTTTGAATTGCTTTTATTTTTTAATGAACATTACCAATAGAAGTATAGTCCTGCAGTACAGTCCTTAAATACCAAGACCAAAGGATTTCAACAAAACTTGAGACCTAGGAAGGTCACTTGCTTGTATACCTAGTAGGACTATATTTCATATTTAAATGAAATGTAGTTCAAAGTGAAACTTAACATTCTACAGCCAAGCTTTCCAGATTAAGACTGCCTAACGTCAGCTTCCTCTTTCCACAACTGGGCATTTACAGAGACTATCAACTATACTAATGCTTCCTCTAAAGGCACCTTTCCCTTTGAAAACTTAATTTTTAGGCTCCAAAAATGGAAAATATTGGTCTCAAGCTTTCCTGTTCAACATTTCATTTTGTCTTACATTTGAGCCAATTAATCATTCAATGCAAATGAATCAAGAAGTAAGTAAAACCATATTGCAAGATAGCATCTTTAGCAAGAGTCCATGAGGCTTCTATCGCTGTTAGGGCTTTTATGACAGTGATGGCAATAGGGGGATGCTTACTGCATTCAGAGAGGTATGTCAGGAGCTGCCCGAATGCTGCCTCACTGCATTTATAAGTGAAATGTACTCTATTCCTTGTCCTTCCTCCCAGTATCCAGGAATATTACTCCTGACAAAGTATGCGGGACACGACCTTCAGCCTCTGCAGTCAATGAAATCAATGGCGCTATGACAATTTACACCAGCTGAGAACCTTGTCCGAAATCTCCGAGTGCAACCCCTCGGAGCACGTGATGCTTTCTTCTCCTGCCCTATGCTTCCTTGTGTGTATCATCACTGCAGAACTACCGCCTAGTCCCAGACAGCTCCGTAAAGGACAAAGATGGTGACAGCAAGCCTTAGAGAAGGAGCAGGAGTGGGCACAGCCAAGTGCTAGAGGTGGAAAGGGCATATTTCATCCAGGTCAACCCCAAAGATTATCCTGCGCTGGTTGGTGGATGCTTATGAAGCGAACACGATACAGACAGCACGAAACAAATACTTGTTATTACTGTGCTGTGATGGTGACGAACGTACACAAAGTATTTAAAGGAGAAGTGTAGAGCTGTTTGGTGATGAGCAGAGGTGGCTGGGTGCAGGCAGAGGTTTGGAAGCACTCAAGAAACCACCATGTGATGACCCCCAAATCAGTATCTTGTGCTAAGGCAAAGGGCCTGTTAATCTCTCACACAGGTCATAAAGATACTCTTTCAAACAATAAAAATTAAAATCAACAGAATCCAAGTAGAAAATATTAGTGCTCTTCCTTCCCATACTTTCACACTTAAAGAAGTGCAACTTTGCAGTGTTTGGACAATATGAAAGATTTATTGCTATTTTGCACAAATACCTAAAAATGACATGGACAGTGAATCAAATAACTTAATAAGCAGCAGGGAAACACCTAGGAAAAGGTTAGCGCAACAGATTTTTAAACCTGTTAACTAAATAATTTACTGTGAATTTTTAAATGAAGATGAGGTTTGGAAGTCTTTTTATAACACATCTCCTGCAGAGCCAATCTTTTCATCCAAGATACCTGATCTGTGCATAAAGTGGATTAGGATTGAGAAATTCTCACAAAGGTATATGAAAATCCTTGAATTCTGGTTTCTTGCTAGTGCTAAGTGAACGAACACTACCACATTCCGATTTTAAAGAAAAATAATAACTTCCATTTAGTTTTGTAATGGCTTCAGCAAAAATACAAATGAGTCATACAATACTTCCCTTAGGTTTTGCTCAAGTATTTTTCTGTGTGACAATTCACTCGAATATCCACTTACCTCTGTGGTGGTTTATAAATATTAGTACAGAGTGTTGAAGTTCTATGTATTTTTATCATATAATAACAATGCAGGTGTTTCACAAACCAATTGGGTACTCATTAATAATGAGCTTTCCAGGTGACGGCACCATTAACAAAGTAATACTTTCCCTAGATTTTAGAATTACCTCCGAAAACATATCTGGAAAATAAAAGCATTAGCAAAGCGTGACAATGGTATAAAAACCTCTTTGATTACAGGACTCTGACGGAAATAATTAGACAGTTTTCAGTTATCTTAAATTTTAAGTGTTTTAACTATTTGCAAACTGACATTTACCCAGCATATTTATTTATGCAAGAAGTGACATTATCTAAGACTTTATAAAACATTAAGAAGTTGCTAATTATTTCTGCAAGCACCTTTTATGAATCTATTTAAAAAGACGAGAACCTTAATATCAATTCCAACAGGATAAAATGAAGCCTAAAACCAGTCAGATGACCATGGACTACAGCAGTAGAACTTTAATTATAAAAGTTATTCCTATTATACATGTATAGACACATACATATACAGACATTTTAGTATTATACAATAAATCTTGATGAACACTGGAATTGACTTTGCATTTTCCTACATTAGGAATAATTACATCCAGCCATTTTTGTGCCTTACCAATTTACCAGTGGCTTTTACCGTCATTCACAATACTTAGAAATAAAAAGATATGTGTAATAGTGTTCTTCACTAACAAATACATGAAGAAGAAAGAAATTATCTTCAGTATACCCTTGATAAGAGAGACATATGTTCTTACTGACATCTTTGCAAAAGCTAAGGCAGCATACCTGCAAACACCCAGAAGTCCTGGAGGTCTGAGTCCACTCTGCAGTCTGGAGGACCAGTCAACTAAATGAAGAGTCTAGATGACCATTCACAGGTAAGCAAAACAAGTGTTTATCACCTTCACGTTTCACCATGTTTAAATGTACTGAAAATCTAAATGTTTATTCTCCACTGTCGAGAAGCACTTTGCAGAAAAAAACAAAAATTAAACAATGGGCTAAAATCTGCTGTCAAACAGGCAAAACTCCCTGGTGACTTCATCTGCTATTACTGCAGCAGAACTTTTTACAGCATCAGAACTTAAAATATTCTCAACAACAGAACAACCTCTTTGGATGTTTGCTGACTGCAGGAACCAGGGACAGAATGAACAAACCAATTGCATTTAACAAAGCTCATACAAATCACTTTGGATTTCCTATATCAAAAAGCAGCAAAAACATAAGTGAAGACATGTACCTTCCCTTAACGCATCCCAGTTTCATGTTTCTAGAAAGACCAAACTCCACAGGCAAAGGCCTAGGAGAAAGAACTTCCATCTCAAGCTTCCTAAGGCCTTTTTTCCCCCCACCAGACACTTTGGGCACTGCTAATAAGCATATAGCAGGTGTGGTACATTGACTAAATATAGGATGGTTACAATTACTGAGTTCTGGACCAGCTGGAATTTCCAATTGTTTTTTCCAAAGGAAAACTGCCCTTCTTTTTGGCAGTCCAGAAAGGGATCATGCAAGTGTTGGAAACAAGTCAAGACACAAATATCTACAAGGGGAAAAAAAGTACAAATCCTAATCATCTGCAGAGCAAGTATGCCCCAGTGTCGATGACCATGTTATAATGTTAAGCAAGTCCTATCAAGTGATAGAACAGCCAGAGATTTTACAAGGGCCTCAGATACACTGTCCTTCCTCATCACCCCTTCTCTTGATAAAGCTGTGTTTCAGCTGTTTGCTTTAACTCAATCTCAGTTCTCAATGCAGAGATGTATTGGGATTTGAGACCTATCAATACAGAGACAAATGTTGGGTATCATCAGTACACTGATAACACAGCAGCGTATACATTCCTGTGGCTTCTCTATCCAACACCACAAGAATGGGCTAAGCAAGGACTATGCAAATATCATCTGTCTTTAAGAAAGGCACTAAAAAACTCTTAGAGATGCTCCTCAGTCAACTAAGTTAGAAATATCCCTCTAGCAGGAGGCTGAAGGCAGTACATAATGAATGGAGAAAGACCAGAGATGGTCCTGGACTTTCTCTTCCATGCTTGAACATTTCCAAGACAATAGGAACCTGTTTCACTCTGTGATCCAAGGATAGAGATGCGTCTCCAGGAGGTCTGCCAGCACTTCTTAACCCAGAATCATTATTCTTTTACCAAGAAAGAAAGGCTATCTCTCTGATGATTTTCCTTTGGTTAAGGTTTGTTCAACATTAATATCTTCCCTCCCTTACGTTGGGCATATTGATTGCCATCTGAAGCTATACATGAAGTTGGGCACAAATGCCATTTGCAATGTTTAAGATAATTCACAGAAATTTGTTGGGGGGTGACAATATCAACAAGATCCTTTCATTTCTTTAACACTATGCTCAAGCTTGTAAGGGTGAATCCAGCCCAGATTCACAGGCTTTAAAAATGAAGAATCTTTGGAGAGAGGAAGAAATGCTTCCTGGTTGACTGAAGGACCTTTAGAAAAATTCTATTGCTCCAGAGTACCTAAACAGAAAGGCAGCAAAAAACTTCCAACATCAGGCATCTCCTCCTATTTTCTCAGACTACTCAGCAGTATATAACTCCATGTCAAAAGCTATATGACCACTGAAACTCACCCCAAAACGCCCCACTGGCTTTACATGCAATCTGCAAACCAAGACTATGTCCGAGAGCAATTCAAACAAGGCAGCAGACTGGTAGTGTACAGAGATAAACTGTTGGGAATGCAGCATGTGAAGACTGCATCTTTGAATCTCAGTGCTCAAAACACTCAATTTAACACACTAAAACACTGTACTGAAATTATCACATTTCAAAGCTTTTCTCCTCAAAGGCAAAAAAAACCACAGAAAAACTATGGATACAGACAGCAACTAAATTGTGACAACAAAATGCTTTCACTATCTTGATTACCTTGTCAAAGCCAGGTTTATCTAAAGCATAACCCTTTGATACTTGGATCCAAGACTACTGTCTTGTAGACAAGCTGGCATAGTTGGCACATGGACTAAAAGATCAAGTACAAGCAGCCCTCTGTTATTGCCTACACAAAGAGAAAAATTACATTGGATTGCGAAGAGTGCCAGGCTGGTACAATTTTCTGAAGGTGTTTTTCTCCAGAATTTGACTGTGATTTCTTAAAAATAAGCTTGTAGCTCATATAACTGTGAAGAAAACATTGAAAATGTGAACTAGTATAAATGAACATGTTCCCAAATGTGAAAACAATCCCAGATCATATCTCCCAGAGTAAAAACTGGCCAGTTCATTGTGACGACTGTTGTTTTGGAAGACTAATATAAATTTTCAACATTTAATAAGCAAAGCATTGCGATAATAGGATCATCAGGGAAAAGGTCCAGTCTTATAAATGTAATATAGTCATGCTTGGTATCTGGCAAATGAATAAGATTGGACCCAGAATGATACCATTCACTCTCATCTCTGCTTTAACTTCCAGTCTGCATGCTGAGCAGGTCTCTCAGGACCAAGAGCCAAGAGAGCTTAAGTCCAAGGCTTGGCAGTTTCTCAGTCTGCTCAAAGCAAGGTGGAATTTTACTATTTGTGAAGAATATTATTCATTATGCCTATCACTAACATTTAACAAATAAATACCAAGATCCTTACCAAAATGCCAGTTGTTCAATGTTAAAACAAAGCAAAATCTGCATCCTCCCGACTCATGGGAATAAATTAAAATGAGCATTTCCAACACGGAATTCTGACTCCTCCAACATTAAAATGTCTTGCTCGTGGAATGTAAGTGAAATCATGACTGACCTGGGTCACAGCTCCCTCCTCAAGTTCCGCAGTAGCAAAACTCTGAGAGCTGATCTGCTTTAGTTTCTTAGTTCAGCGCAGCCTTCTTTGATGGCAGCTTCATTGATAGCTCTGTTCCTGATTTTCACATCCTCTACCCTCCCTTTTAAACTCCACGTGTCCATTTCCAGTTAGACGTGTCATTTTCTCCTCTCTCCCCCACCTCAAGAAAAATGCTAATAAAGAAAACATCAGGCCCTGAGCTTTCCAAATTGATTTTGGGGTTCTGCATTTAAATGCCTTCTAAGTAGAATGAATACGTACAGTATATTTTAATTTGCCTTTTTACTGGATGAAGTTATCTGTTCCTGACTATCACATCTCCTTTCTCTGGGGGAAGAAAAAAAAAAAGAAAAAGGTAAAAAGGAGCTCATCAATATTACAGAAAGCAGAGCTTACTTTGAATACATCAGCGAGTTCTTCCAATTCTCATCTGTCAACCATTTGCACAAATTCTTGAAATGGAACTTCTCAGGTGTATAAGGTTAAGAGGGTCTGCGAGCAACTGCACGACCACAGCTTGTGTGAGTTATATACATATATCAAAAAGAACAGATGTCTTAGTGAACAAGTGCCGCCAAACTAAAATTCATGAGTTAAAATCACTTACTCTCCACCCTTTTCAGAGTATCACTGAAATTTTTAGGATGCCATCAGAACCGAGTTTTAACTCATTATGGTAATTACACATGGTAAGGTCAAGGTTTTATACCTGGCAAAAAAGTATCAACTTCACATGAATACCTACAATCTGTATTAATATTTATTCGGGGAAAAAAGTCCCCACGATAATGCGAAAACCTTCCACTGAGGTTTTTTTTTTTAAGCATAATATTATATTTTGTATTTTGGCACATACAGAACATGACACAAATTGGTTTTTAGTGCGCATTCAAATGAGAAGTTATTATCCATTGTGTCAGGGTCTACTTTAAGGCTAGTTTGTCTCTCATTAACAGAGTAAGTTAAAGTGTTCTTTGAGGAACCATTGCGATACATTGTATCAGTAACCCTGCCATAGATGGACACAAGTTTTGCTCATTAATGCCGCTGCTGACAAGAACGGTACGGAGCACACCTTGATTTTGTGCATGTGGGCATGCATTGCCACTGCCCACAGAAGAGAAGGAATTTTGCAAGGCACATGGCAACATGCAGCAGTCCACATGCTGAAAATCCTCAGGAAAAGCGTTACTGCACGTGTGCAGCAAATCGAGTTCCAAATGAAATTCTCAGGTATCATTTTTTTTTCTCTCCCAATACCAGCACTGCCTTCTCGCCATAAGGTAAAATAGCTGTGGGTTAACACGTATTTTTCAAACACGAGCCTCTTCTGAGAAACTGAAGCATAAAATCATCATTCTGGTCTCTATACACACTTCTGCTTTTCATCCTTTTTTTTTTTTTTCTTTTTTTGTTTTCTTTTTTAAACAACCGTAGCACTCAGCTCAACAAGCCTTCCTTAAATAACCGAAAGGACAAACAGCGGTGCCTTGAAGCCCAGATCTCGCTCGACAAGTTTTAGACCAGGGCACACACACAGCGGCCAAGTTCAGAGACCGAAGCAAACCGAGGGCTCGCAAAGACAGCGCTGCCACGGCCGCCCCCCGCCCCCCCACCCCGAAAACAGCGGCCG
>VXAK01010772.1:104600-116779 GCA_013399435.1 Arenaria interpres
ACGAGTGTCTAAATAAATCTTAGCAGAGCTCGAATTCTTGCGTTAATACGAGCAAATAAGCATCCCACGGGATTGTTTACTTCAGTAACTGCATCCCATTAAGCAGCACCCGTGCTGTCTAATAAGGGAAATAAAATACAGAAGATAACGCCCCTGTAATTTAACTTTCCAAAATGTCAGAGGACAGAGCTGCACTTTCGGTCCCCCATGGCGGCTCTTATCTCTTACTCCGCTTCCCTGAGGAAGTTATACACTTGATGGCTGAGCACATTATCTGACAAGCTCAGCCAGTGGAGGTTAGAAGAAACGTTTTACCAAGTCAAAAAATTTTTACTGTCTTACGGCAGGTAAAGTGATGGGGAGTATGCGGTTTCTAACGCAGGCTGCATCTCTCTGGCCTGCTCCCAGCAGACCTGTCCAAGATGCTGGCCGGTGAGGTGCCCCAGGCCCCCTGGTCCTGCCTTTGGAGCTACCAAGCCTCAAGGAGAAACAGCTTTTCCGTCTTCTGCAGAATAAAAGTCTTAATAAAAAAGGGAAAGAAAAATTAAGAGTGTCCGTCTCCGGGTACAGTTTTACACAGCCAATTTACAGTGCTGAAATGCACAGGGGTTTTCAGCCTCTGCAAGAGGAAGAACACGGAAGAATAATGCAGAAGCTGCAGACCCGGTAGACTGGCAAGGCAAACTTTCCAAGCGCACGTACAAGTCCATAGTCTAAATTTCTCAGAAGCCTTACATTGACTAAATGCAGAAACGTAATTCACTAGCCCTTTTGTTTGGCATGTCCTACCTCATGGGCTTATATAGAACTTCAAGCATAGATGGCTTTGTTCACCAAAATAAATCCTATTTGAGGCTCTTTTGAGTGTACGTCCCTCAGAGCTTTAATTAAGCCTTAAATTAGTGCTAAGCTGCACTTTTTCAAAAGCAGATCTTTCAAGAAGTAACCAATCACAGTAATAAATGATTCGCTTGGTTATAAACAAGGGTTGCTAACACCCCTTCTCTCCAGCCGGCGCTGACGGGGACATGCACAGCGCCACCGAGCTCAGCGATGTGTAAACGGCTCAGCTGGATTGACTCAACTCAACCCCAGTATAGCGCTGGCTTTGAGCACGGTGAAACAAGTGTGAGTAAAGGCAGCGGATTAAGTTTTCCTATGAATCACTAAGAGCAACCGTTGATTGTTTAAGAGTTGAAAGGAATGCTTAAAGGAGCGATGCCAGCTCACATAGATACAGTTTTCTATATCATAACTGATTTTAGTTAATTAGTCCTGCCAAAGTAATGTCAGGGAACTCTAAGCATTAATTCAAGAGCACATCTCAGGATGAGGTTTGGATAGTTACTTTGATTTGAACTGAATACTCTCTGCCTCTTCCTACAGCTCCAGCTTTTCAATAAAATCTTATAGACACAGTCTGGTGTTTATATAGATTTGATATAGCCCATATGGAGAAGGACTGAACAGAATACAAAAGTTTAATTTCATCCTGAATCAGGAGAAAACATAAACATTTTGCAGTTTTTCCTGAATAGAATTCCAAAGATTTAGACTGTAAATATGAAAATGACCATTTCAAAACATTTCCCTTGCATCTTTTCGCAATATAAAATTCTACATCTAAACTGTCAGTGTGTCATTTTTGTTCTGACATGAACAGGTCTTTTCAAAGCTGGCGTTTTGGCAGTATTTCCTTAAAATGTCTAATGATGGTTATGGTTTTGCCTACACTTTTCCAATACCTTCAATCTCCACATCTCTATCCCTTTAGCTAAAAAGACTTTCTGCGTAGTTCCAACTCACTTTGTCCTGGATTTTGTGATCAGCATTTGTAAATTGAAATCAGATCTTTACTATAGGTGGGATGTGATCCATTAACAGCTTTCTGAGTTAGGAGCAATACTTTAATGGAATTGCTAAGCCAGAGGAGGAACTAAGTTAAGGGTGTCAGCGTGAGCCCGATGAGATGAAGGCAGAGCATGGTAGAAGTGCCAGCTGGTTTCTATACCTGCCACAAACTTCATTGCTTCCATTGATTGTAACATATTGCAGACCACAGCAGCTCTGCATGAAGGAAGCAACCGTGTAACAACCAGCAGTACCTAGGAAAGGATGAAGGTTTCTAGCAAGATGGTGAAAGAAACTTTTAGAATGAAAGAAATTTTTAGAAATTTGGAAGTTTGGTGAGGAGGCAAACGTGAACCCAGATTTTTGTACTCTTTTGACAGGGAAGATCTGCATGATTTCAGCACGAGGCACATCTCCCATTCAGTCACTCTCGCCTTCATCTTGCCCAGATCCCTTTCCAGCCAGCAGCTCTTTCTCTAAGCTCTGACCGCCTGTAGCTGAGTGGGTGTCATGGCTGTGTCAGCCGTGAGTGAGACATATCTACACCTGCATGCTGTCATCAGCCAAGACAGTTGTACCTGACGCTCTCACCGTGCTCTTGTTTTGGAACAGAAGAGAAGGTTGTCTGCCCTGCATCCTGACAAGACCAGATAAGTCAAGATAAAAATGAATGAAGTGCTGGACCATTCACCTCTGTCATAGTAGGAATGCACATCAGGATATTTTACAGTCTGTTCTGTCAGGGAGATCTGTTACTACAAAGAGGAAAAAAATTGCCTCCTTTATGGCCATGAATGGGCATTTTGTCAGTTAACTTTCTTGTGGATGTTACAGGTTGGGCAGCAATGGCATGTGAGAAGTGGCGATTGTTAACAGGCTGCAGTCCCGGTTTGAGGGCTGTGTGGGCCCCTCTGTGTTTCAATGAGTGTGGTGAGTGTCTTTTCCTAAAGACAGATGAACAACTTATTTTAGTACTGGGGAGCTTGTTAGCAGGGCCAGGGATCCATTTTATGAGTTCTAGCAAATATTTTTCAAAGCTCCAAAATCTTAGATGTGCATGTTGAGCTCAAACTCTGTCAGTGATGGTACAGGTGGATCAGATCAGATCAGAAATAGAATCTTCTTTTCTGAAAAAGGCCCTGTGGTTTTCATTGAACTGATCAGCAAAGTATGCTGATGTGCTGATCACAGTGATCAGAGCTCGGTCCAACACTTTGCTTATTTGTAGATCTGCAGTTCACTATGAGGAGCTGCTTTGATGGCCATGATTCTTCTTGAAAGTAATTAGGCAGCTTGCTTTCTCTCTTACAAGCAATGGGACAACCCTATCAAATTGTTTGTTCTTGTAAATAGCTTTAGAATTTTTTGGGTGCCATTATACTTTCCTGCAAGCTTCATCCATTGTGGTTGACTTGTGGACCTGGTTCTTTTAGCTGATGGGGGGCTAGAGGGAAACTCCTAAATCCTACAATCTGGGGAACAGCAGATACCATGTGATTCTCCTAACCTGACAGTGGCTTAGGCTGAGCAACAGGATTCAATGAGGGTGCGCTCAATAATTTCAGATGAGCAGGGCTAGTTGTTAAGTAGCCTCATGGGAAAAGACTACCATTATCATATTTGTCTGAATCAAAAAAATATCTGAGCAGTAGGGTAGTAAGATGAGGAAGTCCCCATTCCTAGCGAATAGCTAGGACTGGGTCGGGTTTCCTATACATGTACTTATACGTACCTTAAAATCAGGCACTTTGGGGCATTTCTCATTATTATGGAAACCATTTGTAGGCAGAAACATTCATGACCACAAACTCGACACCTGAGTCACCTCCACGTGAAAGTAACAGAAACGTCTTACACGAATGAGATTTCAGAAATCAGAAGGTTAGACTATTTCTGTAAAAAGATCATCTTAATCTATAGCAAAAACCCCCAGCATTTTTAAATAAAGAAACCAGTTATCACATCCACAGAGTTAATTACATCCCAGATCTCACAGGTTCAAACCATGGGTAAGTATCACTGCACTGTTCTTTGATAAACAAGTCAAAATAGACAAAAAGTACCCTGACAGTTATCTTTCCTACTGATAAACTATGTTACACATATTTTTGGGAAAAATGAAATCTGTTGGAACAAAGGGAGGAAATTTATTTTCTACTTAAAATTCATTGTTAATAAACGTTTAGTTAGCTTCATACTGGGAATTTTTTGTTGCAAAAAATTATTGTCCTTCAGCAATAAAGTTTATTTCTGCAAATAAGTGGAAGCAGCTTATTTTTAGTAAAATTTAAAAATATTATATCCTGATAGTTCAAATAACTTCTCAAAAAGTTTGTGCTATTTTTTTTTTCTTTCAACAGAGCTGAAAAGCTCTGTGTTATAATTACTTGGCTCTTTGTTAGAGATAAGTATTTGCTAATTTGAACTGCTTTGCTGATATCCATTCCCTTACTGGTTGATACTCTATCACGGGATCTAGAAAGTCAGAGCAAGATAAAATTAATTCTTGTTTGCAAGAAGGGAAATGATCTGTAATAAAAAGCAAGATAAAATGATTTAAAATATTTAACAGTACTGCTTTTACAATCCTTTCTCAGAGACAAATACATTGATTCTGAATCTACTGAGTAGGGACTGAGCAGACTGACCATAGGTTAAGTACACATAAATATAATAACATTCAAATATTGAGGTTAAATAATTGTTTAGGTATGTATACTGAGCAAGCAAAATCATATTGTGAATCCAATAGGTAACTAAATAACATATTAGAAAGTTTTACTAGTAAATTATACTTGCTGAAATGAGATGCCAAAAGATCCTGTAGCTGGCCAAAGGTGAGTGTACAGGTGAGAAGGGACATAGGGGAGAGGGAGAGCTGCAAACAAGTGGAGCAGGTATCTGTTATTGGAATCATGTGCTATGCATGGTCCATAAAGAAAGTTAAGCATGCAACGAAGACTATGCACTTGGTAAAATATATGTACCTAATTCTCATGATATGTAACTCGACAGAGACTGCAACACTTCCAACAGTGCTGTAACAAATCAAGAAAAAAGGAATACACTAACTGAAAATAGACAAAGAAGCTGTGTTGGCGTGGGTGGGAAGCAGGGACTTAAGTTTAAAGTGCGGAAGAGAAAGTAAGTTGTCATCTTTTGAACACAGAAAGTTAACAGAATGCTGTTTTAAGCAGGGAAGTCTCATGGGGAATTTACTGCCAGTCCTGCAAGCTGGCTTAATTTTCAGCTCTGGGTCAGCACTCAGAGAATGGGATCTTGCTGTATAGGACAAACACTTCTGATAGGTTAAATATTCTAGAGGAGAAAACTTAAGAACTAGAAAGAAAACTAGCTATTATATTAAAACCAGAGTTGTCTTTATAAAATTCTTTTAATTCTAATCTCAGAAGCTCAAGTGCCTAAGTTTCAGAATAATTCAGAATTAGTTTTTAATTTTATTCTTAAAATTGTCCAATGTTGGAGAGAAGTCCAAAGAAGCTGATAAATTTGGGCTACACAGTCTCTTTGGAAATAGCAAGTCCAAATAACGTTGTGTGGGCATGCAGTTATTGTGGTACCCATACCCAAAGAGATAACTGGGGCTACCATCTGAAACCACCAGAGTCTCTGCAGGGGCTAGAGTTGCAGTGTGGCAGTGTGCTGGGGTTTGGGGAGGAGTTCTCAGAGTCTGGCAAACACAGACTATGCTCTTTTGTTTTTTTTTTTTGCTACCCAACTTCATGGATAAAAGAAACTAAACATCAATCAAAGAAGAGATTTAATACCTGAAGATCACCTGAATGGGCAAATAGAGATGTCTCATTCATACAGGCTCACATAATATCTGGTTCATGCTTGCTGAGAAATAGCTAGTGCCTGATTGCCAAAGGAACGGAGTAACTACAAACCACCTTAACCTGCCTTTGAATAAAGTGTCAAGAAATGAGCTGGGTAATTACTGATGGTCGTTGGTGGTTATAAACATGGAATATTTGTAAAGACAGTTTATCTGAGAGCAAAAGATAGCACAAGGGAGTTCCTGAGGTAGTACAGATTTGAGGCTTTTTGGTTTTATTTCACTAAAGGGATCCAAGAAGTGAGGAGACATCGCAACCCAAATTGATGCAAAAAAGATACAAAAATAGTTTCTAAAAGACCATGTAGAATCTAGTTTGCAGCATCTTTCATTTTCTATATGGAATATCATATGAGTATAAAGTATAATCTGGTTTCAAGTAGGTTAATGATTCTTGAAATCAAGAATCAAAGAAACAAAGAAATTTAGGGTAAGTACATAGATCCATTTTATTCTTGTGACCACAATGGTTATTCTACCTTTGACTAACTAGAAAAGAAAATAAAGAGATGAGTGAACAGATTCAATCTAATGTGTGATCAGAAAGCAAAGCAATGAAAAAGAGTGAAAAATCTAGTGTTAATCATAAGAAATGTATAAAGTGGAATATTATCTTAGAATTGTTGAACAGAATACTTATTCTTAGTAAACAGATGACTAAACAGGAACACATGTACGTGAATGTTACTGTGCATGTTTTTATTGGGAAAAGGGAAGCAATAATGAAGTATTGAACTGAAGTAAGGAGATACTTGGCTCAGCTGGTTGGCAGTCTTTGTGTAGAAAAAGAAAGCATAAAACCATAAAAATTGTTTTGTCCTATTTTTTTCCCTGTAAATCTACTGTGTTAAAAATTTTTAAATCACAGAGGAAGGAATAAATGGTTCACAAAGAGTTAGAGAGAGAAGGCTAGTTGAGAAAATTAATTTTGTGCTGGACAGTATAGTTAGTCTGAAAATACCATGAGATGATCAGCTTTGAAGAGAAAGAAAACTTTCCTTGACTTTAGAAATGCATGCGTATGCATGCAGAATGTACATGAACACTACATATATGGCTTCAAATGCATATTTAATGGCACTGTAAGATTTTAGAAAACCTAAATACTGAATATTGGTATTGGAATCAAAGACCATGCTGCAAATAATTACTGTATTGTAATGGTGGCCATAATATACTGGCGCTATTCAAATATTAGATACAAACTGTCTATTTATGAGACTGCAGTGTAAAATTTGTTAATATATTATTAACAGATTGATAGATGGATTATAAAGTAGAGTGATTGGAAAAAAGTCAAAAGAAAACCAAAAGATACACAGTATCATTACTAGGTAGCCTATTTGGATATCCTAATTTATTGATAGATGTCATTTCTTTATAATTTACATGTTCATTTAAAAATTCTGACTTTTCATTTGGAAAATCAAGTCAAAGCACTTCTTCCTGGAATGGTGCATTTTGAGTAAGTAAAACAAAAAAAACCCCAAAAAATAGTCTGATTTGACTTTTTCCAAGTCAAAAAAACATTGACTATCTTTCCAAATCAGTGACTTTCTCACAGGATCTATAATTAAGGTTTCTATGTTTTCGAAGAAGGGTGGAGTCCCTCAAGGTCTGTCTTTCGCTACAGTGGAAGATGAGATTCCTCCTGAACAAGTGTGATGAGGAATCAGAGGAGTCACTAGACTACTATTATGAAATATGTCTATAAAGACTGATCCCACATGAAAATGAATGCAGTAGGCTTTTAAACTATAACACTACTATTTTGTTTTGACTGAAATTTAAAACAAACATCTGGCTATGTCCAAACTAAACTTTTTCAGAATATTTTCTCCATTAAGTATTTTGTGATTTCAGTTTCTAGCCATGAATCAGAGTTAGAAGAAATTTTAACATTATAGAATATTCACTGGATAAAAAGTCTTTATTATTTTAAGAAAAAAATCTACTCAAATATTAGGAAGTAATCAAAGATAAAACATAGATTGTAAAAATACAAAACCACATTAATGATGAAGAAAATGTCTATCTTCTAGGGCCAGAAGGGATTGCTACATAACAAATGCAAAGCAAAGGTACAATGACCTTTAATTCTCTTCCCAGGATCCTATGTTAATATTTCACACTGCTGCAGAAGAGAGAAATGTGTTATTTTTCTGTATTAAGATACTGGAATGTCATACCGTAAGACAATTTATTTAGGGGAATGATCTAAGGAACCTGCCTCTGATCATGGAAACACTGGTAGGCAAGAGGGCTGATAATATACACACTCCTCCTGGGCTTATCAGAACAACATCAGCTCTTGCTGTTCTGTGATTACACCTGACTGACATGAATAAACAGGGGGAGAGAATTTCAGGACTCCCCCGGCTGCTGCCCCTCTTAATTTTCCCCTTAAATTGGCCTTTTCATCCTCCTTGTTTGTAGGGTTCCCTTTAGGCTCAATGTTATTTTTCCTTCACTCTGGAAAAACACAACCCAAATACTGAGGAAGATGGCTATGCAGTGCTCGACAGTGATTAAAGATCAGAGAATTTTCTAGGGACACAGTATTTAAAAAGATGTGCTTTGGCCAAGGAAGCTGGGTAGACTGCAATTGAACAGGGATGTTTGGGAAACAAGATCTGTGTGAGATTATAGAGTTAAGCAGGTGCCATCCGGCAGAAAATGACATAATAGGAACTGTCTACAAATAATTAAAGGCATGTCATAAAGTAGGCCATTTTTTTTTTTTTTTGATTAATCAAAGAAGACCGAGGAACTTATTTAACGCATAGAAAGGAAAATTTAGGTTACACACTAGGAAAGACTGTATGGTATCTGAACAAAAAAGAGTTCATATACAAAACAGACTGTGCCATCACTAGCTTAAAGTGAAAAACTGTTCAAGAAGTCTTTTATGTCTTGGAGTAATTTAGAAATAATTAAATAAACCCTGTGCTTTATAAGAGAAAGTATCAGGTGACCCCTAGAGGTCATCTCAAGCCCAAGCAACCCTGTAGCTACAATAACCTATGGCTTTTGTTAAAAGGTAACAAAAATGTGAGACTGATTTACTACTTTGTATTTTATACAATTATACTGTACTTTAACCACCCTCTAGGTACTTTAGAAATTTTCCACGATGTATGCAAACCATTCATTTTCATAAATGTTTTACTTCAAATCGTTACATTAAGGATGTTAGTATAACCTTATAATAAAAACAGAAAATGGTCACTTATAGGCATGAGTGAATGAAAAGCAGACCAAAAAGCCAAATTATGAAAGAATACATTTGGTTTTGTAAATAACAACTTTTTCAAGGCTGTACAAATAGAATATAAATTGCTATAATGTTGAATTGTGCATGACAGCGACCACTCGGTCCTCAGTCTTGTAATATGCATTGTGGTGAGACAATCACCTCCAGCATGCTGCAAAGTCCAGTCCCTGGCAACTGGCATTGGATGTTGCATATTTTCTTCCATTAAAGAAGATTTCTAAGAAATTACTTTCCCCCCCTCTTCTTTTTCATATTCTTTCTTTGGAGAGCTTGCGAATTTCTTTCTCATTTCTAATGAGCTTTTGTGGACAATGGGAATACACTTTTTTCATTTTAAGTGCTGCCTGTTCCTCCCAAATATGTATTAGTCAGTGACAATTTTAGCAATCACATTTTTGTCAAGGTAGAATCTTGTAGATGCTTCAAGTCATTATTTTTAAATAGCATTCATAATTACCTATCCAAATTATTTCTTGAATTTGGCATATTCTAACTACAAAGGCCTGAAGGGCTGTTAATTAGCTGTTAATTAAATCTAGGTCTGATCATTCTTATGAATATGGTTCCAGCATTATATCAGCACTCCACTGTGCACATAGGAATGCAGAAAGGGCCTCAAAGACAAAATCTATCAGGAGATGAAGATGTGACATAATTCTTTATCTGCTCATTTGTGATAGGGCGAATGGACAGATCAGAAGGCTGAGTCTTTAAAAAATGGATTTCACTGTCTGGAAGGAGACAAAAGCAGGGCAGCCAGGTGAATTCAGATTTTTGTTATCAAAATTCAGCCAGGTGATAAAGTATCCTGCCCACACTTTTAAAGAAACAGGATTTTAGCTGGTTGCATGACTCCTTGATTTGCCTGTTTTATACAAGTTTTTGATGGTGCTATTATCTATATTGATGATACAAGTACATAACAAACTACAAACTCCAAGTATAAGCATGGAAAAATGTAACTCTTTGGTAACCCATCTTTCTGGGCAGTTTAGTTTGAAAGGTTTTTGGCCCAACAGCCTGACATCTACCCATACCTTTGCAGTCCAATCCAGTCTCACCTACAGCACTCAAAGTGGTTTTTCGTACAAGTTTTTCCCTGCCATTCTGTTGCTTTTGTGTTTCAGTCAGAATATGGCAAAATACCAGAAAGCTTGAGCCTGTTCCTGAAGGGATACTGGTTTTGTTGTACTCAGCTGAATCTGGATGTGCTAGAAAGAAACCCTGCTTATTGTTTTGTTTTTCCTTCAGGAGTGCATAATTTTGATAGTTATTTTTTCATTAGAATATGGGAAGATTCACTGGTTACAATTTTCAGCTTCACCTACAGATCTATGATAGCAATGGCACATGGTGATAATGAAACAGGAGTTCTCAGGGTGTCAGAAAAGCTATCTCTGGGATAATCATAATTTTGAAGTTCTTTTCCAGTCTGGAGCATGAAACCAAGCTGCTCCTGTTTACCATTGATACAGGTAGTTTTGTTGTTGATAAATAAATATAATTCATATAACCTTGTGCAGCATTTAAATAATGGATATAACAACTGGTATTTATTCAAGTAAAGCACTGTGTCTTATCAAGTAAATGACCTCTTTTAGAGGCCAGATCACTAATGCCAGTTATAATGTGAAATTAATTTTAACAATATATGTAATTCTGCTAAAATAACCTAGCAAAATACAATCTTAAATAAATGTACTGAGATCAAATAGAAAATCTTAATGACATTTGTAATACTTTCAAATTTAAAACTATTTTTTTCTCTTTCTTTTTTCCTAATACCTTGAATTTTTGCACTTGCACACCACTACAGATCTCAGCAAAGAAAGAATAATGGAATTACAGAACAGAATAAAATTACCCTTTACCAATCTGGAATGTAGTATAGTGATTAAAGTAAGTGGGCCATGCCACTGGAGCAACCTACCACAACTATAAAATTATCCAAAAGCAAAGCACTTTTCTTAAGTCTGAGCCTAGAGAGGAACAGAGCCTTCCTGGATAAAAATAGAGGGGGAAATATGCTAATAGCTCAGTAAAGATGCTCAATCTGGCTTTGGTAGACAATTAAGGTAAAGAAAACTACTTATTTTCTTTTTATCTTCTCTTATAGAAGTTACTGCTCTCTTGGGATTTATGTAGAAATTACTTCAGCTTTACTATTTTGGTATACCTTTTTATAAAAACACAAACTGTTGCATTACTTGTAATTATTTTTTTCTACCTGCTGTTGTGTAATCCATAGTGAATAAATCAACATCTCTAAATTTTCTCTCCCCTGTGTTAGCAGCAGCTGAAATAGTGATTAGTGGAATTAAATATCATATAAATTATTGGGTGAAAACTTATGTTAAATTCTGCCACCAGTATGCTCAGACCTAACTATAATAGCTGGTTTCGAGAATTACAGTTCTTATGTGAAAAACTAGCTTTTGTTGAAATTTTTGAAATATAAAATATATCTCCTTACCTCTTTTAGAAGAATGGAAGCCCAGTAATCTCTCACACTTGAAAAATTGATTTGCTGCTCCATATTTTTCATATTCCAGGACAAAAATTATGTTCTTTTTCCACCTTTCCCTGGATTCATTGTTACGTGCATTACACAACTGTCTAGTGGAAGACTTCACATATCTCTCTAGCTAGGCCTATTGCCATACATGCAAAAATCCCCCAAACCTGTAACCAACTAAAGTAGCCTTCTGGATTTCAGTGACACTACAAGCATATTTACAGATACATGCTTATCGAATGTATTGGGTAAAAAAGAAAGACAAAAGAGAATGGCAGCCTCAGGATAAGAGTTTGTCTTAAAAACATGTGGCCAGCAAGGGATACTTTACATTAGGTCTTAAGCAATGAAAGCAGCAGCAGCAAAGGCTAATAACATTGCCTGACTCTAAGATCTGAGTAAAGAGTTGCCAAGAGCAAGAGGTCCAGGCTGGGGCCAGAGTGGTCTTCATGAAGCAGAAGATTGTCTTTCCAGGAAGAAAACAATTCAGTTAGAGAGAGACAGAAATTGGTTTATTTNNNNGTTAGAGAGAGACAGAAATTGGATTATTTTCATGGAAATACTTTGGTTTATCAACTTTGGATAAACAAAAGCAATCACAAGAAATATTTACTGTTCTTATTCTCAAGGCAAGACAGCTAACTAAAAAATACTTTGTATCAGTTAACTAATTGCTGTTA
>VXAK01010774.1:0-30821 GCA_013399435.1 Arenaria interpres
TGCTCCATCTGGGCACCCCCTGCCCCCACTACGGCCATAAACCGGGCCGTGCTGGACACCCCGTCCCTGCCGCCCACCCCAGGGGCAGGCAAAGGCACAGAGCACGCCCCCCGCACTGAGCTGGTGCCCTGGTTTCAGCTGGGAGCGGGTTAGTCAGTTAGTCACACATGCTGCAGACTTTTATTGAGCCTTCACACTACACACAGCACAAAGAAAGACGTCAAATGGCACATGCACAGACTACAACCCTCTGGTTAGAGCAGCTAGGTTAGCGGCAAGCGGTCAGGCCACTGCGTCGAGAGCAAGGCATTTGGAAAGGCTGCGACAGGCTGGCACGCAGAGGAGGCAGTGAGACACAAGTGACAGACGGAGGGGCCAGCCTTGCCCAGCGCCGGGGAGGAGCGTGCGGGAGAAGAGGTGTGTGTTTGTATGTGCACGTGTGTGTGTTTGTGTGTATCTCACGGAGGGTCACCCACACACACTGTACTTCAGCGCCTTTCTCTGAGGAGCTTCCTGGCAGAGGGTCCTCCCCACCGACCTGGTTCCTCCCCCTCAGCTGCCCCCCTTGACCCTGCTCAGCCCGTACAGCCATTGGCAGTGCTACAAAGACCACATGTCTGCCCCCACGCTAATCTCCCCTCTTCCCCTCACCAGCTCCCCCATAAACCATCCCCCCCTTACCCACCCCACAGACACACCATGCAGCCCGAAGGCCCATCACACACACCCTGCACTCGCTCACCCATTGTGCCAGACCCAGCACAAGACATGCACCCATTCTCCCTTCCCTCTCTCTCCCCTACCTGTCCCCTCAACACCACCTGTCCCCCCAAGCAAGCTGGTACTGTCACCCTTGGCTCAGCAGGGAGAGGAGGAGGTAGATTGACCACCATCTCCAGGGCCTGCACCAAGAGCTTTGCCTTCAAACTCTCCCTGTATGTCCCCCCTCCTCCAGTGAGCGGAGCCACCTTACTGATCTCCTGTGAGTGTTGGGGCCCTCACAGACCACACACCCCTAGGGATGCCTCTTAGACCTTCCTCCTACAGCCATCAGCGTCCCACACCCCCAGCTTCCTGACGGCATGGTGGTCTCCTGTTTCCCCAGGTCCCACAAACTCTCAACAACCCCTGCCCCTTCACTGCTCCCCAGTGCCCTGTCTGTCCCTCGGGGCACTCTGAAGCCTGGCCAAAACAGGGTGAAGAACCTCCACCCTTGTCTCCTCTATGCTCTGACATCGCTATTAACACCTTCCCTCTTCCTCCTCCTCAGGAGCCCACCCTCCCCTTTCTGACCCACCACACCCAGCAGCACTTCATACACCTCCTCACTGGACACCCTCACCAGCCCCTCCACCTACCTTACGCCACAGCTCAGCAAAGACAGGTGGAAGGCCACCACCTCTGCTGCCAACCAGCACCTTCTCTGAAAGGCTGACCATGTGCCTCTGCAAGTCACAACCAACCATAGCGCATCAATTGCCAAAATATTGGCACCAAACCCCAAAACCACTGACAGTGAAATGCACTAAACTCACGCAAAAACTCGGCATGCCCCAAAACACTTATTTTTAGACCTTCTGACCTGCTCCCACCCAGCTCTCACACAGGACTTGTTCATCCTGCACATTTGACTAACAGTTACCTTCTGGAGTCACCAGCTGGACAGCCCAGTCTGGCGGGGAGCAGGACTGGGGCTGAGGGCTGCTGGGTAGATAACACACTTTGTCATCTGTGATGCATTCCCTGATGTGCTTCACTGGTTGCCCAGTCAGCAGTCCTGTCCCCTCGCTGTCCCCCTGCAGAATCACTCACACCAAAGATCCCAAGGATCCTGGGGCAGCTACAGCCCTGACACACCTTGTCACACCTCACATGGGTTGCATTCCCCAAGCACCAGAGACTCAGGACTCCGTTTCTGAGCCACGTATCTGGGCACAGAGCAGGGAGCAGTAGCTTCCCACCACCAGCCCTGGCTCTCCATCTCACCTACTCCTACAGAGGACTCCCTGCAGCTCACTTTAGGCGCAGAACAAGCGCCCATCCTCTGTCCAGCCTGCAAAGCACCTCAGGGAAAGGGATGGAGCCAGTGAAGGGAAAAGAATAAACACACCATCTACACACATACGTAAGTGTCAAACGCCCTTTAGTGGTAGACAGAGGTGCTGCTGGCCCAGCAGCCCGGCCCCATGTACAGACTCCTGCTGTCACCCGGGGTACCTGGCCCTTCACCGGATGTGCACCATCTCCTCCAGGAAGGGGGTTTTCATGCAGCCTGTGCAGAGCTGATCCATCCAGAGCGGGGCCTCGTGCTGCAGAGGGGTGCGCCGGGGATAGAAGGTGAAATTCACGTCGTAGTTCAGCAGGCAGCTGATGGAAGCCATGTAGATATCAGAGAACCGCACCAGCCGTCGAGAGAAATAGGTGGGGTTGTGGAAGGTGCGGAAGATGCTTCCAAACTGGGGGTTGAACAGGTTCTTCGTCAGTGACCTGAAAGGAAAGAGATGGTGCTCTAGGTAAGCGGCCAGCGTCCCAGGTTCCTCTCCAATCCCTCAGCCCTGGGCCACCTTGCTCCCAAAACACGTTTTGGGATCACCCCAAGTACCCCTCCCACTCAAGCTGGGAAGCAGACCAGCACCCACCTGTGCAGTGAGACTGGGATGAATACTCATCACGCTCTTCTTTGTTACCTGTTATGGGCAGGAGCCCACCCACAGTGCCAGGAGCTGCAGTAGCAGACAGTCCATCAACTCCCCCGACCCAGCACAGGGTGACACCACCTCCCCCTTTCCCACCTTGCCTTCAAACCGATCCAGCTCTCAAGCTGCACTGCTGCATCCCTCTCCAGACACAGGACACCAGAGAGGACCACAGGCCAACAGCTGCAGCACCACTGTCCCCAAAACGTGTTACAAAACAGACCCACTGCAGGCCTGAGAGCCCCAAGGGACCCCATGAGCGAGGAGAACAATGTGCACCTGATCTCCTGACGCTCCTTCATCCACTCCAGCAATACTTGCTTTGACTCTGCATCCTGATACATCTGCAAAGACAACAGCAGCAAGCACCATGTTGCATCAGTCCTGCAGACCACACCTCAGCTCCCCCTCTTTCCACTGTAACTCACAAACCCATGCAGGAGTCCACTGCACAAGGAGGAGGTGATATTTTTGAGAACACAAGCAAGACAGTTCATAGCCCTATCACAGAATCACAAAATGATTAGAAGGGACCTCTGGAGATCACCTAGTCCACCCCCCACCCCCCCCACCAGAGCAGGTTCACCTAGAACAAGTGGCATCCAAGTGGGTTTTGAATGTCTCCAGAGACAGAGACTCCACCACCTCCCTGGGCAGCCTGTTCCAGGGCTCTGTCACCCTCAAAATAAAGAAGCTCCTCCTTATGTTTAGATGGAACTTTCTATGTTCAAATTTGTGCCTGTTCCCTCTTGTCCTGTCACTGGGCACCACTGAAAAAAGACTGGCCCCATCCTCTTGACAACCACCCTTTAAGTACTTATAAGCATAAATAATTTCCATGCTATTCCCACGCTAAGCCCAAAACGCAGACTCAGAAGGCAGAGCATTTACCTGCATTCTCTCTAACAGCCCCGTCAGAGCCTGCTGCCAGGTCAGGGAGTGCATGTACTGCTCTGTGTTTATGATCCGAATCTCCGTCTCCAGTTCAGGAACAATGGCTCCAGTCCTCCAGCCGTGACGCAGCATGAGGTCCTAGAGGTCAGGGTGAAAAAACAACCAAGAATTCAACATAAAGATTGAAAGCCAAACACAACCCTGTTTCCTAGAAGTGATCTGTTCCTATTATAGATTCTCAGGGGACAGGCATCCATGGCCCAGGCCAGGTCATGCCGGTAACACCCATCGCCTGGCCACCAGCTGTGGAGAAATGTTGGATTCACACAAACTGCTCTCAAATTCACAGACCAGCAGACGTTCTTTACGCACAGAAAGCACTTCAGGAGTCCTTTCTCCACTACTTGATTCTGCATGGCAGCAGCGTGGGGATGCCTATGTACGTGCCCCGAAAGCAGCAGCCTGCAGAGCACCCAGCAGAGCATCCTGGAGACCTGAGGACTCGGAGCAGGGCCCTGCCTTGCTCTCCAACACTGCTAAAGCCACGCCAGCCATGCAGGCTTGCTCCCACCTCACTGAAGAGCGGAGACCTTCTCACTTACCGCGAGGTCACTGTACAGATGGTCACCAAAGTAGAGCACTTTGGACCCACGCCAGCCCGTCAGCCTCAGAAAATCAAAGAGGTTACCCTGCAAGTAAAAGGAGCAGAGAGAGAAATGCGGTTACAGGCCAAATGCCGCCACGCTCACCGCATGGTACTGGGCAGCCACTTCAACAGCACTGTCAGCGCAACTGGATGTGCCACCTTACCACACACAGATGTGAGCACTCTCATGAGATGTCAACCTGCTCGCTCCTCTACCATCCAAACCCAGAGGTTTCTGTCCTGCCCTGCCTTGTGTCACTTTCTTCCCATGTGACAACCTCCTGTACCCCCTCAGCGTTTCTCAGGCTACAGAAAAGGCAGAAACCCTTCCAATGCCAACAGGCAACTCAGGGCAAGGCCTGTGCTCTAGGGCACAGCAAGTCAAGAGGACTACATGGAATAAAAAGGCAACAAAAGGAGGCAGTTTAGAGGTCAAAAGTGAAAGACACCTAAATTAGAAAAGCCTGAGTGATGGACAGAAAGAACCCCAAGTGTTCTGGCTTTAGAAGTTGCTGGGTTCAGGTGATAATGATTTCATCTCACAGGGGGCATCAGAGGTGAGGTGAGCACCATCAGGCAAGGCTTTCGGAGTCAGAAGCAGCTGAGGCTGGTTCTCATATCACAGACCACCATCCCAACCCAAAGTTTAAGAACACCCACACACTCACAGGAACTGCTTAACCAAGCCAAAAAACAAGGCAGATTCCCAGCTAAGTAAACCAAACCCCAAAGCACCAGCTAAAGCACAGCACAGAGCAGCTTTTAAGGCTTTCCAAACATCCATCCGCGCACAGAGGAGACTTCAGGGACCCCCCTTCCATCTCCACACAAGTTTTCCACATGAGTCACAAGAGAAACAAAACCCACTGGGAAAGGAAAAGGCCCATCAATGCCAGCAGACCAGACTGCGCCAGCACAAGCAATCCACTCAAGCCACTCACCAGCAATCCCTCCGACCAGTCTCCAGTGCCAGGAAAGCCCTAGCATGCCTACCCAACAGCACTGGCCCAGGCAGAGAACCCCCAAACACAAGCAGGTTCCCACAAAAGCCTGAAGCCCTGCATGTGGACACTGGCAATGTGCTGCATACACCGCAATGGGTGCCCAGAACCAGAGTGCCGGGCCTCCCGTTGCTGCAGCTTTCCCTTGATAGCACAGAAACGCAGGGCCAGGCAGGCCTCCGCATTTCTTGGACACCACATTGGTGCTGCTCACTTGAGGGGTGCTCAGGAAGCCACTGGCAAAGCAAGGAAATGAACCCTTGGGAGGAGGATGGTCCTTTTGCTGTGCTCTGGTCACCTCAAACAGCAGTGGGTCTGACAACCAGGAAACTTGTGGTTGGACCGCCACTGAGCACGGACCTATTACATGACCTCCAGGAGTTGGCTCTCCTCCTCCCCTCCTGAGATTGCAGACAAGGGGACGGGTGGGAGTACATACATCCCTCAAACAGAAAACACCACATCTATCAAAAAGGAGGGACTAGAGGGCCATCACTTGAACTTGCCAGTCCCCAGTGCAAAACACCGATCCCTGAGATCCCATTCGTATCAGATGATACCCACAGCACAATGGGCACACAGCTGTGCCTCAGGGGACAGGAACAAGTCAGCTCAGAGGCCTCTAGCAACATCACCAGCACAGCAAGGACCATGGCCACTCACACTTCCCAGAAAGAAGCATATTATGCCGCTCCAAGAAACCAAAAATTCTAGGGACAGGGTGGCTTACAAACCAGGATACGCACTGTCACATCCCAAAAACTACAATTAGGCAACAACATTGATGCAGTCAGATAAACATTCTGGTGGGGAGAAGTGGAAAGGAACCTAAAATCCCACCCTTCCCTCCTTCCTCCCTCATCTTTTCCCTACCCCAACGCACCATTCATTCGGGTGAGCAACCTGTGGCCACAGGATGGGGGTGGCCAAGAGCAGGATTTCATTCAGCAATAAACCCCATGGCTGAGGTGCACCTTCTCATCTAAGGGAGCCGCTAACCTACTGGGAGAGAGACTTTGTATAAGCTCTGCTCGCATGTTCCCAGCTCCTAGCTCTTGGCAGAGCACTTTGACAGACCCACCGGACAGGCCAGAGGCTTCCCAACGGCATTACTCAAGGACGTGACCTACTTTTCTACCACAGGTCAGGTCCCAGCTACTTGACCGCGATCTCACTAACAGTTTCTTCCCGTGGGACTGGACAGCTCACATAACCAAGAACAAACCGTCCTAAAGCCACAGGCTATTTGTTCTCAGGGGACAGAGCAGCTGTAAGGAGAACACCCCAAGGCAGCAAGTTCACCAGAGTAACAGCCCATCCTTCAGACACGCTTGTCCTTTGGGAAGGGGAGAGAGATGGGAACCAGGCTTTGTCCCTATTTGATCAACCTCGTTTTTCTGCTCCCTCCTCCACAATTCCACCTTTTCCAACCTTATGGAGGACAATCTGGAGTGAGGTGTGGAGGATCTCTGCATACACATCAGATTGTAGAGAAGTCTGCCTTCTTACCCAGAAGAAGCAGGCTCTTGGGAGCCCCTCCAGGACAAGAATTTCAGGACCAGGACATCACAAGAGCTAAGGGAAAACTGCACTATCGGCCATGCTGGACAACGTCAGAAGAGAGCTCCTAGGGCCAAGGCTTCACTGTATGCTGGGGAAGGGGGCAAGACACACTGTTTCCTTACTACCACTTCTCACACAAACAGGGCAACCACAGGGGAAAACTCAGCCTGGCAGAGAGAACTTAGCACAGGTCCTGGGCAGAAAGGCAAGCAGCTGACACTCCAACTTAACTGGCCCTTCTCTGTCTTTTCCCTCCTTGTCCCTGGCCCTCCATCTCTAATGCCAAGCCCACTTGAGCTGGATGGAGTAAGTCAATCCCGTTACACAGCTTTCTGCAGCATGACCCCCACACGCAGCTGGGTGGAAACTTTGAGAGCTGCAGACAAAAGGTTTTCCTGCCAGGCAGCTCTGGCGTATCTTATTTCAGCTCTGCCTCCTGCAACTGTAAAAAACTGTGATTGTCGGGAGAGCAGCCTTGTCCACACCTGGCATGAAGTATCTCTCACCATTCTCAGGTCTGCTTATCGCAAGCCGACAGGCAACACAACCCTTGGCAGGGTTTTCTGATACACAAAAAGACTCTTTATTCTAACGCTTACATCCCAGTAGAAGCTGGAAGACTTTTCAGAGGCATGCAAATGGCAAGGCTATTGCTCCACACCATGCCAAGAGACACGCTGAAAGCATTCAGGGCAGGAGAGCGTCCTACCAGGCCAGCAAGAGCTCTCTGCACGTGGACAGAGGGCATCTCTCGCTGCCACCAGCCAGCGCAGCACACACAGCCTACAGTGTGTCTTCCTACAAGTGCCCTCTAGCTCTGCCATAGGCCCTTTTTTTCAAGGATTTCCATTTTTGACTTTTCAAACATCAGTGTCAAACATCCACAAGCAACCTATCGAAGAACCTATCATTCTTCCCTGCCCTGACAGGAGTTTCCTGTTTTCCAGTGAATTCTAGGCTTTTCAAGGGACTTCCAAAACTGGAGACTTATGAGTCCCCACCATTTCAGACCCTTGTTTCATATCCCTTACGCACTCAAGTCATTTTACCTCTTTGTAGATCTTTCCTTTCTCCAGCTGGTTTATTTTGTCCCACTGCAGGGAGCCTTTATCATCCAGTTTTCGAAAAGGTCTGGAAAAAAAGCAGGGAGACGTCAACTTCTTTTGATTTTTGGTGATTGTTACCCAGCAACCTCAACATTTGAATCAGAAAACTTGTTTACCTATGTCACAACTTGTAATAAAAGCTCTATGTGAGAAGTGACCTTCTGGGCCTCCTGCGTTATTTTCTCAGGGGAAGAAAAAGTGCAAGAGGGAAATACCTTTTCAAAAAACTTCCATTGATTGTAACTATTTCATGCCAATACCCCTAACAACTCTTTTTGCTTTTCAGATACAGAGAAGAGGAAAATAATAATAATAATAAAGACTCTCTCTGAAATGCTAAGGCCAAGAAGACTTTGCCATGAAACACTTTGTTTGCCATTCCAGTCTGGTTATACCCTAGCCCAGTGACTGTGGAATGTCTTAATAGGATAAAGAAGTCTCTGTGCTGATCTCAGTAGCTGACCTGAGCTGGCTGCTGTTGTTCCCAAGGGCTTGCCTGGTTACCTTCCATTTGGACAGAAGCAGCAAAACAAGGCTTAAGTTACTTGACCCTCCATGAACATTCATGCTCAATGGGAACAAGAGTTCCAAACTGTGAGCTCTGGGATCAAAAGCCTTGGTACGAAGCTGCTCCTGCTGCAAGCAGAGAACAATCTCATCCAGAAGTATTGTATGATCCTGAGCTGCCACAGGGCAGAAGGAATCCAGCCTCCCACCATGAACTCTACAGCCTACCCGGGCAAGGGGCTCCTCAACCACAAGCGGTGTCCAGTGAACATCTGCATTTTCCCTCAGAGAAAACACTCCACTGTTCCCCACATCAGGAGGTTCCCCTCACCCTGGATGTACGTACTGTGTCATTCCACTGGCTCACTGTGAGTGGACCTCAGGCACCATGTAGCCATAAGGTTTTATCTCCTAGAGAGCCAGATCATCATAGCTCCAGGCTACATTTGTAAGACACTTCCCCTACATCCCATGAAGAAAAGCTTTGCCAAGTCAGCACAGCTTATAAAGCCGTTTTGTAGGTTTACTCCAGTTTATGCTACTGGCCTGGGAAAGAGGGGAAGAAAACACATAAAGAGGAAAGAATAGACCTCTCCCTCAAGGGTAGTAATCCCTGATCAGTCATAAGTTGAGGCAACAAAGCAGACACAAGTTCCCAAAGCAAATAATCCAAAGAGCAAGGCAAGGACAGCAGCTTATCTATCAGCTAGTCCCTCTGCAGCTCCAAAATGACCACAAAACCCAGCTGCCACGTACAAAGGCTTCCAGAGCTGCCAATTACCAAACAGCATGTATCCAGCAACTGAAAAAAATAAAAACAAAACCAACCAAATAAAAAAAACCCAAGCCCAAAACAAAACAATAAACCAAACCCCACGATATTGCTGTGGGGAACAGGAAAAGGAAAGATTTTGGCACACTCTCAAGACCTAGAGCCAAGAAATGGCCAGCTCTCACACACACCATTCCACAGCTCTTTTCCTTCTAAAGATTTAAGTACATTATTAGCCCTCAAAATCTAAGTTAAGCCCAGACCATGACAAAACTGAAGAAGTTTAAAAGACAGCCAATTTTAGAAACACGCTTTCTGCTTGGCACTACCCGCTCTATCCCCTTATTCCCAGACTGGTCAGTTTTCATCTCCTCGGAATCCGAGAGGGCAGCAGCAGACTGGATGCCTACTGGACCTAGATTATGCTTAGAAAACCAGTACTCTTTTGGAAGGCAAAAGGAACCATTTACTCCAGAGAAGGGGGCCTAAAACCTCAGGCCCACAGGATTGCCCCAGGACACGTACTTCCGCCGATCAGTGAAGAAGTTGGGCTTGTCAGCTTGCACAATAACCATGTCGAATAAGTCCCGCCAGTTCTTGCCAACCATGTGTTTCATTCCCTTGTCCCTAAGGGGAAAGGAACAGAAAAGTTAACAGATCCAGTACTCTTTTTCACCCAACACTGCATCTTTACAACAGTCTGTCTTAAATTTATTTCAGTAAGAGGGAAGAAAGCAGAGAGGTTTATGGATCCCCCAAGGCTGCCTCATTGCATTGAGGATTGATGCAGTGCTTTGACCATTTCAAGTTGTCCCACCCCTTCTCCTGTACCACTGGAAGTCCAGAGAAGTCTGTGATGCAGCAAAAGCTGCTAGAGGTAGTCCAAAGCGGCAGCTCTGTAATGTTGTGGCCAGCCACAGCCTCTAATCGTCTTCTAAAAGTGAGAGTCAATGGTGTAGAGAGAACTGTGGGGTGTAACGTTTACCACAAACAGTTCCCAGAGAGCACTCTCATCACCATTGCCACAGAACCCTCTATTGTACAACTTTCAGATGCTCACGGGAGAGACCTGTGAGTCTATCCAGAGTCGCTGCACAGCTCTTGCTGTGGTGACCCATTGATGTGCAATAACAGTACTCACACAAAGCTAAAGGGACTGTTTGTAATGAGGAAGAGTTTCTTCTTGTGGTTCACCAGGCGGTTTAGCACAGCGTAGATTTCATCCCCATGCAGAATATACTGTTCTATACCAGAATAAAACAGACATCATCAATCAAAAACTTTTGGTGTTAAGTCACAACCACATTTATTTAAAAACAAAACCAAACCTAGCCCCTATACCAGTAGGGATGCAAAAGGCCTCAGTTAGATCCACCTCAGGTGGGCAGGTAGTACACCACCACGGTGACACAATCGCCTTCCTCATCAATCCCATCTAGAGGGAAAAGAAAGACTGAGGAACTGAAAAGACTGGCAAAAAAAAAAAAAAANGAGGGTTGATACCAAACTGTCACAAGGGACAGGCACAGCCACTCCAGGCCATGTTACTACCAGGAGTTTTCTTTTCCATCAGTTACCAGCAAGTCTTCCCAGATGGTGCCTTTGCATGTTCATATCATGCCAAGGACCATCACCCCTTGCTTACAGGATGAAGGAAAACAGAAACACAAGCAATGAGGTAGTTGTTTCTTCCTGTTAAAATAGAACCTCCAACTGATCCTAAATACCACTTGGTTCTTAACGCCACTCTACCCCTCGGCCTTTAGGCATGCCATAATCAAGCATTTAATTAAGTTCTGGGTCCCCCTATTTCTGTGACTGCATGTAGGGCCTACACAGACATCTTACACAGAATGCCACATAGTACGACACATCAAAATGGATTTGGCACCAGAGCTCGATGCAACTCACCCAGATCTTTTTCAATCCATTTGTACATCACTCCTTTCACATGCACATCTCTAATAGCATCCTGCAGAAAAGGGCAGGGAAAAAAGTTTCAGTTTTACATATGGCATTCCTGTTTCCCAGCATGCAAACCTATTGCCACTACTGAGGACCAATACAGTAATGACACATCCCCTCTTCTTGCTGAATGAAGAAGCTTCATTAATGCTAAGCAGAGGACAGCTAAGCTCACCAACATGCCAAAAGGACGAACACAGTGACTAGCTCAGCTGATGCAATACAAGGGGAAAAAGCACAGCTTCCTTCCTGCTCCTGGAAACCAGCACATGTTAACCCGCTGTTACCAAGGCAATCAAGACTGTGCAACTCCAAACCATTTATTGCCCAAAAATTGTACTGGCCCAGACACTAGCTGGCTTTTCTTCCTCCCTATGCCTGCAGAAGCTCTGCCAAATGTGACCTAGAGGATGTGAGCGTGGTCGAGGTGAACAGCAGCAGAGGTGAGCATCTGTGACTCCAAAACATTCCCTGCAGGCCAGAGGGCTACAGCTCCTGGTCCCAGAGGGTCAGTGGGCACAGGAGAAGCTTCCTCTAGGAGGGGGAGGGTTTTTTGCCAAAACAGAGCTGCCCACTTTTCAGGAGGGACGCAAGTTAAAACAGATATTGTCAAGGGCATCCAAATATCCTCTATTTTCCAGGCCAGAGGCCAAGATGCTACACATGCTTGGACACACCCAACTGAGATTCTTCCCAAGTCTCCATCCAATGAGATTTGCCAGATACACAAAACCATTTCCGGAGCAGCAACACATTTTGCAGTGTTTGCACAAGCAAACACTTGTTTTAACTGTACTGTTTTCATCCCTGACAATTTTAGACAGGTAAACAAATGCTGCCTTTCCCCAGGACCCTTAAATCCCTGTTACACTCCACAGGCTCCTTTGGGAGTTGCCCTTTCTGACTGGATTCCCACATTCGCCACTGACGTTGCTACTGTGACACTTGCACACAACGCCACACAGTCAAACTGGTCTCACTGCAGCACTGGTGAAACCTGCTCATCACCCCAAAAATAATTCCCTTCAAAGCTGGGAAAGACCCAGAATTTACAACTTAGATGGGGGACAATGAAGAAGGAGGCACTAGCTCTTCAAAAAAGGAGTCTCTTTCCATTTGAAATATGGATTTGAATGGTTAAAAGGCAGAGGTCACATCACACCAAGTGTCTGCCTTAATGGAAAGAACTTGAACAAAAAGCAAGCAGAATTGTGCTCCTTTTCTAAATCCTTACTGCCCAAAATTCAAAAGAACCAAAAGGGGAAAAAAAAATAGAAAGGGGAAGAACTATAAGGTTACTGCAGGTAAAACCTTGGTAGCCTGAGGAGGTGTCAAACAGGGCTCAAAAACTCCTCCAAAGGATATCGCAGTAAATTGTACGTTCTCACTCTCAAATACAAAGCCACCAAACTGGTGTGACAGGACTACTTGGTTTACATGTCAGCTTCAACCTTCACCATTGCCTCCGGGTCTGCCCTCTTGACTCAGTGCAGCGTCTCTAAGCACTCAACCTGCTCCCAAACACACAGCGATGCCATCAGGATTGCCACCGAGAATTACAGAGCAGTGTCAGGTTTAGACATGTCTTAACCCACGGTGAGCCTGCATTGTAATAACAGCTGGGGCTGTGCAAGTCCTCTCAGAGACCTGTCTGTGTGGGCACCAAAGGACCCCTGTGCTCACGGCTGCAAACCATTTGTGTGCATGTGCACTCAGGTACTGCAAAGGGATAATTTTTGCAAAAACATTTGTTTATCCTCATTGCACAGAAAAGAAATCAAGCACTCTGCTAGTGAGAGCACAGGGCAGTCCCCAACTTTTCAGTGTAGATTTCAGGTATTGGCACAGATTTTTCTGTTGGCGCTCTCTTTTCTGCCTACCTCAGTTGCTCCTCAGGAATAACCACATCCTTCAGCAAAGGACGCAAAGACAAATGCCAGGATTAGGGCTCGGGAGTTCTGGGCCTTAAGCACACCATTTGCCCTGTATTGAGCATGTGTCAGGCTGTGGCAAATACCCATCTGCTCTCAAGACTTCTATTAGGAACATGTCTATTTTGACCTCAAAAGAAGGTTCAGAAGACACTCTTAACAAAAGGCCTTGGGAGTCAGCTGCATCCCTTCTTCCCATTTTCCCCACCCAAAGAGTGAAAACAACTGCAACAACACCCTAGAAACATGTTAAGGTCTTATGGCTGACACGCTCTTATCAAGCTCTAACAGAAGGTCAGAACGTAAGCTGTAATCCTTGGCTGCAGCAAAGCTGTCAGAGCAGATCCTTATCACCAAAGAAGCAGCACAGACGTGGAGCTCCATTTCCCTCACAAGAAGCCTGAACAGTGTATGTATGAGCTGTTACTAGTGGATGAGCATGAGATTCCCACAGGTACAAATCAAAAAAACCCCTCTCCGTAGAAAAAGGCATGCGCTAGGGCTTGGCTACCAAGGAAGATGTATCATCTGTCAACAGAAGACACCCCGGGCAGCAATCTCAAGCATTTACACCTTGTCTACAGCACTAACTGAGAAGTCAAACAGTACCCCCTAACAATGCTGATAATCCCACACGGCTCTTTCAAATACCAGGAGTGAAGCTGGAAGGCATAGTTGGAACCTTGGAGTAACTGCCTCTTGAAAGCAACAGTCACCCCCTGGAAAACACCCCAAAAGGATCAGACTACTCTGTAATTGCAAAGGGAAGAGGCAAGGGCAGATGTTTCACAACAACCGCTGTATAAAGCAAACTGGTCCATGGTCAGACCAAGCCTCTTTGGAAAACGAGATATTAACAGAAAACACGGAGCTTAAAAGTCTGCAGAAGCACAAAACATTTACACAAGCTTTGTGACATATTTCCCACTGAAGGGCCTTCAACCTAACCAGCCTAGGCACTCCTGCAAGAGAATGTACAGCAACACCACCTCTGTAGTACAGACAGAAACCTAACACGTTCTGAAAACACAGCTTTGAATATTCCCTGGCAATGCTTTAATCCAAAGGGGCAACAACGCTGTCATATTTGGCCACTCACTAACACCCCTTAGGTTTGGGTATCGCAGAGCTCATCAGTGCTAAGGAGCCAAGGAGCTCACAATTCTGATGTGGTATCAGCTATGGGGCAGTCGGTATTTTACTTACAGATATATCCTTGTAAAGATGCACTTGGTCAAACTCAATGCCATGAGTTATGAAGTAATCAATGACTGATGAGAGCAGTGTCATTTCAGGAAGAGAAAAAATATCCATAAACTGCTTCAGTGATGGACCCTGGAAAGCAAAAAATGAAGGAGATACATTAAACAAAAAAAAAAAAAAATTTTTTTTAAAAAAAAAGCAAAGCCAACAAACAAACTCATATCAACCATTACCATCTGGAATACATCCCAGGCTAATAAAAAGAAAAACACTGACGTGGAAAGTCCCAGACACTCAGCAAGTAGCTCTCTCTTCTCAACCAAAACACTAACCTAATGACAAGAGAGAGGCTTCTCCTTCACAGAAATCATTAAACAAACCCAGCATCATCAACACCATGGGGTGAAGGTGGAGGAAGCAGGGAGTCAGTCCTAGACACTAACTTTTATTTCAACGCCCTCTGCTTCCCACGTGGCCTCTTGGCATTACCAGAGATGCCAACAGACAACACTCTGCTACAGAAGCAGCTATGGCCCGTGCTGGAGGTGCCCCATTGCTCATCTAAACCAGGCTGTAACATTGGGCACATGGGCACCAACGCTGCTCTAACCACATGCCAGTAAGCTTTCACACAACAATGCAAAAATCACTCCAACAGGCAGTTTGCCAATGCCCATCTGCCCTTGAGCCACTTTGGAAAACCAAGAGTGGGCACAAAGTAGATGAAAAAGAACTTCAGCCCACCCAGCAGTCAAGAAGAAATGGACAATTAAATCCCAACCTTGCATTAGGCATGGCTGCAGCTCTTCCATACATTTGCTATTTTTATTGCCTATCAATCACAAAATTATCAGCAGGTCAACAGCCAACTTTGGCTCCAGACAGGCCTTCCAGTAAAATAAATCTTGTTTACTCAGTATGTACCACCTGTGGAAAGGACTATGGTGAGTCTCACTGGTAAGCTGAGGCTGGAATTAATTTTTTCATCTTTCATCACTGAAGGGCTAGATAAGCCAAGGGGACAGTTACTAAGGTCTTGTATATGGAAAGCAATTTGGGAAGTGCAAAGACATCTCAATGAACCCGGCACCAGAGATGCCCTGGCAATTCAGCCACATCATGCCTGTGCAGGTGAGCTTTGACCAATCCATGACTGACAGCTGGAAAGTTGCAACTATCAAGACTTTTATCCATTTTGATGTGTCGTTCCTAAGGGAACATTTCTCTCACTAGCAAACCCAAAATTTCCTGAAAACAGCCTCCACCTTTTTTTCCTGTTCAGGGATTCATAGAATCATAGAATTGTCCAGGCCGGAAGGGACCTCCAAAGGTCATCTAGTCTGACCTCCCCACAGTCAGCAGGGACACCCGCAACTAGACCAGGCTGCCCAGGGCCTCGTCGAGCCTCACCTTGAATATCTCCAGGGAAGGGGCCTTAACCACCTCCCTGGGCAACCTGTTCCAGTGCTCCACCACCCTCACAGTAAAGAACCTTCTCCTAATCTCCAATCTAAACCTGCTCCCCTCCAGCTTAAAGCCATTGCCCCTCATCCTGTCACTACTGGCCTTTGTAAACAGGCTCTCCCCAGCCTTCCTGTAGGCCCCCTTCAGGTACTGAAGGCCACTGTTAGATCTCCCCGGAGCCTCCTCTTCTTCAGGCTGAACAGCCCCAGCTCCCTCAGCCTGTCCTCGTAGCAGAGGTGCTCCAACCCCCCGATCATCTTTGTGGCCCCCCTCTGGACCCGCTCCATCAGGTCCATGTTCCTCTTATATTGAGGGCTCCAGACCTGCACACAATACTCCAGGTGAGGTCTCACCAAAGCAGAGTAAAGTGGAAGAATTACCTCTCTGGACCTGCTAGCAATGCATCTTTTGATGCAGCCCAGGATGCGATTGGCCTTCTGGGCTGCAACTGCGCACTGCCTGCTCATGTCCAGCTTCTCATCCACCAGCACCCCCAAGTCCCTTTCCTCAGGGCTGCTTTCTAATACCTCACCACCTAGTCTGTACTGATGGCAAGGATTGTTCCGGCCCAGGTGCAGAACTTTGCATTTGCTCTTGTTAAGCCTCATGAGGTTCACCTGGGCCCACCTCTCCAGCCTGTCCAGGTCCTTCTGGATGACATTACATCCCCCTGGTGTATCGACAACACCACACAGCTTGGTGTCGTCTGCAAACTTACTGACAGTGCCTTTAATCCCCCTGTCTATATCATTGATAAAAATGTTAAACAGTATCGGTCCCAGCACGGACCCTTGAGGGACACCACTTGTGACTGCTCTCCATCTGGACTTTGAGCCATTGAGTACTACCCTCTGGATGCGACCGTCCAGCCAGTTCCTTATCCACTGGACAGTCCACCCATCAAATCCACCCATCTTCTGGGAAAGAAGCAAGAGGGACACAGACAGGCATTTCCTACTGAAATCACTAGGTATGGGATTTAGCAGAATGCTGCAGAGCAATGACCTGTCCCACCTTTCAAGACCGTAAGCATGGAGGAGACAGTTAAATGCTCAATGTTATGTCCATTTTGATTTAATTTTTGTGCCTTGCGTGATTATCCTACAAGAAAAGTACAGCCTCCCCCTGTTCCTTTTAGTGGCCTTGAGTTCCTTACAGCAGACACAGTTTTGCTGGATACAAATACCCTTAGTTGTATATACTGTTGTTCTCTTTGGGATCAGCTATTCATTTCCAGCCTTCATTACATTATTAGGAGAGGAGATTCACCTCTTTGCAAAGAGGAAGCTGTTATTCCTACTACTGTGGCCAAACACTATACCAATTTTTTCAATGCTAACCACAGGAAAGAAGAAAACACCTGGTACGTATGAAGCAGCACAGAAAGACACCTTGGCATGAGTACCTGGTCCTACAAAAGGCCACAACTTGGGGCAAATTTAGTATTACAATTATTTTACAAGAAAGGTGAAATCATCTCAAGTTTGCCAGGAGAGAGGAGAGTTGCACAGCAGGAGGCTAATCGAGCAGAGTTTACTGACAGATACCAAATTCTAAACAGAAACATCCTATTTCAAAGCTGGAAACAACACTGAGCTATAAACATAGTATACACTTATCCAGAAAGCAACCACTCAGATTAATTGCTCCCAAGAGAGAGAGGGAGAAATCAAAAAGTGGCCTTGCTGAGACTTCACACAGCAGACTCAAAGGGGTATTAGGAGAGGAAGCATGCCCTTCTTCTTCCAGCTTCCCCTAAGGCAACTGAACTAACAAAGGGCAAGAAACAAAGCAGTTCTGAAGGGAAAGGGATATGAAGGGCCCCACTTACCCACCGCATCACACTAGACACTAAAGGAAGAAAAATATCTCCTAACTTCCTCTAGTTCAGGCAACCAAAGAATTTCTACAGCTCTTACAGACAGAATTTCAGTCCTTTATTGTGACAGTAAGCTTTTCTGCCAACCCTATGAATAATATCTACTGAGTAGGTCTGAAGAGGTGTGGAGGGGGACCCCGTTCATGAAGGAAAAAATCCCTACCCAAAACAAATGAGACAAAGGCATTGGGAGCACCCTGCTGCTACACACACAGGAGCCCTCCCACACAACTCACTGCGAACACCATCACAGCAGGCTGCCCCGGTAGCTTGGGAGCTAGATTTGGCCAAGGAACAAGCAGGGGACATCTCCCTATCAGTCTCCAGAGCCATTCAGCTCTAGGCCAATAGCCCTGGTGTTTAGGAATGCTTCTCAGATGGCTTTCACATGCTAAACTGCTAAATAACCTCTGGGGCAAATTCCCACTAGAACAAAAACACACACTGCAGCTCACTAGGGACTGAGCCTTTTGGAGTCCAAGGGAGGCTGGAGTCATTTACATGCACATACAACTCACTCTGTTTTCCTAGCTCTTAAAAGAGCTGCTGCGTCCCAGCAGTAAAGGGCTTATGATACCTTGCCATAGAAGTCGCTCATCTGGTACAGGGGGATGTGCTGCGTACCACCGTAGAGTTCGATTACCTCTTCGTCAGGCACTGGTTTGAGCCCTCTAGACGCAAAACAACAGAAATTGTTTGTCAATAATCACCAATCTGCAAAGAGCTACAAACTACAGAGAAAAACAGGCTCTTTTCTATAACTCACAAATTTCTCTTGCACAAAAGGGATAGGCAGAGGAACCTGAAAGCTCCATGGTTTCTTAAGATTCACATAAAATCCTTCCCAAGACAATCTTCAGATACCTTGTTTGCCCCTTCAAGTTAATTGAGGGGTTTTATCCACATTCCAGCAGAGAGTTCAGACAGTGGCATCTCTCTGTATGCTGTCAATCTGCTGACAGGACTGCTCCACCAAATCAGCCCCGCGACCTGACTCTGGCAGCACTGGATAACTGTGGGTTTGGAGAGTTTGCTTCCAAAAAGGTATATCTACTGTTAAATGCAAAGGTGTAGGGAAAGAGCTTCCCTATTCAGCTTTCCTAAGCAAAACAAGCTCTTCGCTAAAACCATTCAACATTTTTCCCCAAAACACCATAACATCAGGTATGGCTATAAGCTGTACCGTTCGTTGACATCAGGTTATCTGACTGCTGCAGGTATTGCCTCTTGCACAATTTTTGATGGCTGTTTATTCAAGCAGTCAGCAACTTTCCCTTTCTCCTTCCCCATTCAATCACAGTACAGCCTCTGAGAAGTTAAAAGTTGCCTCAGTTGTGTTCAAAAGCAAAGGACACTTCAGGAAAAGGGCGCTTCAAGAAGGATAGTTACAAACAGATAATAGGGAAAAAAGTTTAAATGCGTTTTGGCTAAAAATCTCTTTATGAAGCTGGAGTGAAATATGGGGCAGTACCTACCTATCCCTCCCCACCCCCCTCTCAAAAGCTAGCACTCAAAGAAGCCAATTCTCTCTGATTATGAAACTCCCTTTTTAATATTCTTAGAGTGTTTACTGTAAGTGAAGCTTAACAGCAAAAGGGCACAGTTCAAGGAAAAAAAAAACATTGGTTTCCATGCTCAGGAAATACAACATAAATTTACAGGAGCTTTGCTACCAATAACTATTAATTACTACTTCTTAGACACCACCACCACTCCATTTTGGGGTAAGGTTTTCTCCCAGTCTCCAATCTCACAACTTTTTGTTTGCTCGGCACTCTTTCAGACACTTATTCCAAAGAACACCCAACTTTCCTTGGAAAACAACAAAAGAGAAGGAAACACAGGATAAACTAGGCCTTAAACGGAGCCCAGATTCTGAGGCATCATTACTTTATTGACATGTCTGCACTGCTTTAAGATTTTATTTGCACACCCAGACCACTCTCCTCTTAGCTTTGTGACAAGGAGCAGCAGACCACTGCTGGGATATACTCCTGCCTGGAGAAGACAGGCCTGTACGTGGACCATATACAGAGGAGTCCTTTCCTAGTTGCACTGTTAGCTCACAGACATTAACCCAGATATGCTGCAGCTGCAACTCAGACATCACACAGAGTACGTGACCAGATGTGTCATTAACCACTACAAAAAGCTCCAGGTCTTCCCACCCACACTTGGTTTGAAAGCTTGAGAAAAGTAACTCCCTGCAATTATGTGCCAGGTAAGCATTTGAAGCAAGTGCAAACAGGATAAGCCAGAGAAGGCTGTGCTCTGCTCAGAAAAAAAATAATGCCATGAATATACACTCAGATTTATTAATCCACCTTTGCATATATGGGCATTTAGAAAATGATTTTCAGAACCAACAGACCTATATGCCGTCCCCAGCTGGACATAATGGAAAGCATCGATCTTCATCAGAAGACTCTGTGATAAGGGATAGACATTTACTCTTAGAACTGAGTAGGTTTACAGTGAAACCTTATTTAAGTTTCAAGTTCCACACAAATGACATTTAGGAAATAAAATTCAATATAAACATCCCACATCAATGTACTTTGAGCTGCACTTACTCCCCAGCCACTTTTACATACACATATTCATATTGTGACTGTTTTTTTTTGGCCTCTCTGGCAAAAGGTCATCTTTCTATGAGCTGAAATACCACTGTCTGTTACACTCCAAATTTTGTGGACAGGGAGAGAATAATGCTTCTGTGACTCAGACAGTCTCTTCTTATCTCCCTTCCAAAAGCACACACATTCCAAAGCAGCTTTGTGTGCACAAGAGATCTATTTCTTGTCACGTTTATCTTAAGCAGAACTAAGTGAACAAGTTTTGGTTCAGAGCGCAGCTGCACCCAGTCATCTTCTTTATACAAGAGCTCTCCTCTCCATCACTCCCCAACAGACATTTAAGCAAAGATGTTCATGAGCACACCAGGCTGGTAACATTAGAGCTTTTTTTTGTATCAGACTTCTCTATTTGTGAGTCATCCCTTCTCCATCCATCATTCTGAAGCCGTAACCCAAGTTCTCAGGGCACAGAAAGCAGCCTCACACTCAACCCACATTGCTCTGCAACTCAAATAAGGACACAGCATCAAACTATTTGTGCTGTTTCTACCACACCGCAAGGTAATTGATTCCACAGAGCATTCACAACCTTCAGGAACCTTCTTTTATCATGATACCGTATCAGTGCAGCTTGTTACACTGTGGGCAGACCTCCCACTAGTTTGTGAGGAGTGCAGGCAAACACACTGAAAGATTTACTTGGACAGGCACTACCCCATTTTTTGTGTGTTTTGCAAACTGATCCTGAGAAAAGAGAGTTCTCACCCCCACTCACTCACAGGGCCCTATGCTCAGCAAGGCGAGTCACCTCCGATATATCCTCTGATATATGAGCCAAAGATTTAAATAGAGAAAGAAACTTCAGTTTCTCACAGATATAATTCTTACTTTGTGAAGTCAGAGACATGAGCACTCTGCTGCCATGCTGTCACCTCAGTTATGACAAAAGACACAGGAAAACTCTATATAGTTTTCTTCTTCATTCTCTTTTTTTTTTTCCCCCCACTGCTGGAGAACAGCACACACCCTCCAGCCTGTACTGCCTGCTTCCCTGAATTTGCTCAAAGCTTAACATAAGAAAAGTTACTACAGCGAAGCAACTTTCCCTGCTGTGCTCCCACCTGACTGCATGGCTGCAGCAGCCGGCATTACATCACTGGGCATCAGGCTTTCAGGGAATCGGTCCAAAGTACTGAAAAGGGTTAAAGCTAATAATGCTTGCACTTTGCTTGCCTGTGCTCCTAAGAAGCATGCATCTCAAGTAGCTTGGATCTTTTTCCAGGCAGTCCTATTATTCGGGGTGGGGGGTGGGGAAGGCTTCCTAAAGCATTCTCCTGACAAGTCATTTCTATTATTAGAGTAAGACATAATGCTTCTGCTCCTGGCAAGTACTTGTAGATGCAGGATTGAAGTTTGTTGTTTAAATTTCCTGAAAGACAGAAATGATCACACAAACAAGCTGAGTTTTCTATTAATTAGGTCGTGGAATTAAATGACTTTTAAATTGGCAAGGATGTTTACCAGAGGTCTTTGCTAGAATGTCCCATTCTGCTGGAGGCTATGAAAACACAAAAGACATCTTTCCCTGCAAAAGTTTATAAGCAAGTAGGATCCATGCAATGAAAAGCATGGCCACCCGGACTATGTACTTCACTAATAGTTTGGTGATCCATGTTATTCTAAGCAACGACAGAAAGTATTTCCACTAAAAACATAACACAATGGAAGACAAAGCCCAGGAGACTGAACTTTGTACAGCTTACCTTTTGTACATCGTAGTGAAGTCCACGTATGGCAAACCCTGGAATGTAGTCATACTTCCCAAGCCCTTCTGGATACTGGCAAGGTAGACAGCAACATCATTAGAGGCATAAGCGTTGGCTTATCAACAAAACTGTTTCACCTGTTGAGCTGGCTTAGTCCTATTAGTTGTCTCACCCCGGGGACAAACTGATCAAGGAACAGGTGCACTTAATTTTGCCCCTTCAACAAAGTAAGTGGATGACTGCAGAAAGACATAAGGGATCAGGATCCCCAAAATTAGTTTCTCTCATGTAAGGGACACTAGTGAAAATGTAACAGATTCACTCAGGCAGTGAGGACACTTCTGGTAAGCTCAATTCAATGCATATATTTGGGAAAGCAATGGCACTCCAGAGTCCCTCTAAAAAGGAAAACGTGACAAGAAGAAAATGCACAGACCAGTCACCTATTGCAAACAGGGTGTCCGTTACTGGACATGCTATACAGCATCATCCACATTGACTTGCATGTGTCAAGTCCTGTATGGCTTCAGTGTGGGCCCATGGTTCACGTTTATCCACCATCCACACCTCAAACCAGCAATTCTGTAGGCATTATTTCCATAGTTATGTAAAACAGACCAGACCTTTCTAGACTAAGGTTCCTGCTCCATATTTATAAAACCTCAGGAATGTAGAACATGGCAAGTTGTCTCAAAGGAAATTAATTCCACATAGAGACAAAGCTTTCCGCAATCAAAGATTGTGAAACATGAAATTTATCTCAATAAAACAAGTAATTGACACATGTGCACAACATGGCATTTTGCAAGCACGTCTGGGGTGTCGCCAAGACAGCAGTAAGCTTAATTGAGTGGAAATTCTCAGCACATCATTACCTTGAATTGTTCTATTAGGATGTCTCTGGCGGTGTTGAAAATCATAGAGTGTAGCAAATTAGAATACTGCGCTAACGTGTAATCGTAGTCAAAGCCATATATCTCAACATCTCCCAGACTGATCTCGTTGTTAGCGTAGATAGCGGCCGGATTGAGCAGATTGCAGACTCCTGGTGGAAGGAGATCTAAGAGAAGGGAAAGGGGAGAGGTTAAAGAAACTGAGAGGCTCACTGAAATTTCAACTTTTCGCTCTGGGCCTGACAGCAGCTGCAAGTACGACACAGCAGCAGCAAAGGAGCACAGTGCAGCTGTTGAAGGCTTCTGCCCCTAACCCAACTCAAACAATCCTCCCTGTGAAAAAACACTCTGCGAAACCTCTGGCTGCGTCTGGCGATGATGCTAACCACTTGCACAGTAAAACTGACCTTTTGTGTCACGAAGCCTCAAAACAATGTCCTCGGGTCTCTGGCCTACATGAAGCAAAGCAGACCAGAGATTTTGAAGTGTCAGGTTTCTAGCTCACAGCAGCCACATTTTCAACAGATCACCAACATGAAGGGTAGCTGTAATAAATCACCAGAAAAACATGTGCCCCTCACTTAAAACTTGAGCAAGACAACAGGCTAGCTCTCTTCTCTGAGAAACCTAGATTACTTGAAATGAGAAATTTTGATGTTTGCCTTTTGGCATTTTTTTTGCATAGAAGCAGCCAGACTTCACAGAGCAATCCCACAGGTACCATTAGGGCTTTTTAAATTATTATTAATCAGTAGGATAAAACAAGATTTTTTACAAACATCAACACAATGTAAAAAAAAAAACAAAAAAACCCCAAGACATTAAGCTCTGCTCTTGGAGTGCCTAATGCAGCAACAAGTTATCTGCTTTCCTCTGATAAACAGCTGTGGAAACAGCTCAGCCCTTGCATGTGTTTTTTGACTTCAAAACAAGGTTACTGTGCAAGATGCTTGTGAATAACACTTTGCTCCCCAGACCACTGGGAAAATGGGGGTTAAGTGACGTAGCAGCTGAACTACCCCCATATCCCTTTTCAGAGCCAGTCGGGACAGCAGAGAGTTTTAGCTGCGCTACAACGGGAGAGACAGGAACAGACCCTCCCCAGGTTTCCCACTCCATGAGAGGTGTCCATTGCAAGAAGAGAAAGAGCAATAAAAATAGTTCCCCGTAGTAGGTTGCCTGGTCACATCCACACTGGGGGACAGAGAGGGGAAGGAGACATTTCCTCCCTCCTTAAAGATGGGTAATTTTCTCTTTTAATGATAGGAAAAGTGCAGACATTTTCCAGATCCTACACAGCATCAGCGGGTAGGATGTTTTTTTCCCTTCCTACCTTAACCTGTGACAGTTCTTTAGTGCTTCCTTGCTATAAAACCAAGTTTCATCTGAATCTAGAACAAAAGAAATATTATTAGAGATACCAGCCATTCCCAATAAAGATTTTGTCTGGAACGATTACAGAATTTAGGTAAAAGTCCAAAGTACGTTTGCAAGCACTAATCCAAAGAGGTGACATTTATTTTTCAGGGGAGAGATGCATTACAAAACATAACCATTCCTCTCTCCTAACTCACTTTCCTTTGGCCTTCAAATGCATTTCACCAGGTCAACTAGAGAGGAACTACTAGAAAAGACAGCAGTATTTTAAGGTAGAAGGGCTGACTTAACTGGCTACACAGCAAGAACAAGAGCCCTCTTTCAGTGACTCTGCTGGTGGCAAAGTTCCTGGAAGAGGCTGAAGAGGGTGGATGCAATCAGAGTACTTTCCACTGGGATTATAAAAAATGGGAAATGTAAATAGGATCCAGATGATTGCAACTTTCATCCTCTCATCATAAATGCTCTCTGCACCATGAACATAGCTCTGCTTCCTGCCCTTACCTCCAGGCAAGTTGTGGGAAGATCTTTTTCTAAGCGTACACTGGGATTTGCAGGGTGTTATTTTTCTTCCTCAAAAAGAAAATGACACAACCCTAATCACATCACAGTACAAATATGCAGTGCTTTCCTCTCCTAATGAAAGCATTCATTTTATTTTCTTTTCTAATGACAAATGCACACCACTTGCTGCTACTGTATCCCTACAGAGAGGTCAAGCTTTTCCAACATTCACCGTTTGCTAACAGATTTATGAAAACACATTTTGATCGCCTGAGAGCAGTGCAAAATATCATTGCCTGAACCCCATCTCTCCTTTTACAGAAGACGTGAGACCCATCTAGGTTCAACAACATACGCCTGCCACAACTTTTGCAACAACACAATCAGGAAAAACTAAGGGAGCGGTAGTGGTATGGTTTTGTATCAAGTAAAGGGTAGTCTGAGATTTGCCAAGCACATGAAGTGAGTCTTATCTGTGATCAGAAGCATAAGCAGTAACTGTGCCACACAGTATGATTTATGAAGTATATTTAGACCCACTGGATGAGGTCATACTCCTCCCTGCCAGCCTCAGTCATACAGAGCCTCTCTGCTGTCCTCTGACAGCCTGCTGCCCAATTCATTTTACGCTGCTCAGGCATTTTGTCACTAACTTACACAGTATGTTCTCTCTTACCTCATAAGGGCCAAAGAAAGATGCATATGCTAGCCAAAATGCTTTATCACCATTGCCTCACACATAACGTGTTCCCTACGCACACTTCCTGGGGCACCGCACATCTACGTGCTGTGTTTCCTATTGCACATCATCGTGACCAAACCAAACTTGCAGCAACTTGCTGACAGCTTGCTCTTTCCATGCCATCATCCTCCATCCTAAATTTACAGTAGTTTCAAAGTCACTGATCTCCTAGAGAGAAGGAAAAAGCTCTGGGTTTCAGTCCAGAGACCCTTGCTGCATGTTTGGCTCAGTGTAAATGTCTATTTGCAGCACCCTCCTCAATAGAGCAGTTGGTGTCAGTCTCCTCTCCAAGCTCACACAGTCTCTCCTCAGGTTCAAACTACATCAGGGAAGAGCCAGAGGCTGGGAACACACGCAAGATCTGTTTCAATACAACAGCCCAAACATGCCTGGCTTAGTGAGCCAGGTTTCAAGAAGTTTAGGGTTTTGTTTGGTTGCTTTGCTTTGCTTTTTTGTTTTGGCTTGTTATTTGGTTTGTTTTGGTTTCTTCTTTAAAGATAATCACCTGAGCGCTTACAAATTCTGAGTGCTTAATTAAGTCCTGGGCTCTGGACTTGGGCGCTGCTGACATTCAGCAGGTAATCTGCCAGGGATCTTTGCCTCAGTTTGCATGGCAATCGTCGAGTCAAACAAACAGATGACACCCTCCAGAAGTCCATGAAGATGCCATTTTTCAAGACCAACAGCTTTTGCTTTTTCTCTGCCAAGACACCGAAATAGATTGCAGGACAGATATGATAAATTACAGCAAGAAGAAAAGAAAAAAAAAAAAAAAAAAAGGGCAGTTTTGGTTATTTAAAAAGAATGATAATCCCAACTAATCTTTCCATCTGGGTTCTAACTGGAAAGGGAGACAATATCACAGTTAGTCACTGTCTACTCAGCACTTCACCCAGGAAGTACGATCTAAGGGAGAACCGGCGTGTGTGCATTTGAGGACAGTGGGGAAAAAACAGCTCTTGCAATAGATACAAACCCCTGGAATCTGCATACTTGCACAATTTGCTCTGGTTTGCAACTCTGATGGTTTTAAGGGAAGTGTCTGCATATCCATTGCATATGATCAAACTCAGCAACAAAGGCAGATCACAAGAAAGCTGTTTGATCTCATGAATTTTTTACACCTGGGTGTAAATGCAAAGGTAAACACGCATAATCTCCTTCATTTTACTACCATTAGGCTCTGAACAGCTGCTTAAATTGGAATATCTTCATGACAGCACAAGCGCCTCTTCCCAGGCAATAGCCCACATTGTTAGAAAGCAGTAACACTCAATCCCCGACATGACAGCAGAGATGGAAACAAAAGCAGGTAATTAACTGCGAACAACGGTTAGAGACGCCAAGACACCATATGGCCCCTTCTGATGTGAAAAACGCTCTGGTCAGGAGGTGCCAAGCACGTTCTGTGCTTCTCTGAGCTCCCGGGGGTACCAACGGCAGCACGCAGGAATTGCTCCTTCTCTCTCAGCCTCCGATCCAGCACGTTAGTGAAGAATAATACATAAAAAAGGCAGCTCACACCCACCTACCCACCTCTCACACCTTTTGTACGCCCAGAGGTCCAATACAGCAGACATCTGTCCTAACTTCTTTGTAAGACTAGCAGGGAAAAGAGCAGTACTGAAAAGCAGATGGCCACCATCCTCCACGTTCTTCATGAATCAAAAAGTTCCCTTTGCTCACACTGACTTGCTTTCTTAAGACAAACTGCCAATTTTTCCTCCCTTCCAAGCACCTCTTTATCCTTTCGAAGTGTTGTTTTGTACCATTTCACAGCAATTTCTGCAAAGCACCCTAACCAGCTGAAGTAGATGCCTCTAACGTGATGGTATGGAGAGGGAAATAGTACTTAAAGAGCATTAAATGACAGAGGAACTACGTTTAAAAAGTGCTGAAAATTACTCTGGAGCATAGTCTTGAACTTATGCCATTATACCTCAATATTTTGGGATTTCTCACCAATGAAATTGACACAAATCAAAAGCAATATTAAAAAATACCATTTCTTTCCAAAACAACTTTTTTTTTCATATGCACAAAGGCACCTCTTTACAAGAAAAAAATATTTAGGAAAGTGGAATTTGGAAGTTAACATAACTGGTCGCACTTCCAGTTCTGGCTGTTAACTGTCATTTTCAGTCCCAGCTCAATCTGAAGATGCCACAACTCATGAAACAAGCACACTTCTAAGCAATTTGCAGGGCATTTATCATCATAGCACTAGACTCGTTTCCTGGTTTGGCAAAGAATGAGACCCTTAAAACCTTGTGCCTGCTTGAGATTTGTGACACAAGCAGAATCAAAACGTGCTGGATTGCAAAAAGCCACCTGTGCACCGCACCAGGATCACCCATGCAGTGATCGCACAGGGGTGTCACCTTCTTTCCCATTTCCAGACACGACGGGCACGTGCTGCTGACTGCATCGAGTTATTTAGATACAAAGGTATCTCTTGATCCACACAAACTAAAAAGACCAAGGACTACCTCTGAGCTACCTCCTCAGTGTTATCAATGCCTAACCAAGTTCTTGTTATCTGCAAACTTTTCTCGTCCCAGTAGTTCTCACATTTAACCACGCTCAAGCTTGTTAGGCAGAGGCAAGAAGTTACTTTAAAGTTATTTTAAAGGTTCCTTTGGATTTACTATAGCTATGTTTACAAGTTTGAAAGATCTAGGAAAAAACATACACGTTTATTTACAGCCAAATCCTCACTTGCTTGCCAGTTCCATTGAGTTTCAGGATTGGATGTTTCACAGAGTGTAAGACTTCAGACACTGCTTAATGAGAGAGCACATTGGCCTTCCCTGACACTTCAGATGGCATCAAACCAAAATACAGCAAATCTTGCTCAACACCACCACTCTGACAAATGCAATTATACTTTTCCTTTTGGCAGAGGAAAAAAACCTCACGTTAAGTTGAAGCAGTAGCCTCAAATTCTTACAGGTAATAAAATGTTGTTTGTATTACCGTGCTCAAGCCTGGCAGAACACAGATGTGTTTCTACAAAGTTGAAAATTTCTGGTGCCTGGGCTCTGGCCACCAAACCAGTACCACCACTGAGCTTTACTGCACAGAAGCTCTCACCCTACACATCCTGCCCTGTCCAACTTGGTCTGCATTTATCACTGGAGTCCCCTCTATACAAAAATGCAGTATTGCTCCATAAATCAGGTCCTAAGCAAGAGCTGGTTTGATAACACATAGTAAATTCTCCTGGCAGAGACCTCTCTCCAAAACCAATAGCAATAACTGACAATATAGGACCAAGGACTCCACAAAGGTGGAGTTTCAGAGAAGGAAGGAGAAGGTGGTACCACAAGAGTGTTCTCAAACTCAGTTGTTGATGAGTATTGAGATGTGACAATGGATTTTCAAATGCATAACCCAACATTCACTTTTACATCAGTTAGAAATCAAGAACAAAGGAACAGACTGATGTCACATTTTGCATAAGTTGGTTTAATTGTCCAAAGCAACAGTTGAAACCAACGTGGACCAACTTTGTTTATGCTTTTTCTTGACAAGACTTGAATAACAGCACAGTCTTGAAATTTTGGTTTGGGGAGATATTCTTTAAACAAATAAGGACCTTCTTATTTAACATGTCTAATAGTTACCTGCAGGTTTGTAAAGAGTCTGCTCTGTAACGCATGGGCTACTTCACCTAACTGCATTTTGCACTTAGTCCTGCTGATTGGTTTTCCATCCTCAGTGACAACTGTATCTCTTGCATCCCAACAAAGTGTAACTATGTCAATACAAACTTGAGAATATTAATGTCCAAACACCAGTACAAGCCTTGCAAGTCAGAATTTCTTTCAAGCCTTAAGGCAAAAACCACAACTCAGTCTTGGAGCAGGGACTTCACACAAAGCTACGGTGCTCTATCAGCACCCTGTACTGCCTTCAGCGGCTCAGGGAAAGGAGCTTGCATCCTGCAAAAGCTGGAATGCAGCACGCTGAGCACCCAACTGTTCAGCAGCCAATTCCTTTACATCTGTGCATCATGAAGGACTTCAAATTTTACGTCAAATCTTGTGTACTGGAAGGCAGGGTATGAACGAATGACAGAACTTGCCAGTCTCAGAACAGTGAGACGTTTCTTCCAGATGCCTATGGCTGGTTGCCGTCCTCCAAACCCTTAGACAAACAAAAGCTAAGGGAGAGCTATTTAGCAGCAGACACAGTCACACTCCCTACCTCTCTACAGTGCTTACCTTCAGCATTTCAAGAGTCAAGAAACAGCAGGAAAAAAGTTCCCTGCCCTTATGCCATGAAAGCTATTCTTTCACATTTTTAGGAGAGTTTAATACAGTGGGGATCTGCTGCTGCCAGAAAGACCACAATCCTGCTTTACACATGAACAGATTTGGGAAGTGGCATGAGTTTTCTTACTTAGCAAGACATCAATGTACCTGGCAGAGCCGGGTAACTTCTTGGTCAGAGGAGCAAAAATGCACACACATGCACACACGCGTAGAAGATGTTTCACATCTGTAACACAAACTGAGCTCAGGATCAGGAGACATCCTAGCAGCTGTAGCATCACTCTCCTCCACATTCACCCTTGTGCCAATGGTGAGGTACAAGTTGGATACCAGACTCCTCACCACATCAGTGAACATGACCGTCTATTTTTCCTAGTCTAACCACCCTTCCGTGGGCCAAACAATGGCAAATTTGAGAAAAATGCAACCAGCCCTTCATTTAGACCATTTGCCATTTTGGGGTGGGGGAAGGCAATTTTGAAGAACCCCACACACTCTGCATGTCCTCAAACGCTGAGACCAGTTGAGGGATGTTGACAGAGGGAAGCCCAGGATGGGGAGAGGAAGATCAGGGCCAGATTTCAATAGAAATAAAACCGTTTCCAAGGGCCGGGGGCAATGGAGGCGAGCAGATGGCATTGCCAGGGAGAAGGCTTCTAACCCCAGCAGCTGCCGCAGCAATGGGCACATCCCCAGCTCTGCAGCGCGGGGAAAGACACCAAGATGCAAAGAGGAGAGGGGAAAAAAAGGAGTAAAAAAAAACCAAAATGGGAAAAAGCCCAAGCCCGGCAGGACGTGGCAGTCCCAGCGGCCGGAGGCGGCCCTTACCGTAGACCAGCTTTTTCATCTCGTGGTACCTGGCCCACAAGTAGGTCTTGGTGTCGGCTCCCTCGGCCGGGAGGGGCTGGCTGCCCGCGGCGGGACCGGGATCGGCGCCGCGCCGGGCTCTGCCGGTGGCCGCCGGCGGCTGGTGGTCCCTGGGCTGCCCGTGGCCGCCATCCCCGGGGCAGTGGCTGGCTTTGGGGCGGCAGCTCTGGCAGGAGACGGCCACGGCGAGGA
>VXAK01010774.1:37142-67313 GCA_013399435.1 Arenaria interpres
CTGAATCTTATCATCTCCACTCAGCTTGTTCCCAATGCATCATGTATTTTTCAAGATCTACTGTACATGCTCTTTCTGGCTCAATTTCCAACCATATTTTTCAGCCTCACTGTTCAGAGCACCTACCAGGCACATCTTGCAATACAGAGGACAATATAAAAAAGATTCTTTATCCACACACAAGCATGGACGTACCAAGGACCTGATAAAATCTGCATCAGCAACAGCCAGAATTACTTGAAATAAAATCCTAACAGAAGTCTTGATGGGACGCTCAAACCTGGTTAATCCAAAACACTTTGCAAACTATTTTTATTCAAATTAAAAAGACTCAGGTAAACAAAGTGATGGTACATACATGTTATAAACCTGGTTAGCAGCTTAACCTTCAGGAGTACAAGATCTAATGAAAAGCCAAGCATGGATTAACCAGGTCCAAAGACATACGCTGAAAAAAAAAAAAAGAAAGTCACCAACATCAACGTTTTGAATTTTTACACAAACAGTAAATTTTCTCATGGAAGGGAAGGACTGAAGAAGAGAACAAATAATTATTAGTCGTCTCCAACTGGTTTATGAAAATATCGGTCCTAGATTAATCTACTTTCCACTCTCACAGAAGCCAACCATTTCCCATACATACTTTTATTTTAATATGAAAGTTTTGTTTACGCCAGTACAATGAATGGCTGTGGAAAACAAACGAGGGGTTCAAACACCCACAAAGAGAGAGAAAGAGAAAGACTGACAGACATGTCTTTTTTTTTTTTTTTTTTTAAACCAGAGTCAGAAAACTGTTTCTTTTGCTGGTTTTGAATTCTAGACTGTAGCCATTATATCCTAAATTTTACTGCAATTGACTGAAATGCCTCCAATATACAGAGACATGATTTTGAAATAAATAAACAAAGCTTAAAATAATTGATTAGGGCCAGCCCAGTGGCTTAGTGGTAGTGCTCTGCACTGCCTTGCGGGAGGACCCAGGTTTTGTTTGCACTTCCAATCTCTTGCTCCTGGGCCGGGAAGAGCAGTGGAAGTCGGGCTTCAGCTGCTCGGGCAGGAGAGAGCCAGTGCTGCCAGTCTGCTCACCACTGACCTTCAGATAAATTAAACATCTGAGTTATACAGGCTCCAAAGGGAGTCCCATCCAGTCCTCAAAAGAAAATAAATAAAACAATAACTTAACTAAAATCCATCCCAGGTTCTTTGGTGTAATTTTTGTTAATGCTGAGAAGCCGGAGAATCTGGTGGTGTATTAGTACAATCCATGATAGTTCCCAATACTCAAAAACTAGGATTTGCTGCCTGATTCGCTTCAATATCCCATCTTTGTGGCTAAAAATTGCAAAGCCTATGGTAATTTAAACTCATTTTAAGATGATATTGTATATATGGGGGTGGTCTAAGACTATTCGGTTTCTACTTTATTAAATAAACTTGGTCATTTACAAAGGCCACTAAAGAATTTCCGTACCACAGGTGTGCTACTTGTATAGTTCAAAACTGCAGTTTCCCTATACGTTGCTTAGCTCCATTTTCTTCACATCCATTGCACATCTGACCTAAACTGTCCTTAAGTGCCTATCTGTAATTACATGGTTTTCTGTGCAATGACTAGAGGATTTCAAACGGACAGGGAGAGGAATTAGCCAGTAAAATTAAATAACAGTTTATACTTGCACATGTCACTTCCCTCACCAATTGTATCAGCAGAACAGAACCCAAGATATCCAGTATTTGAAGAAAAATATTTAACCTTCTGCCAAATGTACTCAAATAAAAACATTCTGTACTATTAGACTTTAAAAAGCATTTCCACATGATGAACATCCCCAGGAGTAAGATGAAGTGTATCAGTAAATTAGTTCTTTTGGACTGAGTTGCAGTGACTATGTTCCTGCCAACAATTTTTTCAAATTAATACCGCTTTCCCGGTTACTTAATGCAATCAAAAAGTATTAATTCTTTTTCTAAAATTAAATACATGAAAGGATTTACCTTTAAACAAAGAACTTTGCAGTCCAAAAGGTTGGTTAGTTACAAGGACAGGTAAGTCTTTAGTAGAAGGCAGTCACAACCTTGAAATTTGGCAAGAAGAGTCTATACCTACCTTACTTAGCTAAAAAAAAAGAAAAAAAAAAAGAAAAGAAGCCCCAAACCCTCTGATGGCTGCAATGAAAGTACTCTATTTCTCCAACATACTAGGTATGCTGAACTTACACATACCATACAGTAGTATTTTTCTTTAATGTAAGTGTCAAATTTCTCTCAAATTTTGTGTTGCGAAACTTTCATTAAGGTGAATCAATACACTTAAAGAAAGCATACAAAAATGTCTTGCAATGCCCAATCATTAACAGAATATGCGTGCATTTAAAAACACCGGGTTACTTTCACTACCAAAACAACTCAGCTTTCCTTCTCCTCTAACTTACCTTCTACGACCTGAACTGGTTCGAAGTTCTGCCTGCCTCTCCTACATGCAGACAGCACTGCTCAGGGATGAAGCTTCCCCTTCCTGCTGCGTGGTCTTCGGGACATCGCAGAACCCCCAGAGCAGGTCATAGTAGATGAAACATTTCACCTTCTAAGGGCACGCCAGCACATGTATTCTGTTATTGATTTAGCATCGCAATGGCCTTGGCTACACAATTAAATAACTGGACAGGACTGGACAACATTAGCAGTCAAGACACCCTTGTCCCGTCCATCTTAGCACTTCCATGATTGCTGCGACCCTCTCAGCTGCCTCGGTATTGACCAGAAATGTCACTCTTCCCTAACCTCAATGCACACCTTACCTTTAGCCTTATTTTAAAGATCCTCCCTGTTCACATCCAAGCGAGATTTCTGCTGGAAGTGGCTAGCACACACAAACACATGTACACACATTCTTCTAAGATGTAAACTATGACTAATTTCACATTCCACTGTACCAATCTGTAAATACTTTGTTTTCTTTTTTTTTTTCTTATTTTATATAAAAACAATGGCATCAGATTCTCAGCAATAAAGTATAAGAAAGATGAATCCTCGACTACACTTAACCAATTATGAAATCGCCTTTCAAACAAAGGAAACATATGCAAAAATCCGTGTATTTGATAAAGTCAACTTAATATAACAAAAAGTGAAATATGCTTATTAAAAGTGTCCTTATATAAAAATGGTCTTGCAATGTACAGTAAAATGCAATACAAATTATTGTTGGTTATCTCTCCCCACCCAGTAACTAAAACAGCTATTGTTCCACAAAACTCCTTATATGCCGGTATCAAAGAAAGAAGCAATTATGCAACTAAACATTTTCTATGTTGTATGCCTGGCGGATGTTCAGGGTGTCTCGTAGCATCAAGTCTCGCAGACGCCATAACGCATCGGCCATTGTGGTATGAGCCCCTTTGCTTTTCAACCAGTGTGAAGGGAGTCGGCTCTCTTGTTCTTTTGATAAGTGAACATCTCGTCTTCGTGCTGGAAAGTCAAGAAAAGGTCCAGTTAACTACTGGCTTTGATAGTCACCACAATTTTTCTAGAAGGCGGCAAATATAATTCTACCGAGTAACTTTTATCCCTGTATTTAAGCCCGTACAATTGATTCTTAGATTTATACAACATGGATGGAATTAGCCTGCTGATAACCTACATATTTCTGGTCTGTTGATTTGTTTTTAACAATTTCTTGCATGTGTACATTTCACTGAGTAAGCAGCAGATTTATGTAGCATTTTCCACAAAAGCAAAAAATACTAAGGGTTGCAAAGAAATGTGTTCTGTCTGGAAACACCCAACTCTGTATCAAAAGCCTTACCTGCGAGGGTCTGGTCCCACTTGCTAATACTATTTGATTCAGCACTAAGCCCCTCAATATATTTCAGATAGGCTTCAGAATGAAGAAGCCTCTGTGTCTTTGGTGGAGGGGAGACGAACATGGGAGTCGTGGGCTGCTGCATGACTGGCTGACTCGCTGGGCTCTGGCCGGGATAGGGAGGGGGTGCCTGCTGTCCCGGCGGGCCAAGGATTCCTATCTGCAACGACAAAGCGATGGAGAGATCACGTCTGAGGGAACTGCAGGAAAGCCGCTTCACACCTGTGCGTCTTCATACAATAGAGCTTCAAAACAGGTTATGAGCAAAGGCATAAGAGAATTTCCCCAGGAGACACCCCCTTCAGCCAGGGCTATCTGTCAGGGTCACCGAGATGCACAGAGAGAGGAAGTTCAAACCAGCCATATACATATTTAGCAGACAACATTGCTCATATTTCTAGTCTATATATACATATTCTGATTACTATCACCATTTCTCCTCTGTCCTATTACCCTAAATTACTCCTTTTGTCTCCTTTTTATTTCATGTTTTCTCTAATTTGATCACAAACCTTGTGGTCTATGAAGTGTAGGGTTTACCTCCAAAATACCTAATCCAAATTGACCCTGATCCTTGGAGAACTGGGATACTTCCACAGGATAAATGCTAATCGCTGCCAGGCAAAAATCGCAGTCACACGCCAAAAAACCCACAAACAAACCCAAACAAACAAACCAAAAAAAAACAGTCCCAGAGAATTCCCATCACTGTGATTAAGTAGCAGTACGGAGAACTCTTAGCACAGACATCCTGTAGTCTGGAATAATTCAATGTCATGACGTACACGCTTCACTACTTTCTCACTCAACTTCTGGGTTTCTTTACACTCTCTAGCTAAAATCACATTTCTTTTTACAATGCAATAATTTAGTCAATAAAATTGGAAATGTACTGAACACTTCATCTGTATTAATCACTGGGAAGGAACATCTGATCATCGCTGTTATCCAAACTCACAAAGCCAACATTGCCGATGAACATCTGCTTTGTCAGTTTGTGAAATACGCAAGCAAACACTCATCAACAGCTGAGAAAGTGGACAGCATCCTCCCTGCATCGCCCAAGCATGCAAAACCTAAATTATCAGCACTTTAACACTGTGTTGAATTGACTCATCTTCGTTTAGTAGAAGGAAAACAAAACAAAACACTGTCTGCAGAAGTTATCCCACTGGGCAGAACGTAATTAGTCTCATAATAATTCAACCAAGAAATAACATACTCTGAGTGTAAGATATTAACTAATTCTAAATATTAACTGTTTCTGAATACATCAGTGTACACTTGGTTTATGTTCTCCCTGGGAAGGCTATGTGCAGCCCTACATGTCTTAAATCAGATGTTGTTTAAATGCTAATTTAAATGCTAATTCAGAGTCTTAGAGTCTTACAAATAATGCAAAAATTATTTACCTGCTGTCCAAAAGGACTTGCTCCGGGTGCTGGAGTGCCTACCATGGGGGACACATTTTGGCCTATAACACCTATATTCCAAAATATAAAATAATTAGTCTTATTTGAGAGCAGTGACAAACACCTCTTTGGTCTTCTATAGTAAGAATTTATACTTTGCTACCATTGCTCACATTATTTTAAGCAGATGTACAACATTCAAATATCCCCCTCTCCCCCAATAAAAAAGCACTTTAGAAGTTTCTGAATGAAGAAAAAAAAAAGCCAACATGACAACTACCGAACATTGATATGTGGCCTGTTGAACCAATTTAATTAAAGAAATGCAAAGTAAATAATTTTTGGTTTTCAGGTTTTTTCCACATTACTTAGTGGTTGCCTGACTGATTATTGTTTTTTTTTATAATATACACCTTTGGCTTGACAGGATCTTCCCAGAATCCTTTATGAAAGGAAATGCTGATTTCTTTTAACAACATGTAACATTTCCTTGTGTTCAATTTTATAAAATACATTCACAGCAGGAGGAAACCCAAGCCATTGCAAAAATTCTGTTAAATCTCACTAATATAAAACACAACTTGCAGGTTAAGCTTAAATAGTCTTATATATGGGACTGATGAACATTTGAAATAAATTTCAAAAAAAATAAAACCCCTTAGCTTTCCCTCAAACACATTGAGGCTTTTTCCTATTGCACAAAGTGCAGCAGAAAACACCCGTGTCAGTTTTACATACAAAAATTTACAAATCTAAATGAGAGTCATGCAGTTCCTGATACTTTACATACAGATGCTTTGGTCTGAAAAAAATGAGTTATGCTGCTTTTCTTTCTGTTTATGCCACTTCTCATATTCATTCATTGGAAAAGCTGCCAGCTAACTACGTTCTTCCTGAGGGTTTAATTTGCATGCAGATTTCTGTATCAGTGATCAAAAGGTGTGCCACTGCATTTTGCACACTAAAGCGTACTTCGAATGCATTTTCCATTTGATCACAGCCTCCATTTTAAATGTATCTGTACTAACAGCAAGTCAGAAGCTGGGAAAAACGTTGATAATACAAGTTGTGGAATATGGCATGACTTTTTCTTGGCACAAAGCAAAGAGGTCTGGAGGAGGGCACCCTCACCTTTCCAGCATTGGAGCACAGCTTCACCCTTTGCCCACCCTGCCACTATTTTTTCCCTAATCCATATCCTCTCAGTTGTAAACACTATCCATACAGCTCACTTCTCCGGTGGGAAAAACTCTTCAAAAGAAATGTGTTGTCCTGGATTCACCTCCCCAGCGCCTGCATTGGCTGACGTGTGCTCAATGTCAGTGCCTGGGCGAGCGGGGGACAGCTCACAGACACAAAGCTCTTTTCCTACTCCCGCTACGTGACATTATGGTGAATCTTACACACCAGCGAAAGCTGCAAGCTGCACACCTAATACTGATGGATTTTTAAAAAAAACAAGCAAACAAACAAAAAAAAATTAAACCTAAAACAATTTACATACAGATACATAAAGTCTTAACAGAGCTTCTGATAAACACACGGTTGCAAGTGGGGTAGGGGCAGGCAAACGAGACCACTTTTGTCCACAGCTTGTGTAACTGCTGAGCATACGGGATGCACATCTTTTAAACAGGCACATGAGTTATCAGAGGTAAAAATGGAAAGAATCAGCAGAAAGCAGGATCAGACACCAGATGAACATTTTTCCCCTTAATGGGGACATGCTAATGGCATTGACACTGGGAAAAATTTTATGTTTCATTCAGCCTCACTTTTCATCAAGTGTGGCAAAAATATAGCAGATGTGTAGTAGATATGCTCTCAAAAAAATCAGTTCAAAATTTGGCCACAATAGTATACTGAGTTCACCTTACCCCTAAATGCTTCCAGTTACTGTTCTATCAACAAGATTTAATCTGAACACTTTTTTTAATAACAAATGTCAGAACCTCAATGGCCAAGGGGTCTTATGTGACCAGGCTGATTTAAGCGCAGTCTGACTGATAAACATTAACATACCAAAAAAGAGTTTGGTAAGGAATAAGAGCAATAAATTTCACTTATAAACCCACTTTAAACAAGAAAAGGAGTGGAAGGATGCTGTTGGAATGACATAAGGATATGGGTAAGCTGATTTCAGCTTCTCAGACCTCTGATAAACTCAAGCCCAATTGTCAGGTCTTTTGGCTGGAGCAGTGTCACATTTCTCCAGTAACCTTTCCCTGCTGGTTTACTGGACATGCTGTTCTGCCAACACTTTGCATCTACCTTACCCATTCAGCAGTGCATTACGCGAGCTGCAGCTGAACAAACCTGCGACGTTGAGAAACAAAAGCTATGACCAAAAGAAGCTGCAGATCATTCCTGTAACAACTGGTTAAACGGCAAGTACATGAAAATGAAACAAGGAGCGAATGAGGATGACGTTCTTACCGGGTGGTGGGATGCCTGGGATGCCTGGCATACCTGGCGGAAGTTGGTGGGGTGGGGGCACCCCTGGGTGAAGTGGCTGCATGCTGCCCATGCTAACAATGCCATCAACTGGGCCCTGCAAAGGTGGCAGCACCGGTGGATAGCCACTTATCATGCCTTGAAGGACACAACAAATTTCAAACATGCATCAATAACATGCAATATGATCTACACAGTAAGACATGCACTATCCACAAAAAAAAAAAAAAACAAAACAAAAGGAAAACAAAAAGCACCTTTAGTACAGCAAGACGATACTACAATTAGTATCTTGCAAAAATGAACAAAAATTAAAAATAAAAAGTTATAAATATGGAACACTATACTTCTGATGAATTAGTACTTAGTGTATTTGTACGTTTCTCATGGGGCAATAAATGCTGAATATTCAGATATGTTAACACAAGGAATAAATTCAGCCACAATTAAATGTTACTAACGCAAGCAATTTTAATACAGCTTAAAGCTCTGCCATCTGCATACCGATTCCCAACACAACACTAACTGCACCAGCTCCACACACAGCCCTGCTCTGTGGGCTGCCCTGGAGACCAAACCCAACTGGAGCAAAAATAAAACCTATACATTTTTCTGCAGTGCAAATGCAAAATTAACATACAAAAGCCCTGGAACAGTCGAATACTTAAAACTAATGGCAGTGACAAGGGTGATTTTTATTAAACCATCTCCAGTATAAACTAAGGAACTCAAATTTTAAACCTGACAGCACTGGATGTGCTCAGCTGCAGTGACTTAAACTCACGGCAATAGACTGAAGTAAAAGGACTTACAAGGAGAACCTGCAGTCCCTTACAGAATTTCACTAACAATGTTTTTCACGGTGTCTTTATAGGAAAATCAATGATATAGCAAAGATGGTATTGTGCTGCTGCTCATAACGTCAATTTTCTGCATGTGAGGGAGGACAACTTAGAGCTTATTCTGGTTTTGGCTCAGGTTTGTTGCTGTCCATGAGGTGAACCTACACAACCTAACTGCACTACATCTATCAGGTCCTGGAACAGAACGTGCTTGTCCCTCACCTCTTTTCTAGGCTTTTTAATTTAAATGTTGTCAGGTAACCAAGGAAAGCTCTTGGAAAGACAATGAAAAGATGACAGAGGACAGATGCAAGTCTAGAGAGATGAAGCAAGTTTAGAAATGCAAAATTGCTGGGGATTCTATAGTCTGTTCCAAGAAACCACCTACTGAGTCTTTGCCACACTCCCAGTAACTCATAAAAGAAACTTTCAGAACAGGGATTTCTGGATTAAGACTGACTGAAAACTCACACCAGTTCTGACCAAAAACACAGCTGTCATGAGCTCAGGATCGAAACAAATTGAGCAGCTCCAAAACACAAGCTAAGTTTGTCACTTCCTCAGGAAGAGTTACAAAGCTGAGAAACCTAAAATTCCAAACGTTTTACATGGAGCAAACAACAAGAAAATGAAGAACTGATCTCCCTCTAGCTTCATTTTCCACAGGACACCTAGATTGACGCTTACTGAATAGGTCTTAGGTACCTATTTTGAATATCTGGAAGCTCACCTGTACCTCTTTATTAACATAGCGAAATCCATATTTCTAATGGAAAAAGTAAAAGAAGAAAAACATCAAAAGCATCCCTAGAATAAAGAGCTTTCACTGTACTTTTTAGCCTGTACTTTCAGTGCACCCTGAGCTCCATTCAGATTGTCAATGCGGTTACATATACTTCTGAAGCTTTAAAACAAACAAAACAAAAACCTCCAATGAAAAAACCCTGTGTTTATCAATCATGAAAGCTCACTTCTACATTTCCAAATGAAATACTCACTGAACAGCTGGCTGGATTAATCAAATCTCCATGAGAAATCAGTTCTTGTAGCTCATCACAAGGTTATTAGAGCAGCCACTTTAATACCCCATTTATGAGTTACTACTTTGATTTTAAACTAGGAATTATGGGGAAACTATTTCCAGCTCCCACAGCTGTGACTTATGAGGTCTTTCAAATTATTTGTTCTTCCTTTTTTTTTTTACTATAGCAATGTATGATGAAATAAACTTTTGTAATGCCTAAATTTACAAGAAACTAGAGCGCTGCATACTAAGAGAAATGCATCTCAGAAGGTATCCAGATTTCTTGGACCTGTGGGCCATAAAGAAGTTCTATGAACTTCTGCGATGGAGAAATTCTCTGAGCTAGGAAAAAGTAATCAAATGATGGAGGAGGATGTGAAAGAGGTCTCAATAGAATACGATGCTTCTAAGTAAGACTTGTGGAAACTAAAAGATGAAAGACTTTGTTTTTAAAATGGGCCACAAAAACAGAAAGAGTTTAAAAAGATCCACTTGATCATCTACCTTAAGGAAGTATTCGCCAAAGCAAAGAGACTTGAATGCCTAACTGCTTGAATAAGATGATGGTCCTAAAGGTTTGCTTTTGAGGCTGCTGCCACAGGAAGTAAGTTAGCATGTGTTGTTTGCAGAATGCATCTTTTTGGAAAAGTTTTAAGGAAGTGTAGTAATAAGTATTACTGCCCATCAACACCTACCTCCAAAAAATTGGAAAAGTGACTCAATGCCAAAAAAACAAGAACCAAACCAAGAAAACACAACCACAAAGGACGACAAAGCTTCTATGTATTCTAGATTGAAGTAGGTTACTCTCAAAAAAGATCAGCACTGGAGAACCCTTTTTTTTATTTTTTTCTTAATATATGCACAGATAGGTGTATACACCCACACACACAAACACACACCAACTGCGAACAGTTCAGAGGAAAATTACGAAGAAGAAAGTGAAAAAAAAAATTGTAAAAATGCAACTCAGTGTAAACAAATGCTTTGTAATCTGGAAACCATGAACCAAATAAGGAATGTGCCTTCAGCTTAAACATCCATGCAGCCTATTTACTGAAAAGGGATCTAGAGACCGTGATGAAAAATGCTTCAGACTGTCAGCTCTAAATATGGCCACAGCCTGTGAGACGGGAAAGAAAAAGAAAAATGACAAAAGAATAAATGGAGTAATTGGAATGCCTTCAGGGAAAGTTAAAAAAAAATCCCCAAAACTCAAAACAAAAACCTCCAAATACTCATTTTTACCTACTTGTAACTATTTTGATCTTGACTAAAATAATCTAATTATTTTAATTAGGAATGGGGGAAGAAAAACATTAGGTCATACCTAATTCATTTTCTCACCAATGTATGGCTGATTCCCATACAAGAATCTCCAGTGGACCACACTGTCTTCAGATCTGATTCTGAAGATACTTACTCCTAGCATACCCCCTATGAACTCAAGTCAGATTATGACTGGTAAAACAAGCACAACACCCACCAACAGGGACCTCGTGGAAGAGTTCTCAAAACTCAGTTCGATTCTGAAAATCACCTGATATAACCAGCAACATTGGCATCTCGTATTCGTTCCTGCAATGGCTCTAGATCCTAATCTGCTCTGAGTATCATAGTGTCTAATCAGCAATTCTGTAAAGCTTTTGTTTGGATTTAAAATCTGGTTTGGATTCTGTTTGCCTCTCACCTTCCTGACAATAAAAAATAAATAAATAATAATTTGCCTACTTTACCACTTCCACTGACATTGCATGCACTAGAAGAGCATTTACCTTGCTCTCCTCCTGCCGTAGCAGGGCTAAACATGAACTCTGCAAAGTAGAGAGAATAAACATGACTGCACACAAACAGAACAGGACCACTGCACAAGGAGGACCCTTTTTCCCTGCATTTTCAACAGGCTACTCACTGCTGGAGCAAGTAACGTGGGACTATCAGGCTACTGCTGCGGTTACGTATACTCATTATGAAGAAAGACTGAAGAGGTTGAACTTTTTCTTCCGTAAGAACAAAGTGACCCAAGAGAGTGTTCAGAGTTATGAAGGGGGTTGATATAGTGGATGAGGAAAAAATGGTCATAGCTCCTACTTTTTACCTGCAACGGGTGTCAACTGCTGATTGAGCATTCCCATTGGTGTTGGTGGCGGCACCACCCCCATAAGAGCCCCGACAGGAGTGCCTGCCCGGGGGGAGGAATTCTGCTGCTGTGCTGCTCGCTCTCTCTCCTGCTGCTCAGCAACTTTAGCTGCCCGCTCTGTAAAAGTATTTTAGATTTTCAGTTCTGTTTTGTAACCCAGAATTTCAAAATATTATCTGTTCATTAAAAAGGACTAGTCAAACACTGGCATAGTTTAGTCAAATATAAAGTAGAACAGATGAATCTTTTTATACAGCATATGATTTGATTTCATGTGGCTGCAGCTAAGACTTTTAGAGAACCTTTCATCAAAAATATTCCACAAAGTTTTATCTTTTTCTAAAAAAATAAATAAATAAATAAAAATTAATACAATAAAAATTTTTAAAAGTCAAAGAACAAATTTGATAATAACACCAGTGTTACCAACATGAAGCAGCAGTCCAGCACTAGGCTCAGTCCGCACTAGGAAAACATGGCAAAACGTTCCCTCTTTTGACACCGCTGGCTCAGCTAAACCAGTCACAGCCAAGGCTGGCAGCTCTCCCACAGACCCACTACCAGCTGCTGCGGGAATTTTTAAGCACCTTGTCTATAAGACGTGCCCCAACGTAAGATGCAAATAGCAGCCAGCAGTGCCAGCCGGTGGCATGTTTATTCTTGGGCTCCTCATATATTTTTCTACTGATGCAGCTGAAAAGTGGTGGCAAAGTTGGGAAGCATTTGCAAAGTTTCCCTAGTGTAGAGAGGTCCTTAGTGTTTGGAACATAACAAGCAGCAGTTTGATGAACCAAAAATATTTTTCTCTGCCTCTTTCTGTCATTTCCCCCATTTTGGTCCCCTTTGAGCTATTATTTCTTTTTTTTTTTTTCTGAAGATGTCTAACTCACATTGTGCTGCTCACTGGAGGTCATGTGTGTCCTTTGTACGATGAATCTGGTCATTATCTCAATCAAGTTTCTCACTGTGACTGCAAGAACAAAAGAGCTACTGCAGGGGAATCTGACCAGAGGACAATTTTATATTAAGGGAAGGGCAAAGGGTCATGGCAAGTAGAAAGGAAAAAAACCAAACAACCAAACCCAAGCAAACAAAAAAGGGAGATATACTGAATGCCCACTCAAGGTGCTCTGGGGGCATGCAAGTTGCTGATTTGTTTACTCTGAACGTTGTATCTGACTGACACAATGAGGAACAACAAAGAATAAATGAATGCAGCATACATCTCCAGCAGATTTTAATAACAATGAATGCAGGGCTAGAAGTTCTCTTGCAGTTGGTGAAAGATGAAAACTGCCACTATAACAGCAATCAAGGTCCTCTGTCAAACAAAGGCTAAGAAGTTCTTCATCAAGGAGATTAAGTTACGCATCCTACCAAAGTTACTAATTTTCTCTAATATATGACTTCAAATGTCTATCATGAACTTTCTGTAGAACCTATTTCTGCAGCTTCTAGCACTACTTGCATTCACTGAAAGACCAGTTTCATTTCCAAAGGCATTCCCCTCCTTTACACTTCTGTCATTTCAGGAAGAGATGACACAAAGAAACTCTTGACTTTACTACAGGCAATTCATACGTGATTGAGCACAAAATACACAAGACATGTCAAGGCAGATCCTGAAGTAGAAAAATGAGATAATCCTCTTCAGCGCAGAGCAAGTATTTGTGGAAAAGATGAAGCAGATGTTCTGACTCTCACCTACTTTTGGCCAGCTAAAAAAAAACAATGATCAGACAAAAGCGAAAGTTCTGGAGACACACCGATGAACCAGAAGTTACTGTTAAGCAATCAGTTTTATCAGACTTCGGAGTGCTGAGCTTTGAAGAAGGACCTGACGCAGGACAGTATTTGAGTTTTTCCTAGTCTCTATCTGTGCTTTGACTGCCATGGAACTAACAGATGGAACAACACTGCCAAGGGGAATTGTAGCAGGTGTCTAGAAGTTCAGCCTTGAGCATTCACCTTAATACTCTCAATACTAAACCCAAATCGTTAAGGCCAGGATTTGAGATCATTCAAGCAACATTTCCAACCATCTCAAGAGACAGGAAAAAGACATTCTACTTTGAACAGAGCTCTTCCTTAAAACAGACCTTTACCTCACTCACGTGTGTTATTTTCTTTTGAGGAGTTTTCACAGTACAGTTAGCCATGCAGGCATTTCCAATGCAATCTGATCTTTGCTCAACTATTGCTAAAAAAACCCCAACTATTACCCTGCACATATATCAACTGAAATTTTCAATGGGTCGATATGGATCTAAAATGCAAACTACTTTTCATCAGAACACGGAAAGGCACTTTTGCACTGAGGTGTCAAACCATGCCTGTTACCTGGCCCCTCGTGCATGTCCACACTAGAGAGCACGTGAATTTTGACTCATCACAGTGGAAGGAGAGGAGTTTCTCTCATTTCATGCATGGTAAGCAAACACATGGACGCTTTGTAACCCCATCCCATCCCCTCAAAAACAAAAAAGTAAGTCTAATTCTGGGCAGATAACAAGCCAGAGAAACCGCAGCCCAAAACACAAAAGCTTTGGAAAATTTTAAATGAGAAAGAGGATTAAAATGGAAGCACTTAGGCAATCATTAACACAGTGGACAGACACTGCTGCTACCAGCACGCTACAGCTAGGCCTTCCTGCAGGGTGCATGACATCAAGCTGTTCTAAGATAGGAAGCAATGACGTGCTCACCATCCTACCACTTAAGAATTAGGCTGTAAGGAGGGACCTGACAATGAAAAGACACCACACAAACTTAGGAGGGTGTAAAAGGAAACTACAACAGGAAAAAAGTAAGGCCACAGTACTTCCCCAAGGAAAGAGCATTACCATTTCCCTTCACAGCATTTGCAAAGAACACTTGCACATAGCCGAGGGGTGCTGTATTACTCTCCAAAATTGCAAAGAGGTACTACTGCAAATTTGGAAAGGACTGAGACAGCGGAGAGTGGAAAGTGATAGCATGCAAACTTCTACTTTGAATATCAAAGCGGCCTTTAAGTTATGGGTATGCAGAAAACCTATCAAATCTCATTTTTAAAAAAGCAGAGTTATAACTTAATTGGGCAATAACTTTCTCAGGTTTTGAAACCTTCCTATCCAAAGCAGCATTTCCTTCTGATAAAATTGCAACAGTTGTTTAAAAAAATAGGTTTTATATTGGAAGTGTTGACGTATTATTAACTAGAGTAGTAACTGCGGATGTTAAGCCAATGTATTCGGCTTGGGTAAGGGGCTGCTGTTAAGTATCAGTTGTATTTCATTTTAATCAAAGTTGAAACACAATGACCAGTACCAGTAGGAAAGAAAGAAAGAAAGAAAGAGAGAGAGAAAGGTCTAAAGTATCTCATGCCTATGAAATATTACTAGGATTACTTCAGGATATGAAATCCCTTAACAAAATCAGTTACATTGGTTGATTAATACTGAGACTGAACAATACTATTTACAGTATCATAACAGATTCTGTATCCTTGATTTTGTTCTATCAAAGCTTTTTAGGAATCTAAGTACAGTTAATCAAAGAACTTTTTCCCCTTCCACTGTAGGCGTTCTTACCTGCCACTACAGCTCTGAAGAGCTTCTTGTCCAAAATTCCCCCAAGTCCTCCTTTAAGTTAAGTTCCACAATCCATTTTTCCAACTGACTTCCAGCCCAGGGACTTCATGCCCCTTTATTTCTAATTTGTCCCTATTTTCTTGGTCTTTGTTCATTTGGTTATTTGTGGCAAAGACATTCAAATTATCAGTTGTGCACTATATAACTTAAACATGCTCTTTGCTCCTCTTCAGTCATCTCTCAATATGAACTTCTCTTTAAGGTACGTCCAGAACACAAACATAAATATCTTCTTTTATTAAACCTGTCATCTGAATAACAGTAGTGATGTGTTGAGAAAGAAAAAAAGCAGAGAAGAGTTTAGCATCTTAGTTTTTATTTACCTTCATATTCTGCTTTCTTTGTTGCTTCCAAGTTTCTCCATTCAGTTCCTACAAGCCTGCTGAGCTCTCCGAAGGAGTAGTCTGGGTGCTGAGCTTTAATCACAGCTCTCATCTCGCTGCTAAACAAGATGTACCCACTCATGTTGATCTTCCTCTTTGATCCCTCCTTCTTGGTGCTGCCCTTAACAGACTTGGGAGTGGACTGTGAGAAAAAGCAGTTATGACCACAAGTGTACAAAAGAGAAACTACTCAACATATAACATTCCAAGCTGTAAGAAACAGGAATTAAAAATATTCCTGCATTTCTCTTGAACACATTTGCATAAGGACCATCCAACCTTACAGCCCCTGAAGAGAGATGGCATCTACTGATGCATGACGAGAGCATACACACACACACACTTATGAAAAGTATACATGCAAAAAAAAATTAAGAAAGAAATCACAATGTTCTGATTCTTTTCAATCCTTCCAGACATAATGTCACCTTTACAACTAAGGCTTCAAAAAATTCTCAGTAAGACAACACGGAATGCTTACTACTAGCTAAAATCACTCCAACCTGAATGACAGGACTAAGAAAGGCTGACTGGCAAATAAGTAACAATTTGGAATTCCAGAAGAGAATAAAAGTAATTGTGTTATGTCACAGAATTAATGCGTTATGCTGTTCAGAAATATTGCCAACACAAGTTGAATAAAACATTTTATTTGCCATTGCACATTTTAGGGAGAAGCTTCCCCATTTCCTCCTGGGCCTTTGCAATCCCTATGCTCCCTGGCTCCATCTTCCACTCTTCTGACCCCTAAGTCCTCTCAATTTTGCCTGCCAGACTTTCCTTTCTCTCTAGTGTTCACCTCTCATTATGTAAGTAGCCATTTCTCCCTGAAAAACCCAAAGCCCAGTTTTGCTGACCACTGTTTACCTGCACAACAGGTTGACATCACATTCTATATGTTGATGGGTAAAAAAAATTCTGCTTCTTTGTTTTCCTACTATGGATGCTCCTGTTGAGAGCTCCTTGATGTTTAGCCATCAAAAAATTTAACCTATTCTCACAACCACAGCTGGAACCCCCTTTTTGAAGGCTCCTTCCACTAATATTTGTCAGAGACCATAATTCACCCATATGGTCATAAAGACCATAATTCACCAACAAAGCTTCAGTGATACCAAGATGCTTAAAAAGTCTTGCTCATCAAGTTAAGCCAGGTACTAGATAAACTGAGGCAGACTTGTACGTTATTCCAAACTTCCCTGTAATTGTTTTCAAATGGCAACCCACCCTTAATCTTTTCATTATGAACCTAAAGACAACACTTGTATTTTTGGGAGGAAGTCTTACAGGTTTGTCTCTAGCATGGAAGAGGGCAATAAAACTCCACGCGGGTTCTGGGATGACACCCAGGACACACACAACTCATTCTGGCTTTGCAAGCAAACCCATGCTGGCAGATGGAGAGTTCTCAATTCAGAAACAGGAAAATCTAATGACATATTTGCCCTCTCATGCATCTGCACTTAAATACATACAAGTTTATCAGCTGGTTTTGCCTTTACAGTACTTGCAACAGTTTCAGTAACAGTAATCTAATGTAAAAGCCTACCCACCAGTTTGGAAGGGCAAACAGGACTTTGAGAAACTGTAAGAATTCTGAATTTGACTCTCGTATTTTCCGTTCTTTTACATGTCTGATACAAACATTTTTAGATGAACAGAATCTTTTCCACTTGAGTCAGGTAACTGCACATATTAGATGTGTTAAGAGAAGAAATAAACCAGGACTCCCTTTTATGCCTTTTCTCAGCCATATTAATAAAGCAAAAAGTTCCACATCTTTTTCTTCTTTAGGTTCTGCTTGATTCACAACAAACTGCAGCAGGAGATTATCATCCACCTGCTTGTGAAGACCCACAATACCATGTATTCACTTGCCTTGACTCCTTTTACCCTTAGGTGTACTAAGAGCTTCTCTGTTATGAAGAGAAAAAAATACTTTAGAAGTCCTGGAGTTTAATACTTCATAAATAAAATTCTATACATTTAAGAGAACATGAAGCAAACACATGATTTTACCTAGGAGCTCTGTTTAAAAGGACACTTTTCGCTGGGGACATAAATAGAAGAGATTATCTGAAGAAGAATGTTTATTTCTGTGCTATATGTTAGTTATCTCTCCATAGTTAAATTGTGCTCTGAATGCGAGCTCAGAAACAATATGCCTTTTCTTTCCAAATCATCAGTGAGGAATCTGCCAGGGCGCTTGTGTATCATTATTCACTTCTCAGTGTGCATTGTTATTGATCCTCTTCAGGTTTCCTTATTTGTTTTTGGTTGGTTTGTTTGTTTTGGATTTTTTTAACTTCAAGTTCTAGACTTAAGTTCACATGTGTCTAAAGGTATATATCCATTGAGCCTGACTTCTCACCAGTTATCCTGAAAGCTCTGCTGTCCCATTTCAAACAATTAAAAAAAATAATGCAACTATCAACCTGGGTTTTTAAAGAAATATTCTATATTAGTATTTAAATAAAACTTCTCAAGTGAATCTGAGCAAAACACAGCTATGTAGAAAGACAGAAAGCAACAGAGATCAAAAGACAGCAAATGCTGCAGAAGCCAGACTGAGAAGACATCTTTAATGTCCAATGATCCCTCTTTAAACTGCTTTTGGAAGCTGCCATGCTTAACAATGGTAATACACTGATTTATAAAAAGTTACCTTTCTCTTTCTGAAGTGTTACATTGGTTTGTTAATGCTTGTAACATGCTTTCTATACCTTATATGCTGCAGGAGTTTTCATGCTGCTTATGAAATTCAGCATGTTAAAACAACAGCAGCGAGACAACCTTGCACAGGAAAATGCATTTGGTGGTTTGCCCACATGGCAAAAATCACAACTGAACCAAGCTAAAGCTCTAAATGTCATCATATCTTTTTCATGACATAAAAAGACAGCTATTGCTATCCAGGAGTCACGTAATTTCTCCAACTGCCAAGGAGGTTTTCACTTTACAGCCAATGTAATGCAGCAGAAATCCATATCGCCAGTTACAGAAGTGTCTGGAACTCCCTCCTGTTCCCAGCAGGTCATTCCCATTGCATCTTTAATGCTGGCATTAGCTTGAATGTGGCAAGGTGATGAGGCAGATAAAGGGTTAAATCCAGTTGCAAACAAACTTTTTTTGGTTTGGTTAATTTCCAATTCAAGCAGTTCCTCACCCTTCTTCAATACTCAGTCACATGAATAATGAGGGCTTGGGTAAGAAACCCAGCCAGAGATGGAAGGGGCTCCAAAGTCCCCCATTTAAGCAGCAGCAGCAACTCATTCTGCAGTCAAACAGTGTATAACAACACAACATTCCTTATTTACCTCCTATCCATTTATCAGCAAATTAACACTAAAGCTTCTAGGACATCCAGTTCTTCTAACATTTTTAACAAGTTCTTATTTCCAAGTAAAAATAGTAACTCAATACTAAAAAAGTGATTTTTTTTTTTTTTCCCCTTTCAGGATGATGCACAGCGTTTTCTAGAACTGTAGCAAAACCATAACACCCAAAATGCTAGATTTTTTTTGGAATTCAAGGAAAAGTTTAAAAATGTGTGGTAGGTAAACTGAGAATTACAATTGAACACCTATATCCCAACTTTATGTTTAATATAAGGACCTGATATTTCTGAACAAGCATCATAGAAAACCTACTGATTAGAAATAACATTAACGTGTCACAAAAAAACGTACCCTAAAACATTTTCTTCAACTGGATGATTTCCTTTAAAAATATTTTAATGGACTTAAATATTATCACCTGGCTATCATATTGGATATGCCAAAACTGTTCTGTGTAATTTATTCCATTGACTTGTCAACTGAAGTGTAAATCTCTTTTGTGTATGTGATAAAATTTTACTGTTTCTTTGGTTGCTGAAAGAATGTGGAATATAAAGGCTTAAAGGTTTCTCAAGAAAGATCCCTACCTGTGGTGGAGTATAAGGCATTATATCCAAGTCACTAGCTAACGGGGTCTGAAGCTGAGGCATAGAAGGTGTTTCAGTCATATCGCCTTCCTCTTCTCCCATCTCTTCCATATCTTCATCACCTCCTTCCAACTCAGCAAATTTTGCTTCTAGCTGCTGAATCTTCTTTTCCAGTAGTGGAGATGGTTCCTTCTGAGGAACTATGGGTTTTCTGAAAGGTGGAGGAGGAAGATAAAAAGCAGATGAGAATACACGCATACTTTACGGGAGATAGCACGTATTTTTTAAGAGAAAACCAATGTCTCTTCCTTTATCATTGAACAACATGGAAACAATGGTGACTCAGGACGTGCTTGTGCTTCCTTTCAGAACACTGAGCAGAAATCATTTGGTGTCCATGGACAGTGTTTCATGTCAGTCACAGGTTGGGTTTTTTTTATTTTTTGTGAGTTAGAAGGGGATTTCAATGCAGCAAACACTTCATTTTGCAATAGAAGGCAGTTAACACCACATATTCCTTAGATTTTACTTTTTACTTAAGTTAGAACTTAGTATATTTATTAATATCAATATTCACCAAATGGAACATTTGTTACCCATAATGATGACTCAAGTATTTTAAAGACATCCAAAAGAATTTACCAATCTGATCATGTAATGATTTTTACTAGAGCCAGGAGAAGAAAAAGAAAACATCCACCAGCCAATGAAAAGACTGATATTATCTGGACTTCTTTCCAAAAGTGTGATTAGTCAAAATTAATCTCCTCCTACAACTATGACTTTTATATATGTAGTGCGTTTGGCTGGGATGGAGTTACTTTTCTGCATAGTAGCCTGTAAGGTGCTGTGCTTTGGATTAGTGACCATGACAGTGTTGATAACACACCGATGTTGCAGTTATTGCTGAAGAGTGTTGGCACATCATTAAGGCCTTTTCTTTTCCCCATTCTGCCCCCCAGCAAACAGGCTGGGGTTGGGCAAGAAGTTGGGAGGGGAGACAACCAGGAGAGCTGACCCAAACTTACCAAAGGGATGTTCCATACAATATGACATCATGCTCAGCGATAAAAGCTGGGGGAAAGGAGGAAGAATGGGGGACGTTCGGGGTTAAAGCATTTGTCTTTCCAAGAAACCATTACATGTGCTGAGGCTCTGCTTTCCAGGAAACAGCTAAACATCTGCCTCATGATGAAAAGTAGTGAATTAATGCCTTATTTCACTTTGTTTGCATGTGCAGCTTTTCTTCTCTTATTAAACTGTCTGCATCTTGACCCATGAGTTTTAATTCCTTTTGCCCTTTCAGTTCTCTCCCTGATCCTGCTGTGGGGGAGTGAGCGAGTGGCTGGGTGGGGGCTTAGCTGCCCACCAGCATCAATCCTCCACAACACAGAAGAATGCTCAGGTGACCCTCACATTCCCACCACATTTTTACCTAAAATAGTATATTTCGTCATCTACAACTTTTGCAGAGAGTGAAAACCTCTTCAGCCCTTTAAATTTCTTCATTTGTTTGTCGCTTTCATTGTAGCGGCTCTCGCAGAGAAAAACATCATTTTCAGAGATTTCTGTTGGTCTGCAGGAGAGGAAGTCTTTGAATGACAGAACAGCACACTTCCCTGCAGAAATGAAAGAGCTGGGTAAGAAGGCAGCCACACTTGCAGGCGTTTTACAAAAAGCATGGAAACTCAAGTTTTTGCCAGTCTGGAAGTCAAGTTTTGTAAGTCTGGAAGATTCCCGGTATTTGGCCCAACTACAGAAAATACACCAGTTGACATCCCTATTAAATAACGCCACTCACAAGAAACCTAGATGAACTTCATGCAGCTTCTGGATTTTTTTAAATGACAAGAAAACCTGAAAAATAACAAACCCCCATGATCGCTAGTCAGTTAGCTATATTTAGCACAGCATCACAACTACAAAACAAAGTACATAATCATCCTCTTATTAAACAAACCAAATTTCAAACCCCTTTCCAGGTTTCCAGGTGTACCAACTTTCCAGGTAACACATACTGGAATAATTACATTAATAAGCGAGAACAATGGACTTTTCTGTTCTCTGGCTGCAGATAACGTTCACTTTGATATCATATGTGTAATTCCCTTATCGTAAGAAAGCTTCCTTATAGTAAAAGTTCTCACTACAGATCCCAAAGACAGGAATGCACATTAGAAATGGACTGAATAATCTCTCCTCCATCACTCAATTGAAAAAAAATGTACTTGGAATCAAGCCTACACATAGCTATAAATCACTTCAGATTGTATAGAAAGAGTGGATTTAAAGTTATTAATAATTACCCAAAATGCAAGTCATCGGACAGGTCTCCTCCAAGTTACTCAAAAACACTTCCTTCTTGTAGAACATTTTAGTTGGTTCATGTTCAGTTTCTTCAGGATGTATAAAGATTGGACCAAAGAAATATGCAGCTCCATCTCGCACCCACATCTTTTCAATTCTGGAAAGAAAACCAAACCACTGACATAAATGAAAGGCCACCCCTCCTAAACGAGACAGCTGGACGCACTAGGTTGTTCAGGAGGACCATCACTAAAAAACGAGTATAGAAGAACAGCGTATTCCAACTGTACAACCCTTATCACCTTTTTATTAGGCAGGCAAATGTCTACCTCAGTCTTCTAAGGGCTTGTAACATTAGCTTAATCCACAAGATTTTTTCCAAGCCTTTTTTACACTTTTTGCAACAAGCTTGTCTTTTTTTTCCAAGTTATTTTTATAGACACAAACTGCAAATAAAGTTGCACCTACCTTCCTACCCGAGGTCGCACTAACCCATGGGATTTTATGAAGACACAGTCCCCAACCTTAAGCCACATGTCATTGTAGCAGAGCTGTTCAAAGTAATGGCAACCAGGTTCTCCATTGGACATTTCTACTGGAACATCTTCTTTGTCCTGCAGAAGAATGTGCATTTAGAAACTTGTGGAGGAAGGAAAACCGAACACATAAAGACAAAGATGCCAGGTACAAGTGACAGATGTTGCTCTATCTTTACATAATTAATAATAGGTAAACACTAAACGGAACTGTACATGTGAAAGTGAGGGGCCTTGACATTTAAAAATGAAATAGCAAACGCCAAAGCTACCCTCCATGTAGGTAGCAAGCCTTCCTATTTCACAAAGCTGTAATTTTGCCAGAACAGGAATTTACAGGTCCTTTTCTGTTCTGCTGGTTCAAAGTAAACTGGCCAAGCCAAGCCTTTTTAGCTTATTTTGATGGTTTGTTTTAAAGCAGAATAACAGGCTTAAGAGTATATTAAGTTATACATTTTGAGTATATGACCAAGTTAACATACACAGAAATTTAACGATTCAACTCTCATATACAATGATATGGACACTCCAAGTATTGCCTGCAAATTCATACCATTTGCCCTATTTAATTTTTACTTTTTAGTCAAAACTCACATTGTACCTTATTTAACCTTTTAGTCTAGAATTTCAGAAAGCCAATAAAAACACAAGCTATGTCCCCAAAGTGCGGAAGGAAAAGGCCCTACAAGTTTTCATTCTCTTGGCAGAAATAATTCATTCCTTTGTCATGATGTGAACAGATACAATAATATATACTAAGTGTCTCATTAAAGCTGACAATGAGCATGCTGGGTATTGTGTTCTGAGGTTCTCTTAGAGAAATGTAAAGGGCATTTATTTTATGACTCTACGTTTATTTTTTTATGGCTCTGGATTTATTTTAGATAAATTTAATTCAATTAAATTATTTCAATTCATCGCTTTTATGACTCTAAACACAATAAAAAATTTTACCCAGTATGTTGGACAGAAATATTTTTAAGCATTTCGACAATAAACCGCTCAGTTATCAACCATAAATACATTACAAACAGCAGAATATTATGTATTGCTTACTGCTGCCTAGCTACTGACTATTTTACTGAAATGCTACATAATAAAGCACTTCACCATTGCCATGAACTACAATTAGACTTTTAGTCCTACTGATTCTTCAGGCTTAAGGTAAGCTTTACAGCAAAAGTGTAATTTTCTTTTCAGAAGTGGAAAAAAACCTCCAACCTCTCCACATGATCACAAGAAAGCATTTGTAGAATCTAGCAAGTATGTACAAAGTTTATTTTCTGTTTATTCTGTTTATATTTTTTGTATTTATTTATAAATGTGTGTAACAATTGATAATAGAAACATATTTATTATGTTTTATTGTGTCTGGATGCTGTGAAACTGAAGTCACGAGGGCTCACATTTTGTCATTCTTTATCTGTCAAACAAAACCGATGTTCCACGTGTTATCTCACATACCTTTTCAAGATGAAGGATACTTTCTCCCACCTTACTGTCCTCCAATGTTTCAGCATTTTTCTCCTCATCCACTTTGTCTGTATTAGCAAACACAGAAGCAACACGGACCACAGGCAGGGGCACATCTCGTGGGACAAATCTTACAGAGCTTACAGGCATAGTCCACAGTTTAATCTTTTTAAAAGATTTTGTCTTCGCAGAGTAACGTGACTCACAGACATAGACATCCTCATCTCTGAAGTTTTCAGGACACAATTTAAAATATTCCTGCAGATTGAAGAAAAAATATAAAATCTTCCAGCAACATGCACAGTGAACACCCTCTCATGCTTCCTGATTTTTTTTTCTATGCTTCTATCAGAAACACTTTTAGACTAATAATGCCTTTCTGCTAAGTTCTTTTCTTCCAGTTTGACATCCAAATTATACTAAAAATTAAAAGCAAAAAACAAGTAATCCCACGCTTAGAGAAGAGGCTAAATTCAGTACAGTTTATAATGTAAGAAAAGTTTGGTTTTATTCGTTTACCAAAGCGGTACATTAACATGTACAAGATCTGCAGCCTAAAACCACCTTTACAAGATTTCTGAGCTTTGACTTGGAAAGAGGACACAACCACCAAGTCTGGGGGGAAGGAGTAAAATCCATGCTCATTGATATGTGACCATGATACCCATTCATGTGCTCAGCGGCTGTAGCACTTTGTTCCATACAAACACACAAAAAAACTGGCCAAGATGGCTATGTTGCAAACAAGCCAAAAATCCTCAGCACAAGGATGATGTGGAATCAAACTTGAGATAGAGACTTTATTCTCTTACCATGCCATTCAATTTTCCCTCTCTTCCAAATCTGTATCTACATCCTTTTATGGGAACCTCCAAGAAGTTACCTGCAATTTCTCTACTGCATGCTCTAAAAACATCAGGTAACTAATTATCTAATAAGCATATGATTCTACAAACCAACCAGCACCTGGGAACACCACCACTAGGATGAATTATACATCTCATGAAGCAAATGAAGAATGCAAACAGTACACAGGAGCAAGTCCTACTTTACTTAAGTATTAGTAGAATATCTCTGTGTTAGAATGCCTACAGTTCTTCAAGAAAATAGCAGAGAACATATTATTTGCTTAACAAATTAGTCTAAATAGTCTCTCACCTTGACAAACATCACCACACATTTGCCTAAAATTTTACTAACAGGAACTTTATTGTAATAGTCACTTTTAAAAACTTCTTTCTCCAAGAATTTTCGTGTTGCAAGATGAAACGTTTCATTTGGTCGATAAAACCAACACCCATAGAGCCATTTCTCTCCTTTAAAAAAAAATAAATAAATAAACAAAAAGAGAAGGGAGAAAGAAAGAGAAAAAGATGTAAATTGCATATTCTCTAGTGCATCAGCAAGAAAAAACAACTCTAGATTGATTGATTAATCCAACAGCGACGTACTCATTTAGAGTAAACTGTTCTAAAACAGCACAAGATTCTATAACTGTTTCAGGTAAGGAAAACTAAGTTGCTTAAAAAGCCTGTCAATTGTTTTTCCCCCACTAAAACCCGACTTTCAGCAAATTAAAGGAGAAAACAGTTCTTAATAATAAAAATCTTGACTTGCAGGCCTTGAAATGGCTTCAAAGTTTACAGAACTTTGATTGTTTGAAACCTGATTAAACCTGATTATTTGAAGAACCTTGGATAACTGGTTTCAAGTTTTTTAAGAACCACTTCTGCCACGTAAAGCTGTGACAAATTCAAATTGTTAAGAATGACTTATAAAGAAGTTACAGAATCACAGAATGGCCGGGTACGGAAGGGACCTTTGAAGATCATCTATTCCAACTCCTAAAGCAGGTTTACCCAGAGCAGGTTGGATGGGAACGCATCCAGAAGGGTTTGGAATATCTCCAGAGGAGGAGATTCCACAGCCTCTCTGGAGGTTGCTACAAATATGTGCTACTTTTCTAAATAAAACAAGATCTGTATACTGAACCAGAATAAAAAATACATTTCACTTTACCCATCACAGACAAATGAACATAGGAAGCACCCAACTGGCCAATGGCACTACCCAAATACACTGCATTCAACCAAGTGAGCAGGACAGGCTATTAGAAGAACACATTTGATCTTGGCCACTCTCCATAACTCATTCCACTCCTTCTACAGTTACTGAATTAGGAGTGCTAGAGAGCTATTCTCTTTTATCTGGCAATTTTTGCTGGTTATTCCCTTTATTATTTGGTTTAGACCTGTTGTACGTGGACTTGTCTCACCCATTTTGGAACCTGCTGATATAATACGCCTCCACAAGCTCCTGGGGAAGCCAGGAGGCTCACTAACCACTGTATTAAAAAGCCAAACACTTTCACATGTTTTAATGAGTGCCCTCTAACTCTAGTACTGCTGGATTTGTTAAATAGTATTTCTGCATTCACCTTATCTACCCATTTCATGATTTTGCAAACCTTAATTATAACCTGCCTTACATTAATCCTCTCCAAATTTCAGAGTGACGGCCTTTTTAATCTGTCCCTGTAACACATCTGTTCCATCCCTTAAAAAAAAAAGCGCAACCAAAATGCTTAACTCCACTAAAACCAACTGTACTTCTCAACAAGTGTAGTTTCTATGAATGCTGAGAGAACACCATGCTAATGTGATACTCTGGTCATATCTTTAGCATTCCTTGCACTTAAGAGAAGTACCTGCTGCAAACAGAATGTAACTCTGATGAGAAAAAACCAAAATAGTACTTGTTATGGCTTGATTTGGCCTAGGAAAGGCAACATTCAGCTCAATTCTGAAATTTAACAAAGGCAAGTTCAGAACCTGAGTTGTTCTGTGAAACATTTGCAGTTAAACAGGCCCAACTTTGGTTCAGGCTTCTCAGCACAGAAAAAACCCATGTGTTCTTCTGCACCTAAAGTACAGGGAGCTCATTGCACTTAGAAGAGCCTATTCTCTGGGGTATTTACAATTTGAGAGCAGGTAGAGATGAACAACAAAAAAGCCTGTGCTGATCAAAGAACTTTATATTTCTAATATTCTTTGGAACAAAGCAACTCAGAAACGAGAAAAATACCAGTCCACACACACTTCTGCAAATAAAATAACTAACATCTACACAGAAAAATCTCAAATTGGGAGTTCTAAAGAGTAATAAGTTTTGCCATATCGTTTTCCCATAGCAAAGACATCCTTACCTGCTGAGTCTTCCCACAGCCTCTCAATACAGACGATGTGAGGCTGCAAGTTGGCTTCAGCAGGCTCCACATACACATAATCTCCTACATGGTACATGCTGTTCTTGAAGCTGCAATCCTGGCTGTAGGTGCGATGCAAGCTTGACAGCCCAGCTGATCCAGAGGAATCTTCACTCTTTTCAGCTTCTTATTTCAAGAAGGGAAAAACAGATGTTAGTAATGCCACCTTTCCACCTTAACTGATTGCTGATATGAATGCCCTCACCCTTTGCTGAGTGCAGAAGGGCCACATGATACCTGATGTGTCCCTCTGTCACTGACTTCCAGTGTGATGGAAGGATTTATGTGTGTTTTGTTCTGCTAACCTTTCTGCTACTGGTGTTGCTGAAGGCTGGTTTCCCTTCTTCAGTTGAGTATTACTGAGCCTTCCCAGTAAGTGAAGAGGAACTCAATGAGAGCGCTGAGCTCAGAAGCCTTCAGAAGGCAAGCTCTCAAAGGCAGACAGAAAAAGAGCATCACAGCTGTTGTCCCCTTATAATACTGAGCCCAGTTGGAGCAACCAGACTTTACTGCTCCTGACATTAGTGCTATGTGGGACGATGAACCATGTTAGAAAGACAATTAAAGGACAATAAGCTAACAGCTCTGCTCCCATTTATGGAAAGGAGCAACTAGAAAGCTTAATTCTTTCCCCTACACATGCTCCACAGTGATTATACGGACAGTACCAGCCAGGAACTGTGAAGCACAAAGGACCTTCACATTAGGATTCTTGCCCTAGAGAAGAGTGCAAGCCCATTCTTCTTCACACTCATAGTAACCAAGTAAGAAACACGAAAGGCTTACTTAAATACGATTTCTTTAGTAATATTAAAAGCATGATCATAGACAACACCATCAGCACATCAAGAAACCAGTATCTGTCAAAAAGGAAACAACTAGAAGGTCAATTGGAACAGTCATTGCTAAATTTATTATCAGCAGAAAGCTATGGTAAAAATCTATTATTTTATTTTATAGTATCCTGGAAATAAGACTACTGGTTCCCCGATGTGTTCTGATTAAAGAGTTTATATAAGGTTAGTATGGACCTACTTTTCTTTCTTAAAGCCATCTGGCATGTCTGATAAGGATCAAAATAAAATAAATCTCTCATAACTTAAAAATACAAGACTGTTGGTGGACAACCAGATTACTAAGGCCCCTTCAGCAAGTGAAGCTGCAGCAACAGCAGAGCATACATCATATGCATAGATACGTTTTTCAAATAATACATTTAAAATTAATGAAAAGAAAGTAGCTACCTCTCTTCTCCTCCTCTCTTTTGAGCTTATCCTCCTCTATTTCTTTGGGCAGCTTTTCCTTCTTTTCCTTTTCTACATCGTTGTGAAGATGCTTGGTGGTATAGCTGAGAGCAGGTGACAGAAGAATCTCTCCGTTCTTACAAAGTTCATCTCGAATTTTAATAAAGAACTGCTGAAGTTCGACCGCATCCTCGTAAATCTCTGAATCAGTCCTGTACAAAAATACATTCAACAGGGCAGAGTCAAACAGGATCCTAAACACATACCTATCATTCTCCACACTTAGTGATAAAACTAAAGCTTCACTCTACCAATAGATTTCTTTGCTCTATCATAAGAAACAGCAGCAGACACTAGGAAGTCATGCTCCACCTAGTACTCCGCTGTCAGTTTGTATTATAATTTACCTGAAACAGTATTACTGTATTCACCGGTCCTGACATACCAGAATAATCAGAGGTAACTGGTTGTGAACAAAACCTACTTGCCACTGGACCTCTCTCTGTTAACTTCTGAAAGCTTAAGTATAACATTATTATTAACAAAACTGACTTACTTTAATTACTCATGCTCCTGTTAGAAGATGTTTTAATAACATTTTTTACCTCCTCTCCTTCAGAGTCAAGCTCTCACTTGTACATCCCCAAGTACGCTACCTCATTCAAGTAAAACACTGAGAGAAGTTGTGAGCGTTCATAGTTTTTGCACAGTATCACCCTAACTCATACAACTGTGATTGCTCCAAAACAGTAATCCACTAGTCAAGCTCTTAGTGAGCAGCTCCTCCTCTTCCTTTTTTCAATTTGAAAGTTAGCACAATCCTTGTTTTTCGATGAAAGCATACGTTCCACTGAAGACCTCAGAGAGCTTTTGAGATTCAGTTTTCTAAAGACCCCTATCAAGGAAAGCAAACACTTTAAACAACCTTCAGCCTCTGTCTGATGTTAAGGGGAAAAACTCATGTGATAAGACAAAGGATACCTGAAAAATATAGCTCACCTGTTCATTCTCCTTGCCCTCTCCAGTACCTCAAACATATTCTCCTGGAACAAGTCCAATCTTCTGTAGCGATTATTTTCAACATTTTTTCGGATAATATCAAAAGTCAGAGGAGGTTTATTTGGGAAGTTGGGATCAACAGCAGGAATCTCAGCTAAAGAGTCACTGTAGCATCTGCCCTCATCATCCTGGTGGCTCATAACAGATACAAAAAGGTTATGGATAAGTTCCTGAATTAGCAAAGTGACATTGGGCACATGAGAATCCTCATCTCCTTCTATTTCTCTCCGAGTTTCAAGCAAAACTTTATGCAGGACCAGGGCATCTTTATAAATCAAAGATTCTGGCTCGTTATATGTGCAAGCGTTATTGAACATCATTACAAAGTCCTCTACCATGGAATCAATATCCTGGTATTTATTTGCCATCATATGACTTCTGATCTTTTCCATGTCAACAGGCTTTTTAATGGTCACGTAATAGTCAGGAAGTTCAGACCGAGAGGGCAGCCTCAAAAAGATGGCACTCAGTCGCCTGCCTCGTTTATCCGTGTAATTCTTAACTGCTTCATACACCTCATTCAGTTTCTGTTGCATTGGAGTCATGTATTTCGATTTTTTAGGAGAAATGCCACTTTTTCTACCTAAGCAGACAAAAAGGAAAAAAAAAA
>VXAK01010775.1:0-11119 GCA_013399435.1 Arenaria interpres
GCTGCTTGCTCTCTGCTCAGAGGTGTGGGTGGCCATTTAGGGACTGACTGGGCTGTAGCTAGCCAGTTTGGAGCTGGGATAACCCCCCCGTTCTTAAATGCAGGCCCTTTCTCCTGCTGCATCCCACCCTGCCCCACCCCTGGAGGTGTTCAAGGCCAGGCTGGATGGGGCTTTGAGCAACCTCGTCTGGTGGGAGGTGACCCTGCCCATGGCAGGGGGGTTGGAACTCGATGATCTTTAAGGTCCCTTCCAACTCTAATCATTCTATGATTCTATGAAACCAGCTCCACTGGTGCCATTTGGAGTCCGCTCTGGAGCCCCCAACAGAAGAAGGACATGGACCTGTTGGAGTGGGTCAAGAGGAGGGCCACGAAGATGATCAGAGAGCTGGAGCACCTCTCCTGTGAGGTCAGGCTGAGACAGTTGGGCTTGTTCAGCTTGGAGAAGAGAAGATTCTGAGGACACCTTCTAGCAGCTTTCCAGTATCTGAAGGGGGCCTACAAGAAAGCTGGAGAGTAACTTTGTAAAAAGTCATGTGGTGATAGGAAGAGGGGTAGTGGCTTCAAACTGGAAGAGGGGAGATTATATTATATATTAGGAAGAAAATTTTTGCTGTGAGGGTGGTAAGACACTGCAACAGGTTGCCCAGAGAAGCTCTGGATGCCCCATCCCTCGAAGTGCTCAAGACCAGGCTGGATGGGGCTTTGAGGAAAATGAGAGGTGTCCTTGCCCATGGCAGGGGGGTTGGAATAGATGATCTTTAAGATCCTTTCCAACTCAAACCATTCTATGATTCTATGATTCATCACGCATTTTCACATGAGCAATGGATGCTCATTTCCCTTGACATGAAGAGACGAATGCTGGACACAAGTGCTGTGGTAATAGGAACACAAGACATCTGTCAGCCCAGGGTTTCTTTGCATTTCAGCACATAAGCTCCATGGGATGCGTTTTTGTTAGGGCTGAAGCTGCTGTTTTGTCTCCCCAGCCCACCCCGTCCCTGCTGCCAAGGGTCTGGCACAGGGGACAGCATGGGAGATCTCCTTGGGTGTTTGGACCACGTTTTTTCCCTTCCTTGGGGCCATCAAGGCACAGATTGGGTTGAGCAGTCCCTCTGCGTCCTTTTGCCAGCACTACTCCACAGGACATACCACTTTTCGGACAACTGGCATGCCAGCACTCTGCTTGGGTTTCACCATCTCATTGTGCCACCCTCCTTCATTCCAGCAAGATGCCCAGTGATGCCAGTGTTATCCTTTCCGTTTCTACTCATTTCTCCTGGCTCTTAGCACATGGACAAGATTTCCAGGCCCCAAAGGTGGGTCTGCCTCCCGGAATACTGCTCCAAAGGGTGAAAAGCAGGTGGAAATGCAGCAACAGGCTAAAGAGGAATGCGTTCAGTGCCACCACAGCCCTGTAAAGAGGTATGGCAAGACGGCAGGGGACCCTGGGCAGCTCCAGGCACTGGGACAGTGTGCGAATCACAGCAGTCCATGGCATTGCTTTTAGGAATTGCAAACCCCATCTTTGTTCAATGTTGCTTAGGTGTAGGCAAGACAAAGGGAAAGTATAGAACATGGGACAGGGGAAAAGGAGGAAAAACTGATGGTGAGATCACGTGCCTCGGTTCCCACGTCCCCGCATCTCCCATGGCAGCAGTTGCTGCAGAACTATGTTTCCCGTGTGAGCTGAGCACCTTCAGAGGTGCCCTTCCCTCCGTGTGGTGCACAAGGCAAGGTGACAATGCTGTCCCTGTGGGTGCCTCTCTGAAGCCTTGAAACTGAGGCAGCTAATAGCTGTCTCCCCGAGGTCACCTCAGACACGCTGGTGTTAGGCTCAAGCAGAAGAGCAGAGAATTGCAAATACACTGCTGATCCAGAGGGAGGCAAGGGGAACCCTCACATCCTCAGCCTCCTCAGGGGAAGAACCACAGGCTTACGGTGCCAGATGTGGACAAGAGAGGGATGTTCAATTCCCTTGTCTCCTGCAGATGTCCTGCGTGTCTTCGAGCAAGTTAAGCCCCAAATCAGATTTTTGGATGTCTAAATTCTTGGTAAAACTGTGGGGAACCTTGAGGATAGGTAGAGTTAGATACCTCAGTTCCCTGGAGAGAGTGGCCTTCAGTTTTTCAGGTTGTGTATCTGCCCTCTCCTACCTTCCTTGGAGATAAATGTTGGCTTTGCTTATAGACACAGGCAAGCCATGAACCAGCTGTAAATGAAGATGAAATTTTGCCCTCGGCTTGTCAGGTGCCTGTTCACAGTGGTGGATGAAGTTGGATGAGAGCGCTGCCCCCTGAGCGCTGTTCAAAGTGACAATTCAAGTGCTACTTTTCATCATGCTCCAACTTATCATTTGGTTGGGCAAAATGGGACAAGTTATTATTTTGTTTATTCTGCTTCACAGTCTGTGTCATGGGGTCGGGGCGATTCCAGTGCAATCTGGCTGTTCTACCCGCAGCCAAGCAGATCCAGCCTGTCCAAGGGCTTATTTTGTTTCTCATTCTGGCCCCACAGTCTATGCTTCCCTTTTACCTACTGCTGCATGATGATATGTGATGATTTCAGTGCTAGAAGAAAAAATATATCGAGAAAAAGGGTTATCTGCTGTCTTGTCTTTTCAGTAGCATCGCACGGACCTCATGAACCATGCGGTTACATTTCCAAGGAAAACAACCTTTTTTATTGCCTAGGTAAAAGTGTAATTTCTCTTGTCCCCCACATCATTCATTTTCTGGTGCATGTTTCCAAGTGATTTTCAAAGTCTTTTTCCCGTTCAAGTCTATTTTGATTTGATAAACTAAGGCTGGCAGATTGGAGAGGGAATTCTCTAACCCCTCTGGGGTTTGATAAACCTGATAACCACTGAGGAGCTGTGTCTGCCCAAGAGGGCAAGGCAACCATCACTCAAGCTACTCCACTTTGCAGCTCCAGTAATTATATAGTTTTTAATATATATAAAAATTAAATATTAAATATGTTGTTCCCCCAATTAATTTTGGAATAACTCCACTATTTTTATATATATATTTACATATATATATTTGTGTTTTTATGTTAATTCCCCACTGAATTTGGAGAAGGAAAGAAGCACATCCTTCCAACCTTTTTGGTCCTAACCTGCTCAGCTGGAGCCAAGTGCCACCACAACTCCAGTTGTCAGGTCAGCAGAGCAGAGGTGCCACCTCACTTCACTACCTCCCTTCGGCTTCTCCCTGGTAGCTACGGATCCAGGAGACACACAATCCACGGGCTGGAAGCTCGTGCCTGTTTTACCCTGCCATGGAAAATAAACACCTCTCATGGATTTCCCATGCATTTCAGCGAGCTGTGTGGGAAGGGAGAAGCTTTTCCAGGTGCCTTCCTTGCTCGGCCATTAGCAGCCCCTTGGGTCACTCAGCATCCCTGCGCCATCCCAAATCCCTCATGGCCGGGGAGCTCTGAGCAGTTGCTACCACCAGACCCAGGGCTGGTCCACCCTGCAGAAGGGATGTGGCCATCCCAACCCACAAGTGCACTAGGGTATTGACACTCGTTGTATTTGCACCCACCCATGCGTGTAATCCCACAGATTCCGAATGCTGCAAGCAAACAAATAATTGTCCCGCTCTGCCTGACACTGCGGCAACCCCAAATGCCTGCACACAGTTTCACTTCTTGCTGTTGCTGCTGCTTTTAATGATGGCCAACGGGCAGCCAGAGAGTTACAGCCCCGTTGATGCCACCACTGGGGATGGCACAAATAGCCACCGTGCCATGTTGAGACCACAGTAAGAGCTGAGTCAAGAAATCGGAATACACTGCGTAGAAAGCTTCACCTGAGTAACTTTAGTAAATAAAAGCCACAGAGCCTTTGACATGAAAGATGCCCTTACCGGTATCTCAGGTGGAGATGATCCTGCCTCTTCTTGATAGGCACAGGCTTCACTTGCCCCACAGAGACCCTGCTACCCATCCTCAGCATCCCCGAAGCATCTCTCACTACTGAGTGGAGGCGAATCCTCTTGCAGCGCTGGAGCAGCGCTCCCGAACCCGCATCTGCAGAAGGTTTTTAAGCAGTCTTTCTACCAGGCAGCCAGCGAGCTCAGCAGCTTGGGGAGCCCTGGAGAAACTTATCCTGATGATTTAATAGCCACTGTTGAGATTTTCACAGTGACAACTGTGCATATTTGTCAGGTCCCCTCTGATATGCACTTAACAGGGAACACTGTATTTGGAGGCAGCAGAATTATCTCCGCACATCTGTTTTTCCAGTTTGCCAAAGAGCTTTCATTTTTCTCTAATAACTTGACCTGTTTGGTTTCTGGCAGAAGACGGCTAAGCAGAGCACTCACTCTCTGGATCCGCTCCAGTACAAGATGAGGTCAGGACAACAAAGAAAAAGAAACAGCTGGATGGCTACGAAGCAGTGGGAACAAACAGGGCAGGGACCAGGGCTTTTTCTTTCCTTCCCTTTTTTATTTATCCAATGGGATTTCATTCCTGAGCGTATTTATTCTCCCGGCAGACGGTATCACAAAAGCAGTGTTTCCTGCAAGCCGCCGTTGTGGGGAGCCTCCTCCAGCAGACCGAGGGGACCCAGGGAGCAGGTATAAATAGCACAGCCAGCTAATCCCTCCTCCGATCCGCTGTCGGGAAATGTGAGGCACAGGTCCTAGGGGTTCCCACTGAGATACTGCATCTCCTACACAACCATTTTCATCTTGATTTTGGCAGGGTGGGGCTCATACCTCCCCCCATCCCCACTTTATTTTTCCATTTCATCACATTCTCATTAGTCTACCCAAGGCTTCCCAGGCTGGGGGCTTTCACCTTGCATTTTTCAATCAGTTTTCTTTATTTTTTCTGATATTCAGCTAAATCATCTTAAAGCAGAAAAATTGCCAGTGGGATGGGAAGGAGGTGGAAAAGAGGGGAGGGATAAGGAAATGGAAGACAGGCAGACAGAAGAGAGACAGCAAAGCAGTTTGCACATGTTCCCTCTTCGGAGAGTTTCTCTCTCCCTGACCTCACTTTCTCCACGGCCAGAAATTCCACTTCCAGACCTGCCAAGGAGACAATGCAGCATTCCTCTGCTGGGCCACAAAGCAAGTGTGAAATGTTCTGTTTTAATACTTTACAGAACAAAAGGAACACAACAGTCACCGTCTGATTCATATCTGCTGAAATCCAGCAGCCAAAGCTGTGGGAGAGGAGAGACAGATGAAGAAAAGAAAGGAAGAGGAGGTGTGGGTTTGGTTTGCTTTTTCTTCTGGTTAGTCACCGTGGACCTAAGGAAAGACAAGAAGGACCACACTGGATTATATGAACATTCAAGAGCCCTTGATGTCCTCTCTCTGGTGTGGCTGCTGGTAGATGACTGCAGAGATAATATGAGGAACGGTAGAACTGCAAATGCTCTTTTGTGAGCTCCTCTATTACACAATCCCATTTCCCTTCCTCAGCGGGAGGTTATGGCCGCATCGTCAGGTTTGAGAGCCCTTCTTAGGCCTTTCTTCCATGGTGTTTTCTAATCACTTTTTGAGCCCATTCATACTTTTGGTACCCTGGACATTTTGTGATTGTGTGCTCTGTGAAGACATGTTTCCTTCGGGTTGTTTTAAGCCTTTCCTTGTTTCATAGAATCTCAGAGTGGTTGAGGTCAGAAGGGGCCTCTGGAGGACATCTGCTCCAACATCCCTGCTCAAGCAGGGCCACTTGGAGCTGGCTTTTGAATATCTCCAAGGATGGAGAGTCCACAACCTCCCTGGGCAACCTGTGCCAGAGCCCACAGATCCTCACGGTAAAAAAGTGTTTCTTGATGTTCAGAGGGAACCTCCTGTGTTTCACTTTGTGCCATCGCCTCTGGTCCTGGAACTGGGCACCACTGGAAAGAGTTTGATTCTGACCTCTTTACAACATCCCTACAGATATTTATAGACATTAATGAGATCCCCCAGAGTCTTCTCCAGGCTGATGGGACCCAGCTCTCTCAACCTTTCCTCACATGAGAGATGCTCCAGTCCCTTCATCATCCTTATGGCCCTTCACTGAGATGTCTCCAGTATGACCATGTCTCTCTTGCACTTATTTACTTCTATGCCATTCATAATTCTTGTACTTCTACCATATTCTCCTTCAAGCATCTCTTTTCCACATCATTGAGTTGTAGTTTACTCAGTGTCTGTTTCCATAGAAGCTGCTCTGTCCCTTCATCACTTTTGCCTCCCTTGCCCGGTACTTCTCCAGGGAACTTCAGAAATGTGCTCACATCTCAAGGTACAGGTGAGCCATGCACTGACTTACACAGCAGCAGACAACAGAGAGGTTTCCAAAGGTTGGGCATGGCAAGCAGAGCACCAATCATCAAGATAAGGAGAGAAAGAAGAGTTAGGAAGGGATTTCAATGATGGTAATTCCATCCTTGGAAGCACTGGAACGACCAAAGGCTTTGCAAATATGTAGAAAAGGAGGATATGAGTAATAGCCAGAGCAGATTCAGCAAGAACAGAGCTGGTCAGACTCATCTAATCTTCTACGATGAGGTAATAAACCTTGTAGACGAGGGGGAGGTGCAGATGCCGTATATGTTGGCGTGTAAGTAAGGCTTGTGATACTGTGTTATATGGTATCACTATAAGCAAGAGAGGGGCACCTGGACTAGAAGAAAATATGAAAAGATGGATGCAAGGCTTCTCAAAAGCTTTCTTGGAGGTTAGTTACTCACAGTACAAGGCGACACAAAAAACCTTTCGTAAATCTGGTGCTGATCAGCATTTCCATGAATGACTCAAAACCCAAGCACAGCTTTTTACGTTTGCAGTTGACAGCAGGCTGGGACAAGCTGCCAGAGAGCTGGATGCAGGAGTAGAGGTCGAGGCAGACTTGATGAGCAGGAAAAAAAGGATGCAATCCAGTGATCCTCCGTTGGGATCTTCCTCCAGTCCCCACAGGGAGGACAAGAAACTCTCGGTCTGACCTGTGGAATGGCTTTTCCCTACTTATGCCTGCCTTTGGCAGCACAACGTGTAACTGGCTTAAATTACAGAAATTTAATTAGACACTGAGAAAACCTTTCCAGCGCAGTGAAACACTGGGATGGATTGCCTGGGAAGGCTGCTAGGACAGGTTGGTCCTCCGTGTGGGGTGATGGGTGAACAGGAGGCCCTAGCCCTGCCTTCAGGCAGGAGGGATGCGTAGCTGACCTCTTGAAGTCCTGCCCAGACCTGCCTTTCTGTGATTTTTATGGTGATGATGCTTTGTTATGATATTGATGTTTTGTTGTTATTATAATGCTGCTTCATTCTCTGCTCCTCTACTAATAACTCCTTCCATTCAGGTGGCTGGTTTGACCTGGGCTGAGGATTTTTGACCAGGTATTCTCAGGCCCTGGTTATATGATTCCTTCAACACAGCATAAATCTGAGCTTCTTCTGGGATGGTCTCGTCCTCTCTCCCTCCAACACGTGCTTGCTCTTACCCCCTTGCTTGCCTGGCACCGCAGGCTGTGCAGCTGCGCATGACTCAGGTCAGGAGACTGATCCAGCTGAAAAACCACCAGCCGGGAGGGAGGCAGGAGGAGAGATCAGTTTTCCATTACTTGTTCTGCTATCTCACATCCTTTGTCTGTCTTGTCTACCTTGGATGGAGCAATCACGTCTTGCGCTGTGTTTGGAAGGCAGAGTGGAAATGTAAGGTGATACAAGTGCTGGTTTGAATAATCGTTTCCAGACTGAGGGATGTCTAATATTTCTGTGCAGAGGAAAGCAGTGTCCGAGCAGCTCCTGCTGCTCCTCAGATGGGGAGTGTAGCTGTGCAGAAGCCCTGGGAGATCCCAGCCACCACCTCATGAGGCAATGGATCACACTGGAACACTGGATGGCACAGATTATTTCCCCATTAACATGAGGAGGATGCCAGGAAGCCTGTTGTCCCATGTTACAGCCCTGATCCTTGCCTTCCAGGGTCTTGCCCCTTGACCAAAGGGTCACCAGGAGCCTCATTTTGAACATTTAAAACATCTGCCTAGCTGCTAATGCATTTCTATGCTACTCATCTAAACCAAACAAATCTTGTTATCTGGGAGAGGGAGCTTGTTCTTTGTCACAGAATAAGTTTGCTAAGGGTTTGCCAAAGTTAAGAGAAACGGGCACGTGTCACTGAGGGAAGGTACAGGTCAAGGGATGAGGAAGATCAAAAAGAAACGGAGCTGGTGGAAGCTATGTGATAGAAACTGCATCTTAAAATTACTTGACTTGTTTTAACCGCAATCGAGTAATAAAGGTAATGAATGAGGCAGCCAAGGGAAGGGTCTTGGCTTTATTCCCACTCTCTGTTAGACACTCCTCCCGGTGAACACATGTCAAAGCAGTCTCTATCCTGACACCAAGTGGAGAGAGCTCACAAGTACTCCTTTAAAATACCATCAAGTGTATGAGACTGCCAGCGAGGACAGCTGCTGGCCCAGCCACCCCTTCTAGCACCAGTGAGGCATCATACAGTTTACAGGCATTTTTTTATTTATAGGATCCTGGCTCTTAGCAGCAGAGGTTTACAGCAGAGACAGTTACACATGATCATAGGGTCATAGAATGGTTTGAGTTGAAAGGGACCTTAAAGATCATCTAGTTCCAACCCCTCTGCCATTGGTATGGACTCCTCCCACCAGACCAGGTTGCTCAAAGCCCTATCTAGCCTGGCCTTGAACACTTCCAGGGATGGAGCACCCACAGCTTCTCTGGGCAACCTGTTCCAGTGTCTCACCACCCTCACAGGAAAGAATTTCTTCCTTATATCTCATCTAAATCTCCCCTCTTTCAGTTTAAAACTGTTACCCCTCGTCCTGTCACTACACACCCTGATAAAGGGTTCCTCTCCATCGTTGGTGATGAAAAAAATCACCATTCTGGGCTCCTGCAGTTTTTACTCTTCTACCCCAAGTTTCCACCAGTGCCACATGTGGTGAGCAGCCTGGTGTGTGCATGCAGAGCATCTTTACTGGGGACAAGGTGGATTTCCAGAGTGGTGGGGACGTCGCAGAATCACAGACTGGTTGAGGTTGGCAGGGGGGAGGATGACCTCTGGAGGTCATCTGGTCCAACCCATCTGCTCAAACAAGGCCACCTAGAGCTGGTTGCCCAGAACCATGTCCAGATGACTTTTGAATATCTCCAAAGATGGAAAATTCACTGCCCTGAGAGTGAAGAGGAAGGCACCTTTTCCTTGGGAGGAAGGGCTGGCCCTCTGCTGTGTAAGGTGATGGGCATTGCAGTGTGTGGGGTGGTCCCACCATGCTGGCGAAGAGCAAGGCAGGGTGCACAGACCTGAGCCCAACATCTCTCCCAACACAGCTAATTCACACTTTCCCCCATGCTCCACCTCCAGCCTTCCCCCATTTTCTCAGGAGGGGCCAGGGGCTTGATTTCCTCCTTTCCTGCATGTTAGACCTCCTGCAGAACCTTCTCAGCATGTAGCTCAGGTCCTCACCCCCACCTTACCCTGAGTACCTCTAACTCCTCCTGAGCAACACATCCTTTTTGACCTTGACGCTGGGATTGAGGGGAGATCACTGCCAGATGAGGCCCCCCCATGGATTCAGCTTCTGAGGTGAAAGACATCTTTCTCCCTGGGTGTCTTACTCTTCATTCTCACTTTACAAACCTCTACTTCTGCCTCTCTGGGGGAAAAAAATCTTTCATCATGTTGCAAGGCACCAGAAAGTCACAGAAGCTCCAGTGCCAGCCACAGGCTAAACTTCAAATCCCCAGCCAAGAAAGAGCAGCATCTGAGAGTGCTCTGCATCAGAAAGGTGACAGCTTCTCTCCCAGGGGAAAAAAATCTGCATCAATTTAATATAAAAAGGTACGAAACACATCTAACGTTGAGCTGTCCCAGCCCTCTGATGGATGGCATTCAAAAGCAACATAGAAAGGCGGCACTGGTGATGATGAATTTATGCAGTGGAAAGTATTCAGCAGCTGCCCCTCTGTTTTAAGCCATCTCCTAATTACTTTACATAGAGAAAAAAAGGAAGAGGAAAACGTATCGTGCATGGACTTACCCAGCTGATCCAGAGCAAAGATGGCTGGGGCACCTTCGGAGAGCTCATTGTCTGGGGGAAGAAGAACAAATGCTCGGAAAGGTCAGCTGGAGAGGGAGATGTAGAGAGCTGGGGTGACAACACTGTTTTAATCACACTGCAGATAAGCCCCTGCTTCCACTTCACCCCTGACAGCTTTCATATGTGCATCATGGGGGTTTTTTTTGTAAATCCAATTCTTACTGAAAAACCTCGGAGTCAGCTCAAGATAAAGACTTGGTGGGATGAACCCTTATCCTCCCTCCAGCACTGCTGAAGAGCAAGAGCTCTGCTGCCCTGTCTCTGCCCTCGCTGGGGTCCCTGGCTGTGCTCCCCTTTTCAGCTGTGCCATGGGTCTCTGCTCCCTTTCCTCAGCACTCAGGGTATGGCCAGAAGCATCCTGCCCACAGCAAAGCTTTCATGTGTGCTATGGTCTCCTCCAACAACGGCAGCTGGGACAGGTTTGACCAGCAGGAAAACACTCCAGCTGGGATTTTTCAGGGTCTGAGCAAACCCTTGAGTCATCTGATAATAATACTGAGTGCACCCTCAGTAAGTTCACAGACGACACTATGTTGGGTGGCAGTGTCGACCTGCTGGAGGGTAGAGAGGCTCTGCAGAGAGATCTGGACAGGCTGGATCGATGGGCCGAGACCAACGGGATGAGGTTCAACAAGGCCAAGTGCCGGGTCCTCCACTTGGGTCACAACAACCCCAGGCAGCACTACAGGCTGGGGGCAGAGTGGCTGGAGAGCTGCCTGGCAGAAAAGGACCTGGGGGTGTTGGTCGACTGTTGGCTGAACATGAGCCAGCAGTGTGCCCAGGTGGCCAAGAAGGCCAATGGTATCCTGGCCTGTATCAGGAACAGCGTGGCGAGTAGGACTCGGGAGGTGATTGTCCCCCTGTACTCGGCACTGGTGAGGCCCCACCTCGAGTACTGTGTCCAGTTTTGGGCCCCCTACCATAAAAAAGACATTGAGGTGCTGGAGCGGGTCCAGAGAAGGGCAACAAAGATGGTGAGGGGTCTGGAGAATAAGTCTTATGAGGAGAGGCTGAGGGA
>VXAK01010777.1:321-15381 GCA_013399435.1 Arenaria interpres
TTCTGGCTACCTGCTACCTTAATGGGATGATTTGAGGGAATCCTGTACCCCCAAGAGAGTATCTTTTTTTTTCTTTGCCCTGTGGTGCTCTTTCCCCTTCTGAGTCCAGAAACAAGTACAAGACCAAATTCTAATTTTTTCTGGTTTTTCTTAGTAAAGCTCTATAATTTTTAAGTTTAGCTTTATTTTGGTAAGAAAGAAGTGACTTTAGAGAGTAGTTATTGGAAAACTGCATTTGATATTATTTTAAAGTAACATAGGGGAATGGAATTGTGGAACAAAGGAATATAACCTGATCAAGCAAATATGTAAGAAAAAAAATTCAGGTTTTGCTGTGAGTTAAAAAGAAAATAATTGTCTGCTTTTTGGGTTCATTTTGTAAAATGAGATCAATGAAATTCTTTCAGCAGCAGCATGAAATCAATTGTAGAATAACATATAATTCATGCCCTATATTGTAAATTATAGTTTGTTTGACATTAATCACTGAGTTTTCCATGCACTGGGATGCATTTTCTTGTAACAAATTTCTGGATAATTCTTGTGGATCCATTTCTAATGTGTTTGAGAGTGATCTGTTTTTCATGTCCACAATTGCCTACATTTGATCTTATGCAAATCATGCAATCAAGCAAATGGAAAACAAAGCGTTGCTGCTAGAGGACCTTGACAAACGGTAGCTTTGTAGTTTTAAGAACCTCCTCCCTCCACATTCAGATTCATGTTTGTATCTATAATTGTTTGAATCCATTGATCCATTATGAAACACTTTGAACTATAAAGAGGAAAATATCTGCCAAATCAGATTGTGACAAATAATTGTATCAATTATGATGTAATATGATTTTTTTAATTGTTCAGTGTGTCATTTTCTGGTTCTAAGCTTTTAGAAATACTACCTACACCATATCTGTAGCCTCATCTAAACCTTGATGAAGGCTATGAAGAGTTTTTCACTGACTGCAAAGCTCATGCTTTGAGCAACATTCCTGTCTTGAATTTCTGTATTTTCTTCTGCTGCTCCCACTAACTTTGTTTTTTTATTTTAGCATTTGTGCCACCAAAATCTTTCAGATTCCATTGAAACTTTTAATTCAGCATTTATTCGTCAAAATACATTGGCATTATTAAATCATGATGAGGAGTAAAGATTTTCTTTAATACTGGTGACATGCTGCTTTTTCCCATGTTTTATCTTTCTACTCTTTTTTTTTCTTTTTTAAGCTCTCCTCTTCTTCCCTCGCCTCTCAGTATGCTTATCAGTTGATCCTAAAGGATCTTCCTGCTCATATGTCCTGTATTTCCATTGCTTGTTATTCCCTGTTCTTTTAAACTTGCCTGTTTCCCTGTCTTGTCCTTCTGCTTTTCTCATTGCAGGCACTGAGACTTGTTTTTTTCAGGAAGGGAAATAAAACATTTTTCCATCTTCCATTCTCTTCATCCTTGAAAAAGTTCCTCCCTCTTCAAATTTAACTAGGTATTTCCCAAAACTCTTCTGCATGCAAGTAGTCTCATCAGCTACAGTGTCCATCAAATCAGGACTTCAGAACAAGCTGCTTCTTTAAAAAAAAAAAAAAAAAAGGCAAAGAAGCATTTCCTTGGTGAGGAATTTTCTCTAAAGGAGAAAAGAATTACCCAACCTCATTCCAAATCTGTGTACAAGGAAGACAGCGATCTGCAATGAACAAATGGAAAAGGAGAAATCGCTTTTTCTTTTTTCTCCTCTCCCTTCCTCTGTGTTATATTCAGTCTGCTAAGTGAAGCCCCACAATACAGTTTCAACTTAGAAACTGTATTCACTGTTTATAAGGATATGAATTAAATAAGTGCCATGGAATTGTTTTCAGCTGTTCATTTTAGGATTGCTAAAAGTAAAATCTTTCTGGTCACTTGTTTGTCTACCTAGAACATGGAGTATCTGATCCTTGTCTCACAGACTTCCGTCTCCAGCTGTACTTTTTGTGGCTTCTGTGATGGAAGCTGCAAGGAACAAGGGGTCCAGGAAGGTGTGTGCTAATGAGGGCAAGTGGTGCAGTATGTGGAGTTTACTTTCTCTGCTTGCTGAGCCAGCCTGAGCACCTGCTCTGGAGCGTGCTTACTCCTTCTCACCCACATAAGCACTGCTTAACCCTGGTAGAATCAGCCCCATTATGTTGATTAAACATGTCACTGTGTTACAGACATTCGCTTGATGATTATTTTTTTTAGTTACAGCCTTTTTTTTAACTCACACTTTGCCATGTGCTCTGTAGAACAATACCACTGAATGATACTGCATTTTCAATAAAAATGCACGAGTTCATTCTCTCCTCACATGGAATAAAACAGAAAGATTTCCATTCCAGACGGGACTGGAGACGTTAAATGAAAGGAAAACTAAAGAGAAAGTACTTGGGTCTACAACATTGATATCTTTATCATCCAATTGCAATTGTCATTGCAATTTTTGGATTTGTGCTCAGAAATACTTTTGTACAAAATGATAGTTATATAGTTTCAAATAGTATTTGTACAAATACTTTTGTACAAAATGATAGTTATATAGTTTCATACTATTTGACTGAAAACGCTAGCATTTATTATGTCTTGCAAAAACCCAGAACTTTCCTGCCATAATAAAATTATTATCTGTAACATAGTAATTTTATTTGTATACCTTATACTGTTGCCAAAACCTCAATTGTAAATTTCTTTATAAAGGATTTGCTCGTTAAAATCAGTGACTTATATTTTAATAAAAAATGAAAAAGATTAGAAAATTTTCTGCATTAATTTCCTACTATAATTTTTCTGACAAATATGCCTCTATTAGTATAGGGAAGAATATATGAAGCTAAAGATCTTTTAGGATATTTCTTCAACAATCATTCACCATTTTCTGCAATAACTGAAACTCAAGATAGCTTCCTAGTAAATAACCTTTTAACAGTTGTTTTGCATTAGACAGGTTGTCTTTACTGAAATATGTTTTACAAGTGTTTGATGTTCATGAAAATGTTTGAGACATTTGAGAAAACCAGTATGAGTGGTTTTGAGACATTTGAGAAAACCAGTGGTGGCGAAAATGAGCTTCCTTTGTGTTCATGCTTATAGTGAAATCTGCATGGAGTGAATCATTGTATGTATTGATGCTTGATATTCATGTACCGTACAATGCATTTTAAAAAAATATATTATATGGCTGTGTTAATGAACCTGGACTTGTTTTTCCATTAATTTCGTTTGATTTAATCATCTGAAAGGTGTTTGCCACTGTAGCAAATTGATATAGTATGTAGCACCTAGGAGGCTAACATCTTTGTTTTGCTTGGATGATGTACATTCTATTGTAAATGTACTTTACAGTGGGGTTATCTCAAACAAAGCATGCTCTGTAGACCTATTGGTAGTCAAAATTTGCAGTTGTTATTAAACAAACAGCACCTATTCACTCCTCTGGGACAAATCCAAAACAGTTAAGACACACAGGTCCCTTTTCTTCTAGATTTTCTGAATTCACTGTTCTCTGAAAGTTACAGAAGAACAAGGTAACATTAAGGTAAAAAGTAAATTCATATTCCTTTTTTTGCCCTAGATTTAGCAGTTTTCACGCCACACCAGTTTCTGCTCACTGCATGCACGCTTGCTGGCTGTACAAACAGTTCCCAGGTCACCTTGTTTACAGCACAGCTGCCACCATCTCATGTAGATGCCCCGGTCCTGACGGTTTTGGATTCTAGAACAATATATGTACAGTAAGTAAGGATTTCTTCTTTCCTGACAAAACAATGGTGCATCAGTTTATTCAAGAATTCCAGTGAGTTCAATCAGGGGAAGGGTTTGTGACATAAAATTAAATTTATTATGATTAAATGCATAGAAGTGATTAGTTTAGTGGTTCTGTGAACCTTCTGATTATCACTTGCCAACTTAATTTCCATTTTGCCTTTACGCAATCAGTATAACCTACATATGGGCATAGCCTCTGCAAACTTCAGTGCAGGAAATGTTCTGGTGATATGCCCGTTTTGTATCCCCTGCTTTGTGTGTTACTGTAATCATTTATCTACTGAGTACAAATACTGCATTAGAGGTATGCCTTAGATTTATTTTTATGGTTGCACAACTATGTTTTCAAATTCTTAAAATAAACCCCACAAAGTCCCCTAAACAAAGCCTTACATTATTCAGTGCAGTCTGAATCTTTGCTGGTATTAATCATATTTTGCTTTTATTTGCAGATGGAAAGAACCAGTAGAAGTAAATGGAATCCTAGATCGTTATATAATTTATATTGCCAACAATGAGCAGAATTTTACGAAATGGAATGTAATCTATAACAGCACAGAACTTTTTCTGGATTTTACTATTCAGCAGCTTTTCCCGGGTACTGAATACCTCATAAAACTAGCTGTAAGTTTAAAAGATGTGTAGTAGAGGTGTAAAATGGTGAAAATGATTCTGATTTTGTTAGCATCGTAAATACTTAATGGTTCATATGTCCACTTTGTTTAACCTCTTCTTCCTGAAACTAAGGTGGATGAGCCATGCTGAACAACAGTAGATATTTTGTTTCAAAACAGGTCCTTAAAAATGTGTATGTAAATTAAATACAGATTTTCTTCAAGGATAAGTTGGATGATAACTAATAGCGAATTTCATATATATAAGAGTTAAATAATGTCTTCTGCCCCCAACTTATGAGAAAACATGGAATGTATTTGAAAATGTTAGCCATCATAATTTGCTCTTTATTCATAAAATCTGTATATAGGAAATAGTAGAGAGGAAGAATTGAGTGTAAAGTAGCAGTTTGTTGATTCAAAACGTTTTAAAAGACCTTGGTGTCTTCATTGCATTTCTTTATCAATGGTTTTATTTTGTGATGAAATAGAACAGCTTCAGCTCACTAACAAGCATGAAAATATATGCATAAAAGCATGGGATTGTCCCTTGTTTTAAGCACACTGTTCATTTTATAACAATACCTATATAAGGATATTTGCTTTGATAAATGCCATAGAAAAATATTCTGCTCTTGATTATGAATAAATTTACATTTATGTAGACTGGGTATGCATTCATTTTTTCTTAACATGCTCTTGAATGTTCTAAATATTATACCACAAAAAAATAAACTACCTTCAGGTAATGATAAGGATCTGACTTGAACTTGAAAAAGCAAGGATATTCAGTCTAATTAAAGCTTAGATTCATGTTGAAATTAATTCTTTTTTGCCTAGACATTTCAGCATAGTAAATTGTATAGCATATAAAATAGCACCGTGTCCAAAACTAAGGCAGTACTCAACAAGCTTTTTATGCCTTTAATAGCGATTGGGATTATCAAAAAAATTTGCACTGTCCTTCACTGTGCCTTTACAGCTCTTTACTCCTGCCCAGTTTCTGTGCATGGGGGCACAAGGATGGAGGATCAGGGGAGGTTTAATGGCTGCGATCTGGAGAGCAACTGTGATGGCTTCTTTTGGTGGCTCTGTCTTGGGATATGGTTAAAACAAGGAATTGTTGCGTGGACTTTGTTTTTACCTCATTAACGTGTACAGCTTTTCTAGAAGTTACAGAATAGATTTTTAGGAATCTTTCATCTTTATATTTTACTTCTCATTTATTTGGGTTTTAATGGTGATTTTTTGTTATGTTTGCATTGCATCAGTGGCAAACCAGAAAGTAAGAGAAAGATAATTTTTTCTGTTGATGAAGATAACCAGATTCACGTGGATAAAACGTCTGTGATAGGCAGGTCAGAAGATCTAACTGTCCTTGCAGCTTTGAAGATGGCAAGTCTAAAATAACAGAAAATGTTCAATATCTTTGAGGTGATAGCTTTCTTAAGACATTTGGACCCATTGTATTTAAAACTTGTCAGACTAGTTTGAGAAGAATGTAATATTAGAGATTTACAAATTATGATGCTTAAAGGTGGTCAAATGTTATAGTTGATGAAAAAAAAAACCCCAAACAAACATACCAAAGCAAAACAAAAAAAAAATCAAACAACCCAAATCAAACCTACCTGGAAAGAAATGGAAATATTTAGTGTTCTGCATATAGTTTAATCTAAATTTCAATAACACTTTTGAAGTAAAAACAATAGCATACCTTCAGCATTGGAAACAAATACTTCCTGAGTTTTTAGCTAGATTGGAATAGTTCTATTAGCTAGAACTTTGTTCTTTTCCTTGTTTCACAGGTAATATTAATTTTGTATTGTATTTGTGCGAAAAATGTTTTTTGTTTATGTGGAAAATTGGAAGTTGAGTTATCAAAAGTTGCAGCTTTGAATACAGGAATCTGGATCCTCATCAGCAGAACTTTCAGCACCTCACAGGCTGCTGGATTTAAGTTTTGCATGACAAGGTTAATATAAGTACATTAAATAAAATGAACAAAATATTTGTCTTTGGATGCTGTTACCAGTTTTCATAATTGATTACTGCCATTTAATACGTAGCAATTGTATTCATATATGACTGTAACAAGCTTTATAAGAAAATCTAATGCTAATTTCCAGAAATCAGATGAGAATTCTTAGGTCATGTGGTCATGAGTCCTTGGATTAACGCAAAGGAACTTGCTTTTGCTCTATTCATGCTCTCAACTGGATGGGTGTGAGCCATGCCAATCAGAAAAAAAATTAAACACTGGAAAGCTGCATTTAGTGGCTGGGGTGGAACACCTGTTTTACGACTTTGAGTGCTTTTTGTGATTTAGCTGTTAAGCTAATATCTCTTTGTGGCTGTGTTGTGTGAGTAAGCAGCTCGGGTGCTAGCTGGAGGGTCGCTGTGTGGTGTTTGTTATGTGGTTTGTATCTGTCCCTTGGCTCTCTAGACGCTGGAAGTTTTGCAAATTTAGCCTCAAATCTGTTTCTCAGTGAACTTCCAAGTAGCACAAGGGGACTTGATCTTGGGTGTAGGGTTTCATGGATGTGATTACCAGAGTCCCAGCAATGTCCAGTCCATTTGGATGCACTGATCAAAAATCCCACTATTTAAAATGAAGATGAGCTTTCTTTTACTGATTTTTGTTAGAAGAATCAGAAACTCCATACCCCAGTAAGTTTCAGAGATATAAAAATTCAGCTTCATGAAATTCAAAAAATAAATGAATGGGAAGGCTGCTGTAACTGAGCTGTTGAATGAAAAAGCCCTCCACTGTTGAAGTAGACTCTGCGTTTAGCAAGGCAGTAGAGAATGTACGAGGAAGAGGTCTTCCAGAGCTGGTCTTTTTGGCTTCTTCATTAAGCCAGTAGAAGCAAAATCACTGGAATAATAGTCTGCCTTTGCTGGAAGGATAATGTTCTTAAATATTTTCCTTATCAAAATGCTAACAGTTATCTGAGCATCCATCTAAGCTGATTTTTTTTTTTTTTTTAAATACCCCCACTATCATGTTTAAAGTAAATGCCATTTTTAGATGGCCCCAAACCTGGGGTTGTGTTCTTTCATCTCCATTTGATAGTGCAGACTGAACATAGGGAGTCATTCTGTAGTTGTGTTGGGAGTGTAATTTCCAGTGAAATCAAAACAATCTTGGTGTATAAAATAGCCTCATTTACAAACAGTTCTTATTTTTACCCATGAGGCTAGTATACGCTTTTGGAGCAGGGTAGGAAATAAGTTGACTGCTCTCTGATTTGAAACACACTGGGAAATGGGAAATTGAAGCTAATCCTTTCAAATAAAATATACTAGATTGAATGAAACATTTTATTCCTGAAGATCTGGACAGGAAGATTATTTTTCCTTTGTGTGCTGATGATGCAGAGCGGGCTACTTGTCCACTTCAGCACATGGGCAACTCCTAAAATCACAGGTGATACCATAACTTTTAATTAAGAGTGTGTCTGAATCTGCATCTATTTTGATTTATTTTATTGCAAAACAATAACATTAAAAATAAACAATAAACTAAACCAAAAATCTTTAAATCCAGTACAGAGTTTATATATTCTTGTATATATATTTTTTTAGCTTCTAAGAACTTTTGTCTTGATCTTAGTGCAAATCACTGGAAAATCAGCACACATACACCATAGCTGTGTAGTCTTACATTTGTGCATGTAAAACTTTAAAAGCCTTTTATATGGGGTTATATGCACATTTTCTGGCACATTCTATTGCTTCATAATCAAGGAAAATATAAAAATCCTCTAATCAATCTTTTCTGGTAACTAAAATACAAATGATTTGACTTTGTTATTCATAAACATGTAAAAATAACTCTTACACATTAATTTAGAGTGTATTTTCACTTTTAATTGCATGTGCACAGCACTGTGTGTGCTGTCATGAAGTGCGAGACTGAATGGCATTTTTTTCTCAATGACTATTAATTGACATAAATTTTTAAGTGCATGGCAAGTTGGTCAGTATATTCTGTGTCTGGAAGTTTTGAGAGCTTTTCAGTCAATTCCAGAAGAGTGTACACTGTAAATGATATATATTGTATTGTGATTTTCTTTAACTGTGGCTGCAAAAGCAGTGGAAATCTAATTGTGATTGACTCACAGTCAAATGCAAAATGCTGTGAATCTAACGTTCCTTTAATGTTTTAGCTATATTATATCTAAAAACTAAATATTATGAGTAACACATCTCATTTTTTAGGAAAAGAGATGAACAAATATATGCTAAGAAAAGTATCTTTTATGAAAAGCACAGACTTCCTAAGTTTAGATGTGTAAAAAATTATAAAGCTGTACCAAAAATCATTGCTAATATTATTGGCATTACATTGAAATATGTTTATTTGTTTTGATTCATATTTTAAGGCTTGTACTGGAGGTGGATGTTCAATAAGCGAAGCTAGCACAGCTGTAACAGATGAGAGTACACCAGAAGGTGTTCCTGCTCCAAAAGCCCAGTCATATTCATCTGACTCCTTTAACATCTCATGGACTAAGCCTGAGTATCCGAATGGTAAGTGAACTCTTTTAGCCTCAAGTTAAAAAGATGATTAGTAAAGGTAAATTAATATTCTAAATGGCAGCTTATATGTGGTGCTTAATTTTTAATGATCATTTTAGCACATAAAATACCTGAGATGGTATCATTGTCTGCAGCTAGGAGATTGTGGTTTTCAGCCTATCCGTAAGGTTTCAGTGGCTCAAAAGTGCTCCCTTTTGATAGTTCTTGTGTACTGCATCTCATTGTTTAACGTTTTCCAGGACAACGGAGCTGAGGAATAGGCATTCTTGGAGAATATTAGTCTAGGATGTTCATTTCATCCTCCACTAAAATATTCATTTCCTTTACATTAATTGATTTGTGATAATCATTAGATTTGTGTTCTACACAGTCATCTTGAAGGTGTACATTCCCATGGTTGTGGAAGTTAAATAATATACTTTCTTTTGTTTAGAAATGTTTTCCATTGTGAAATATCCATGTGTTAAACTTTTGGACAAATTTTACATTTTGAATCATATTGCACAGTATCACATGGCCTTGGTATTCACCTTGATTTTATTATCATGCATCTGACAGTTTAAATCACAGCAGAGAAAGCTATGCAGAAATCACTGAATTTAAAGCAACGGAAATGTTTTTCTTCATTGGCTTATCATATTGATATATATAAATTATTTCTCAGAGTGGTTTCGCATGAATTTCATTTTTCCCCTGCAAGTTTTTCCCCACTTTTAATTGTGGTAGAGCACATCCTACTTGTGCAACTTCGCTACAAGAGACTTTAAATTATTTCCCCAAAATTGGTGATTGTAAAGCTACATATATGTAATATTCTGTAAGGTCTTGCATTACTTTTAGGAAGAAATCAGAGTATATCATCTGCTGTTAAATGACGTATTTCTTTGTATGGGAGTCATATTGGAAGATTTTGCCTCCTTAGAAACGCTTTAACCCTGTTTCTAAAATCCCATCAGTATATGTGGCAAAGGCTTAGAGGAACGCAAGGAGGAAGAAAAGGGGGAGGGGTAAGGGAATGGAGGTGGAAGGAAGACAGGAAGGTCACATATGTAGCTTAGTGGCTAAAGTTTGAAAAATTTTCAATGAAATGGGCATTTTTAATGTGTAACTGTTCATGTCAGGACCTGATCGTGTTATGCTTTGTGGGGAAAAAATCCAAATAGCTCAGAGAGTGGTTTAACTAATCAAATAAATATAAATAGAAATATATACATACATATATTTATATATGCATATCAACAGCACAGGATGAAGACCTGTAGTTTGATAAATAAATTTCCACAAAATTCCTTTAAAACAACTAAACGGTTGGAATACATGACTAAATTTGCATATTGTATCTTATTGTTAATACAGTATTTACTATATAGATCTTGGCTTTCCTTTTAATTACAATAAATAGGTCGTTAGGAAATACAATAAACAACTTGTTAGAAAACCTCTGAATCTGAACCTCATGTGCAACAGATGTGATGAGAATCGGGGGAGCTTTATAAAAGATATTTTAGTCTTCTGTCCCTTGTCCCTTCATCCATGGAAACTGGACATTTCAACAGCCTCAATGACAACACTGTTCACCTCTATGGTGAGGTCTTGAAAAACGCATTTAGGTAACTACCAAATTTGCCATATAGCCTAATCCTCTGTAGTCCCAAATACACCCTGTGCAGGCCTCCTCTGTGTGTATTTCTCCCTTTAAAAATATTCTCTGGTATTTTTGCATCTTCTCACTGTTTGAAGCCCATAGAGTATGTTTCCCTTGGGACCACTGCTATTTTTTTGGTCATATGTGGATACCATGCATGTTGCTGTTAGATGGTTTTCCTTAGGGTCAGAACTTGATGGAGGGATTCAGCGAAGTCAGCTGCTGCTGTCCTGCCCTGCAGGGAAAGGCTGCTGCTTTTCACCTGCGAACTCTTGCTGAGTGGTTAAAAGTTGGAATAATTACTATCTCATGAGCATTTGGCAGCCGGAAGGGCATTAGAGGACCAGGGATTTTGTTTTTTCACCATAGGTGGCTCACACTTGCACAATGGTCAAGAAGGGATATGCAAATTTTTCTCACATTTTTCTTCTTTCTTCTCCCCCACATTTTTGGGGAGTTTCAACACTGGTATATAACTAACAATGCATTTTCCCGTTCTCCTATTTCTTTCTATCCAATTTTTTATTTCCATCCCCTTCCTTATTTCATAAAGTAACTTTTCACTTAGCAGCTGCTTAATCAGGAAAGCTTGCATTATTCACTGACTTTGTTCATTCTCAGCATATCTCTTGGGCTGCCTAGTGGCCACATCATTTAAAATTACTCTCTGTGTCAGTATTTCAAAATTTTTGGGAGGCTGAAAAATAACCATAGTTGGGAAGACTGAAGTATGAGAAAGACCAACAGAAGGAACTTTCCCTTAAATTTTTATACTTCAGCCTTTTATTGGTATATTTTCATAGTAAGAAATTACTTTTTGAAATTACTGAACTTGGCTTTGTTTCAGATGGAAACTTCAGAACTGCTAAAATGTGCATATCATAAGTTGTCATCTCCTTAGCATATCTCTAGGGCCATTCCTTTATCTCCCTCCTCCTTTGTTCTAGTGCTATATGACAGAAGTTACTGTTTATTTCCGTGGGTTGAAGATGTTTATTAGGTGTTGCTGATGGAGAATGGGTGTGTAGGCTGACTGGAGTTTGGACAGCATAGACTTTACTATGCTCTCTTGACATATATATGGAGTCCAGCTGCTTGCCACCAATTAGAAAAATTAAGGGGGATTAATACCCTACCTTGATGACCAAAGGTGGCAGAAAGGATTAAAAGCTATTTGGCTTTGTCATAAAGATGGCACGATTTGGGGACTCAAGCTTTGAGATAAAAACCATCTAGAGGTCAAAGGCTAACATTATCCAAACATGGGTATTAAATTTCTGGGTTCCATTTTTGGGGCAATTAAGATCAATTTACATTATTTTGTGAAAAACTTTCATTTTCTAGAAAATAGAAAACAATATGCCTAATTCTTTGTTGCAACTGGCTTCAGAAATGTCATTTGTGTACCAGGTGTAGAAAAAAGACATTTGGAAGACGATATGCTGAATATATTTGCAATATACATATTTTATTTTGTCTCATTTTCATACCAATTATAAAATGGTTGGTGGAACATGGCCCAGAGTATGCCGCTTTACAGCAGAACCCTACTCTATTTCTAGAGCAGAACCCTACTCTGCTATCACGTATTTGATAATGAAATATATGCAGTATTGACCGTTCAGTTGAGGGCAAGAAACGGAGATACTTGTGAAATCTCATATAGCATCAGATATTTTGTTTTGTGCCCTCGCTATTCTAGTGGCCTCAATAAAGAATCATATATTCTTCAGAGCATATCCATTATAGCCTTATCATATGGTTTGAGGTCTGCTCTTTTTAAATCCATTCACGTAAAAAAGTGACCTAATCTCTTTCACAGTTGAAAATTTTCCACAGATGGTCACTTCTCAGAAATTTCACTTGTCTACAGGTCATAGGTAAAATTAAGTCTTGATCTGGACCGTATCTTCCAAGGCTATATGGAATTTTTATTTAAAATATTAGGTATAGTAAAAAAACAATTATTCAGTGAACTAGTCCAGTACTTGTTTCTGAAAATCCTTGTGCTTGTGAGAGACTAGTTGTGTTTATAGTCAGTGAAACTGATGCGGGTAAAAGTATGTTCGCTTAAGATTTGACCTCTAGATTGTACCTTAAGAATAAAATGCTTGTAGCACTTTAGATTCAAAACCTCTGTTTATCTTAAATGTCTGGAATATCATTGACAGATTATATGGCCGTACCTATGGAGAGGAGAGGAGGAAGAAAAAGGGGAGAGTGTGTAGGTTTCTTCATTTTGAGCTTAATTTGCATTGTTGCTTTTCTTTTCAATAGCAAAACATGATTGTACTATAGTCAATAGAGATTTTATCTTCAGTGAAACAAAGATTTAGTATAACTACCTAGACTTAAAAATTAAGAAGAAACTGGATCTTTTCATAGTGACCATGTGTCGCTCACAAAGCCTTGTAAATCACAAAAATATGCTATATTCTTCAATATTTTATGTATGGTAAACTTCAGGAAGAGCCGGCAAGTCTTGAGAAGCAAACTTTGGGTCAACTTTGAACTTATTCTCAGAATGCTTTGGAAACATATATTGGTGAAATAGAGAGGCTAAGTTGTTTATCCCTGGCCAAAAAGAATTATTGCGTAATTTAGAAAAATGTCTTCATATCTCAAAGTCAGACTACTAGCCCTTTTGTTCTGAAATGTTCTTTTTTTCATTCTTTTAATTCTGTAATTTTCTCCATCAGATTCATATAAGGCAAAGGCAGAAGTAAAATCAAGAGAGATAATGGATCAGCTTATTACAGGTGGTTGTTCTCTGACAGTACTGGGAGAACTAGTTAAAGCTTGGTGTTGACCAGCAAGCAGCTTCTCAGAGCGTAGATGTTGCATAGTGCTCTGTTTGCAGAAACACTTTAAAATAACGGTCTGGTTAATTACACTGAGTTACAGTGGGGATCCAATAGAGGTACATATGACACCCACATTATATCAAATGATTTCATTATGATTTATGCTGTTAACATAAATATCAAAGGAAATAATAATGATTGGTCCGTTACTTTAAAGGATTAGTGCTACTGATAGAAGTACTTAAAGTACCTATGGTACCTTCAGTGGTTTGGTTTTTCTCCCTGTAAAACACATTCTTAATGCCAGCATTCACATTTAGGGATACCCTTATCTGTCTGTATTTAAGTGTTTTTCCTGTGAGATAAATATAATATTTTTAATATGTAGAGAGAGATATTTATTTAACATAGGGCAAATATCAACCATTAATGCCCTTGCTTTACAAGCAACTGGACACAGAACCCCAAGGGATTTTTGCTTTAGGAAGGCTGTCAAATGTGGTAGGATTGATAGTGTGAGACTTACCAGGACTTCCTCCCACGCATGTCTCTGCTGTCTGACTTGAGTTTAGCCTCTTACTTCTCTAGAAGAAAAAAGAATTGAGGAGTCTGTGAATCACTTCACCATACTCAGCTCTGCACTGCTTTAGCATATAAATCTTTTGAAGTATGACTCTTCAAAGCTCAACTGAAACAGTTGTATATACATTTTTATTTACGAAGTATATCTCAATTCAGTAGAGGGGAAAAATCTTCTCAATTTAAAACATAATCTTCCTCAATGTAGTTTCAAACAATTCAGTTTTAAGGGAAGGAAAGATGAACTGAGCTATATTTTTACAATATGAAGGTGTTTTCTATAATGGGAAGATTAAAAGGCATCCTCTGAACCGAACTCGCTTCTAATGAATTCTCTAGTTTTGCATTTATTGGCCTTAAGATTTCACACTTAAATAGCTTTTAAAAAAGAAGAATATTCAGAAGTGAGAAAGATGGAGAAATATCTCTGAGAAAAAGGATTCCTTTGCAAGCTCAACTTCCAAAGTCTAAGCAAATCTATAAAATTCAGTCTTTAGTTCATTAAATTCAAAACAGTGTGTATATATAGTCTATGCAGGGTTCATGCTATTCTATCATGCACCTTCGGAAGAACAAAGATTTAGATTTCCTCATAAATGAGATAAGCAATCACCTGAAATTTTTTAGTTAGTATTAGCCAATTACATGAGAAGCATCATTCTCTCCTTTACCTAGAAGTCTTGGTAATGTTTGTTCTGAGTTTGCAAATATTTTTTCTTTCTTCGGGACTTTTTCTACAGCATACGGGGAAGGAAACAGCAATTTTGGGGTCTAGTTTAGAAATGTGGGTAAAACTGTTTTGCAAAAAAAAACCCCACCCAAATTAATGAATTATCTAGTTAGTTGGCAAAATACAGAAAATCTGAGACAACTATCAATGAATATCAATAAGGAGTTTTGTGTAACAATTATTTATTAATAATTTATTGTAGTTATAGCACTGGCCTGAGTTGTTCTTCAACATTTCAATTATATTGCGGGTCACTATTTTTTTTGAAAGCCTAAATCTGTTAAGACATGAGATGGTTGTCTATGTCTTTCCAGTTCTTGTTTCAACAGCCACATTCAGAGTAGGCTTTTCATGATTCCGAGGTGATGTTAGCTG
>VXAK01010778.1:6236-35044 GCA_013399435.1 Arenaria interpres
ACCTCCAGTACAATCTTTGCGTTATTATGTCTAGGTGATACATGTTTGTTAACTAAAGTTCATGGGCGGAAGAGGAAAAACCATCTATAAATCAGGGACAAAAACAGCTGTTTAGATATTCTTACATACTGTCTTACATGCTGCTTTATTTATTATTGCATAACATAAGGGAACGTTCCAGGAATTGTTTTCCTTGTAATAATCAGGAATGAGAACACACTGAATGAGAGTACTTACTGGATGCAAGCAAGAGCAAAATTGTATAGAAGTTATTATTATTTTTTCACACATTTCTTGTTTCACGTGTCATTCAATTGTCAGATGGCAAAGAAGAAATGGATGACATTCAGGTACATACTACTAGTGAATTTTATAGCAAAATTACATATCATAGTGTTTAAAGCTAACTTTTTTTCTCACATGACCAAAAAGTCATCTTTTTTTTTTTTTATGTAAAATAGGAGAAACAAAAATACCTACCGTAATCATAATTCACCCAATCCTCATTGTTATGTTGATGTTCTGATCATAAAAAGTATACATGTGGTTGGAACAGCTTTAATTATGTTGCCATTGTTGCCATAATTTATTATATCCATACCTACAAAAGTCATAATAACCTATCAGCCTGTGGAAGTATTGGCTAATGCTCACTTTCACTGCACTGATTTTCTGCATCCTCCTGGGAATGCAAGCACTGAGAGATTTTTATTTAGACAAATTGTTAGTTAGTTATGTATTAGCCCTCTTCTGACCTATAAACAAACCAACACATGCAGATGGACTGAATTAGTATATACTAATGATCCGTTTTGCAAAAACTACACTGCTGTCAGTTGTAATGCATATGATCTTTGTTGGAGGAGGGTTTGAGAGAAGGTTCAGCTTTTATTTTTAAGTTCATGCACTCTGTTACATTTCGCAGGAGCTATTCTTACCTTTTGAACTCTTATTGTTGTGCTGAAAAATGTGAGTGTAGTTTTTCTGTATAAAAATGTATATATCCTCTGCCACTAAATATGTAAGATGCTTTGTCTTTCTGATGTAACTGACTGCAACATTGTTTGGAGAAGCACTACTGTGCCATCAGTAAATGAATATACGGCACTTTTATTAAATAACTTTTAGCCCAGAAGCCGCTGCATATTTTTTCTTCTCTGATATTGATTCATACTGTAGCATTTCTATTTTTTGTCTTGTTTTGTTTTGCTTTGTTTTTCTCTTGAGTTTTAGAACTACATTTAATCAAAATTGCCCCTGCATTTCCAAAAAAGAATTTCCCTAATAATCTTAACCTCAGGTTAATCTTAACCTTTCCACTTTTCTTTTCACTCTATTGATGTTCAGGGTAGCAATTAGGAACTTGAAGTTATGATTTCCTAAGACTGATGGATTATAGCAAATTTCTGAAGGTGGACAAACAGGCTTCTCACTATTATTGTGGAACTCACACTTATGATTTCACTTTTTGTTTTTGTTTTTGTTTTTTTCTTTATGTTCTTGCCTATTTTTCTATATGCCAGTTTGCAAAAAAAAAAAAAAAAAAATTAATTTTTAATATAACTAGTCTCCACCTCATTTTTCTTTCACCAACCATTATTGCTTTCATCCACCAATTTGCAGATTCAGATAAAATCTAGTTTGACTAAGTAGTGGTATAGTTCATCTTCAACAAGTTCTTTTATTGCTCTGTGAGAAACAAAGGTGACAGGTTCAAAATCAAGGTATCAACTTTATGTTTTTACAAAAATTGTGGTTTATGCAATCATTCATATGAATATTCATATTTCATGTGAATGATAATCCAGCTGTGTGCAGATTTGTCTTACTGTGAAACCATATAATTCTGAAAATATAACTGCAGTTTAAAACTGCCATTTAAAATTATTCAAATGGGTTGTGTACTATTCCATAATCATAAACATAATAACAGAGTTACTCAATGAGTATAAATTGGCATTAACCTCCATGAGAAGTTAATCAGGGCCCTATTCTCATTTAATTCTAAAAAATATATCACAAAATAATACATATTTAAAATGCCTCACTATAAATATGCAGCAAGTTCTGTTTAAGCCTAATTTGTAGCTTCTGATAGAGGTGTTTCTAAAAGAAAAATTAGGCAAAAATGGTGTGCAATTATATTTGATTGTCAGGTTCCCTCTCTCTTCCTGCTACTTTATGCTAAAATTTTCACCATTTCATCGTTAATTTTTTTCTTGCTGTCCTTCTTGTTCGTACTGTACTTGTTTGTTGCCTAATATAAGGATTACGGTGTAAACGGCTTTGTGTTAACAGTGCTTTAACGTTTGTCTCCACTGAAGTTGAATCTGAGTTAGAAAGTCTGAATTAAATCTTGGATTTATAGTATGGTTTCCCTTAGCTTCAGAGAGAGTTTCCACTAGATTTACAATGTATCATTGTTTCCATAATTTAAACTGTGTGTATTGAGGGAGTAGAATCTAAGGAACAACTTTGGGCTGTCTCCTTCGGCCCCTGCCTGACCCACTGAATTATTCAGCAACTCAATTTCAGATTCTGTATTCTGCGAGAGAACAAGAAACGAGTGCTGAAATATCTTCTGCTTCTTTTGGGAGGGGGATGCTTCAGTTCTGATAAGGTTTTCATGAGCTCTATGTGGGAAATCCTCAACCAAAGCCAAACATCCACAATATATATTATTAATAGTCACTTTTAATGACTTAAAGTGTTTGCTAAAAGTATAAGAAATATTAAATTATCAAGTCTCCTGGGAAGAATTTCTACTTTTTTGTTTTCTCTGAATGTCTGAATTAAAAGATAAATTAAAGAAAATAAAGATGAATACAATGTTAACAGAGTTAACAGACGTCTGAAAGTTCACATTCTTACTCTCATCTATGACCAGAATAATCTGCAAGTGCATAAAACACATGCATAAAGCAAGGGACATTCTTCCCCAAAGAAATAAAAATCTCACTGTCCAGAGAGCCTTTCACTATTCTCACATTTTTGCTTCTCTGAATGGTTTTTAACATCATGGAATACATGGTCCAAGACTGGTTTTATGTATAAGTAAAGAATAAGTAAAAGATCAGCTGCTACTGGTCAGCTGCACTTTACAATGCAGTTTCTTCCTACTGATAACCACATTGAGCTAACTAGATATTTCTCCACAAACTGTGCACTGCCTTTTGTAGTAACAAACTTCAGTCTGGGAAGTAGGTTGCTTTTTCAGTGCAGCATTGAACCGAGACTGATGTGTCCTGTTTCTCATAAATCTTAACTTCTCAGTGAGGCTAATTGGCCCAGGGACAGCGCTGTGCTTAAGCAGAGGTAGCTGTGCCAGCTCAGTGTGGTGCTGCAATGCACATTGTAGGTTGACCTCTGGTGTTGAGGTGGAAGGTCAGATGAGTTAGATGGCCATACATATTTTAAATCTGAAATACTATGTCCTTGCCGAATTTTAATTCTCAGTAAAGGCTCTATTTCTGTTCTAGATATCTTGGAGGTCTACAGATAAAAATGTAGTTTGCATCTTGTAGGAAGTTAGCAAGATAATTCTACAAAACTGTACATTTTTTGCTTTGCATAAAAACCTGAACATTTTTGCAGATGTGAATTCATTAAGTAGTAAGTCACTGTGAAATACATTATTTTGCAATATTCTCTTCTACTAATGAGATGTTGCCAAAGGCAGTATTCTCTCCTTTTCTAACACTGATTTACAGTCAAAGTTTACATGTTCACAGCAATTTTATGGTGTAGCTGCTCCAAAAAAGGACATTTTTATTTTCTAATATAAACACAAATGCCATATGACTGCAACACAACAGAGCTGAATCATTGATTTAAGAATTAAAAATTTTGGGGATTTATGCATTAATAATTATAATGATCAAGTGCACCTCTGTACGGTATGAATTCACATTTCATACATGCAGTGAAGTACATGAAGTTCTTTCAGTGTTGGAAGCTACAGGAAAAGACCAGTCACTGCTTTCCACCTCAACAGCAGCTGTAGGAAACTTTTCATTTACTGACACACAGTTACAGCTTTTGAACACCTATGGTGGATCACACATTAACATACAATTTACTGTTACTCAGCAATAACGCAACATAATCTTGTAAGACACGTCATGGATTTTTTACTTCCAGAGGGCCATCCTTTTCTATAGACTAAGATAAATGCTACAGTTGTGCCCCACTGCTAACTAACAAAATGTCCTTCAGCTTCAGTGATGAGTATCACTGTGTTTGAAACCTAGATTCTAGAGCTCCAAGGTGTGTGCACAAAGATTAACCAACAACTGTATGCATTTGAGACATGATTTGATCAATGAAAACAATTCGCTCAAATATTTGAGTTTCGGAAAAGAAATCTATATTGAATTGTAAGAAAGTCAAATTTAATATAACCAAATAATGTATATAGCTATGAATTTTTCCTTTTTCTTCATTACAATGTTTATTCCAACTCTTACAAGATGTTAATGGTCTTTCAGTTTCTTGTGTTCTGGGAATGACCATTTAGAATCCAAACAACCCATCCAAAGAATATATAAGTAAACATGTGTGATTTATCCTTAATAATAAAGATGCCAAAAATAATAATACATTATTTTGTAACACTGATAATTTAGTAAATTACATTGTCCCCATGTTTACAATTTATATTTTGGTTCTTTGACACATTATACATCATGACTCATTTAGTATATTTAGTGGGTGCAGCAAAATTTGAATAATATATTTCATTTAATCTGGAGGTTAAAATTTCTATAAAATAAGAACGGCTTCTTTAAAGAACTTAGATTCTGAAGTGTTTTAATATTTTTACAAATTTTGTAAAGAAAAGTACAAGTTTATTATTTTGTACCTGAAGTTAGCCTTCATCCATAGAAATAATTTTGCTCTGAAAACAACACTAAAAGATGTCTCACAGCATGCATATAAGTGTGATGTTATGGAAATAAATAGAGGCATAGATTTAAAAATCATAGAATGCAAAAGGCTTTCAGGACCTCAAGTTTTCTCATAGAAACCTTTTAGAAATATTGCTCTGCTAGCTGAAGTAAAAAAATGTATTTCATATGCTTACATTAATTGCTACATGGTATGAAAAATTAACTTTTTCACTGAGATATAGGACAGCACCAAAATAAACAATGAACAGCATACAAGGAGATATTTTACAAATGCATTTTTTTTTCTTAAAAAGCTAAAAGAGATATATTAATGTTAGAGGAGGTTACTGGGTACCAAAACAAATCATAGAGTCATAGCATCATAGAATGGTTAGAGCTGGGAGGGACCTTAAAGATCATCAAGTTCCAAGCCCCCTGCCATGGGCAGGGACACCTCCCACCAGACCAGGTTGTTCAAAGCCCCATCCAGCCTGGCCTTGGACACCTCCAGGGATGGGGCATCCACGACTTCTCTGGCCAATCTGTTCCAGTGCCTCACCACCCTCACAGTAAAGATTTTCTTCCTAATATGTAATCTAAATATTCCCTTTTTCATTTTAAAACTGTTACTATCTCTCCACTCCCTGATAAAAAATTCCTCCCCACCTTTTCTGTAGGCCCCCTTTAAGTATTGAAAGACTGCTATACAGTCTCCCCAAAGCCTTTTCTTCTCCAGGCTGAACAACCCCATCTCTCTCAGCCTGTCTTCATAGGAGAGGTGCTCCAGCCCTCTGATCATCTTTGTGGCCATCTGCTGGACTCATTCCAACAGGTTCATGTCGTTCTTATGTTGAGTCCCCCATTGCTGGACATAGCACTCCAGGTAGGGTCACAAATAATTAAAACTTCCCGTTAAGTAGTTGTCATTGGTGAACCACTGAGGCAATTCTGATTCTGATTTATTTTTTCCCTAATGCAAGCAAAGCCTCTTTTTCCAATACTTAGAAAACTTCATTACTGATATAAATCCTTTGATTTGAAATACACTGGCAATAAATTGACCTATGTCTACACAAATGACTTATTTCTGATAATAAGTTTGAGATATGTAAATATTAGAATAAAGACACATAAATACTGGCCCTAGAAAGAAATTTAAGAAATGTGTTCTGTAGTAACTACCTTCTCTGATATTTTTTTTTACAGTGCAAGACGTATGCCTGTGTTTTGGAGAGTCATCTTATGGGACTTACCATCGACTTTAGCATGGGCTTTGTCTGTTTTGATGCTGCCACAAAGGTAAAGATCCAAGACTTGTTTCCGTCACATTATTATTATTGTTATTATTACTCATTCTTTCTTTTATTTTGGGATAAGTAGTGCATCCTTAAAATGTACTTCTTGTTTTTATCACAGCAGATCATCTCTTGTCAAATCTCTTGCTTTAGTTTAAACTTGGGTGTGATTTCTAAATTATGTGAAAATTTGTATTCTGCTATGTGTTTATTGTTGAAAAGTCAATACACACATCAATCTGAAACAAGTATCAGGTCTTCATTCTTTCATTTCACATGAAAGCCCAGACTGATTCAGTTTGATGTTCCTTTCACTGGTGCATCCTTGGTTTTGATAGGAAATAATCTTGGTTTCAAGCTGATCTGTGAGCTTTGAAAAGAACTTGCCTTTCTTTTCTTCTGTTTCATGAGTAGGAGTATGTGTTGTTACAGCAATTCTCAGTTTGTGTTTTAGATATTTTTGTTCAGATGTCTGTAAAAAGCTAAATTAGCCATGGTCTGTATGTCTCAAGCTTTTCCCATCAGCCTTACAAAAGTTTTTTGTATTTTGTATTTTGCTATATCAGGTGACTAATATGACATCAATTTCCATATTATATTAATGCAAGCCCAAATCTCAGTAAAAACATCAAGACCCCACATATGTGGGATGCCATCCAGAGGGACCTGGACAGGCTTGAGAGGTGGGCTCGTGCAAATCGCATGAAGTTTAACCAAGCCAAGGGCAGGGTCCTGCACCTGGGACGTGGCAATACCAGGCACAAATCCAGGTTGGGTGGAGAATGGCTAGAGAGCAGCCCTGAGGAAAAGGACTTGGGAGTGCTCGTGGATTAGAAGCTGAACATGAGCCGACAATGTGCACTGGCAGCCCAGAAAGCCAACCACATCCTGGGCTGCATCAAGAGAAGCATATACAGCAGGTCACGGGAGGTGATTCTGCCCCTCTACTCTGCGCTCGTGAGACCCCACCTGGAGTACTGTGTCCAGCTTTGGAGTCCTAAACACAGGAAGGACATGGATCTGTTGGAACGGGTCCAGCGGAGGGCCACAAAAATGATCAGAGGGATGGAGCACCTCTCCTATGAGGGCAGGCTGAGAGAGCTGGGGTTGTTTGGCCTGGAGAGGAGCAGGATCTGGGGAGAACTTATAGCAGCCTTTCAATATCTGAAGAGAGCCTATAGGAGAGACGGAGAGGGACTCTTTGTCAGGAAGTGTAGTGACAGGACAAGGGGCAATGGTTTTAAATTGGAAGAGGGGAGATTTAGATTAGATACTAGAAAGAAATTCTTTACTGTGAGGGTGGTGAGACACTGGAAGAGGTTGCCCAGGGAAGTTGTGGATGCCCCATCCCTGGAAGTGTTTAAGGCCAGGCTGGATGGGGCTTTGAGCAACCTGGTCTGGTGGGAGGTGTCCCTGCCCATGGCAGGGGCCTTGAACTCGATGATATTTAAGGTCCCTTCGAACCCAAACCATTCTATGATTCTATGATTCTAAGTACTAAAACGTAAGCAGGCTTTATTGCTACTACTTGACACTGCTGTTCTGTGAGAATGTGAAATACTTTTTCTGAGTTCCATTTCTCTTCAATACGTGTTTTCCTTTGAGATGCTGCAGCATTGCCATCAGCAATTGCTGAAAATACCATTTTCTCTTCAGGATAAGATTCTATCCTCTCTTAAGTGAACCCTTGCCACCACATTACTCGACTAATCAGAACCCTTTTATTCTTCCCGGTCCATTCTACTGTTTGTTTGCACAAGGTGTGGTGAATTTGAAATTCAAATAATTTTGTATGCATATTTCTTTTTTTTATTTTAATGCAAGTAGTCTTGTATGATTCACCAGTGAAATACATTACTCCCAACTTAGGAGATATTGCACAAAAAATCAGTGCAACAGAATTAAAATTCAGTGGCTCTGGAAACAAATGTGTATGTTTCCCCGCATTCTCCAATAAAATTATAACAATGCTTTTGTCTAAAACTATTTGCAGCTCCTTCAAAGCTCTTGTACATTTCTGATTCTCAAAAGACTTCAGACTCTTTTAAAGCAATCTACAGTATAAGCATACACCAAGTTTCAGTTAGCAAAACACAAGAAGGACTGCCATCATACATTTTACCATGGCTGAAGGGTGTGATACCCTCTTGGTATGTCTTTAGAATACAGCATAGTCCAGATACAGAAGAAAGCTCTAGTGGAGGTATATCTTCACTGCCTTCTGTTCTCAAAAAAATCATTGTGCCTTTCCAGTTGTACAAAATTTCTGGAAACATCATCTTGGTGAACAATATTACTTATAAAATAGATTCGTCTTTGCCCTCACAAATAGATTTTTTTTCTTTCATAACAAAGAGCAGAAAAATATTTCAAGGATTAAAACTGACTACTGAAACACTAAAGCAATTGTTAGCATTGCCAGTAGATTTGAATTCAGCTCTTCCCTCCTCCTGCTGCTGCCACATATTCCCTACCAGGTCACATAGATAGTACTAAAAATACATTATAAACTCCAACAGTAAAACAAGTGCAGCAAAAAATTACCATCTAACTTCCATTTCAAACCAGAAGAATCCTGACTGGATGGGCTGGGAACCTACCCAGACTAAAACTACGCTATACAAACAAGTAGTAGAAGATCCACAATGCAAGACCACTGGAATGAAGTTTTGATAACTTGATGACAGCCATAAGAAAGCCAAGGAGTTTTTGATCTTCTACATCTTCCAAGCTTAAGAAAGCCCATAAAGCATTGTAAGCTTACAAGGGAATTTTACTTTTTACTCTTCCCTACATATGTAAAGCCATGAAACCATGGAATGAACCTGTTCCTTCTGGAATCCCTTGAGAGTCTAAATACTGATAAAACTGGACACTTTTACAAAATCTGAAAGAGTTTTCATTGAAGTGTGAAAGGGTAGCAGATATGCAAAGGGATTTCCTTCAGGAAGAGAAGGACTTTATAGCCATTATATGGACAGAACAGAAAAGTGTAGAATTCCTCATGAACTGAAGGAAAAGCATTTTTATTACAGTGAATAGACTGTAGTTGTAACTACAGAAAGTGTAGTACATTTTGCATCATGTGCAACTGACATACTGTTCTGCTCCCCGTTCTCTCCTGCATCCCTTTCAGTGGGTAGCAGCCCACAAAACATTTATTGGACCTAGACCAGCCTTAGAAATCTCTTAGTTGTTACCACTCATTCACCACACTTAGATACAGGTTGCAAGTGAGAGCAGGGGGATCCTGCTGATCTGACAAACCTGTCACCAAACCTGTACTGTGTCACTCTAGTCTTCAAAGCTCCTGATACTACCCGGCAGCTGCATGCTATGGCAGAAGTGGTTTGCCCTGAAAAAATATTCTTTCCCATTTTAATGTGTTACACTTATCTCCTTGTTTCCCTTCCATCATTTCGACTTGCACTGTCCTTATTTTGTCTGTAGTTCTTGAACTTTCTGTGTTTTCATTTTAGAATTTTGCCTTAATGCTTGCTGATTTTTCTTTTAAAAGTGGGTTTTATTTTCCTGAATAGAGGGAGGGGAATCCTGAAGGTTTCAGGGTTTGTTTCATTTTTCTTTGATACAGAAAAACAGGCAAGCAGAGAGTACAGTTTACAATAAAGGAACTGTGTTAAAAATGCTTCATCTATTAGTATGTGTACTAGAGATATGTCACATACTAATCCATTCATTGGCACAGAGAACTGTACATTGGAAATTCAAGAAATTAAATGGATAGCAATAACTGAAACTATTAAACTCATTACAGACATAATATGAAGACCTCAAGCCTCAAGAATTTTTTTTTTTTTTCACTTACAAATCCAGACTTCCCAAAATGAAGTCTTTAAAGCATAAAACCCACAAGAATTATAACTATTTCACTTCTGTAAGCAATATGCAAAAACTTATTGGAGAATGTTCTTTTGGTAGTTGTCATTAAGAGCCATGGGTCATGTATGCTAGTCATACCATCTTGCAGGCCTTCCTCTCATTGTTCACCAGGCTTTGGAAAAACTCCTTCGTTTGTCTCACAAATATTTCATGGAATATATAATGTAATTCTTTTGATGCCCCAAAGCTCATTATATTCTTCTATTGCCAATTAAAAAAGCACACCAGCTAGAAATAAAAAAGTCTAATAAAACCAACAAAGAGTGTGTAGCTCCCTTCAAAGTTAAGGCTTTGTACATACAAATACAGATACACATTTTTTTTTACTTGAATGGATGTGGTACATAAGTAAATCTAATGAGAAACTCTCCAAATTTTCTAATCAAATACAACAGTATTTATATTGTCAACGGATTCCTTACACGTTTTTTCAGGCTTCTGTTATATAGTAAAATAAATTGCATAAGCATAATCTACTGCAAAAGATTCACAAAAAAGATTTTACATAAAAAGTATTTACATATAAAAGAGATAAAAACATTATTTTTAGCTTCTCTACATATTATTTTGAAGCAGATTTTGGTATCTTAAAACTTTCAGTGTTGTATGCAGAATGCTGTTATTATCCTCAGAAACCTACATGCAGCGTTGCACCTTAATTAATTTATGTGTTAGAATAAAGTATAGCACCATGGATAAAAAAGAGGACATAATATTTTGTTAGGTAATCAGACACTGGGAAGTGTGAGATGATAGGGATGCTCTAATGCAGTTGTATTAAAAGAGGAGAGAAACAATACTGTATAATGGAACATAATCTGTTGCCAAGTGACTGCTACAGTTGAAATTGTCAAACAAGACATAGGATAAAAACTTGTTTCAAAGCTGCCCTAAGTGTGTCAACCACACATCAATGAGTAGCTAAATAGGTAAACCATTACCTACCCTCCATCATTTTATTTAAAGATGAAGGTTGTGATTCTCTGAGCCAAAAAAGTTTGTTCAGGCATCTTTATTACGATGATGGCATGATTAGGTTGTATTTATGCTCTTAATGCTCTTCAACAATATTGCTCTACTCACATAAACTGAAACATGGAATCATAGAATCATAGAATTGTCTTGGTTGGAAGGGACGTTTCAGATCATCGAGTCCAACCACCAACCTAACAATGACAAAGCCATCACTAAACCATATCTACACATCCTTTAAATACCTCCAAGAAGAATCATAGAATAGTTTGGATTGTAAGGAACCTTTAAAAGTGGTCTAGTCCAACCCCCCTGCAATGAGCAGTTGGACTATATCAGATTCCTCAGAGCCCTGTCCAACCTGACCTTGAATGTATTCAGGGATGGGGCATCTACCATCTCTCTGGACAACCCGTTCCTGTGCTACACCACTCTCGTTGTAAAAAAGATCTTCCTTGTAGGTAGTCTAAATCTTTCCTCCTTTATTTAAATCCATTACCCCTTGTCCTATTGCAAGAGGCCCTGCTAAAAAGTTTGTCCCCATCTTTCCTGTAGGCCCCCTTTAAGTACTGAAAGGTCACAATAAAGTCACCCCGGAGCCTTCTCTTCTGCAGGCTGAACAAGTCCAAGTCTCTCAGCCTGTCCTTAGTAGCATAAACTTAAAAACATAAACTAGAAGTGTTTACTCATATAAGCTAAAAGTATTATTTCTCTGCCTAAAGTAGGAGCTCATATGAAGCAGGAGTTCAAAATCTCTTTTCCAAGAAAGATCTGAGAGAACAACGAAAAATGGAAAATAGATTCCAAGACAAAGAAAACGTGAATAAAATTTAAATTATCTATATCTTATTAATATTTACATATAAATTTCTGCAGTAAGACTCTGCAAAAGACCTAGCAACTGTCACATGAATTAACAAATTCAATATTAAAGGCAAAACAAAATGTCATAATGTTCATGAAAAAATATTTACATCTAATTATTTATAAATTATATGAATTTTTACAACTGAGTATTTGAAAAATCAGTACAAACTATTATCTTTCCACTTCCAGTGATGGGACACCCGACACCCACAAACTCTCAGAGCAATCTGTACCAGTGTCTCACCACCCTCATCGTAAAAAAATTCTTCATTATGTCCAATTTAAACCTATGTTCTTCAGGTTTAAAAGCATGGCCCCTTGTCCTGTCATCATAGGCCTTGGTAAAAAGTTTCTCTGTCTATCTTATAAGCCCTCTTTACGTATTGAAAGGCAGCAATAACGTCTCCCCAGAGCCTTCTCTTCTCCAGCCTGAAGAACCTCAACTCTCAACCTTTCTTCACAGGAGAGGTGTTCCATCCCTCTCATCATTTTGCGGTGCAATGATCAGATAATGATCAGAAAATTATAAAGATGCAAAAAGTTCTGTTGCAGATGTTGAAAGTCATAAACCAAATTTTACCCTAGGTCATTTTGCAGTATAGTATATCAATGTCTACTGCGGAACATGTTTTTTCCCAAGTCCAGCACAATTAAAACACATTAATTCTGGTCCTGCATTTGTCTAACATTAGCTAGAATATAGACATCAGTATTTTAATGAGCAAATGTAGCTCTGCTGTGGACAAGTATGGAAATACACAGATATTATGATAAGCATTTATAAATAAGGTTTTGCAGCCAGTGTTGCCACCTTAAGAATTAAGGATGAAGACTGATAGATTAAAAAGCGTAACAAGATATGTGCAGAAGTTCGTCTAACTACTATTGTGAAAGTGATCCAATGTATAAAGCTACTTACTCATGTGGCATTCAGCAACTTGTTTTTAACATGCTTCTAACAAAAAAATGGTCTACCTTTCAAGAGTATGGGTGTATATGCATAGACATATGAATGTTATATGTTTCTACTTATGCTGACATATTCATTAAAATTGTTTTCTATAAAGGCCATATTTGCATCATAGCTTGTACAAATAATATATATCCATGATTGTATGAGTGTACATTGCAATATACCTACCTGTGCAAAGTGCTATGTCTGTACTCCATCACATTTACTGCTTATTAAAGCAGCTGCCAAAAATATATATTTGTCAGAAGAGAAAAAAACCCAACCATCCCTTAAAGGACTGAAAGTAAATTAAAGTGCTGCTGAATTATATGCTGATGCTAGAAAGAAGTAGGAAAGGCTCCATAATGGCCCACGAGGTGCATATCAACAAAGTTCAATGTACCTGTCATCTGTTCTCTTGCAGACACCTTGCACACTTCATCAAAAAAGAGTAGAGACTGTAAACAGTAAATAGCATTGCAAATATCTTTAATTTCTTTTTCATACCAAAAGGCTACTAAATAATATAGAACAGAACTTCTCTTAATTTCTTTAGAAAAGAACTCCGTGTTTTCTAGGGATACATACCTTAAGATCTGTCTCTTCATGAAGCTAATACACATACAACATATTGAAATAAAATGGGATGTAAAAAAACCCTTGATATCCCAAGTTCAGTAATTGAGAAGGCAGAATGAAACCAAGCTCACTTCAAGGTGGAGATTTAATAATGTAACTCTTGTGAACAAATATTTATTCCATGCTTAGAAACTGAAATGTTGAACAAATAGCTACTATAACTTTAATATAACCTATCAAGCATGGTTAGTACAGTTTATGTATTGTGGCTGGAAAAAAAACAAATGTTGGTAGGTCATCCATCAGTACTAAGCAAATATACTGTAGTCTTATAACATTCAATGTAACTTCAGTAATGGATAAGAACAGTTATTTTATTAGGGCTGACTTTCTTGCTTGTTTCCTTTGTCTCATTTTTTGTTCTTTATCCTCTGTGTGCTCCCCTGTCTTCCCCTTTACAGTTATAAAGCCACAGCAGTTGACAAAGGAAATTGCCTTGGACCATAATTCTTTTGTAGTAAGACACTCTCCAGAGATCAGTAACACAGTAGAATTGAGCATGAACAAGATCTTAATCCTACTGAGTTCCCTACTGCTGCTATCAGTATGGACAAAGTGTCACTTTGCAAGAATGCAATCTTTCTCAAGTAGGTATGAGAAAAAGAGCCAAATTAAGGTGTACCCCAGGTGCCCGAAGACCCAATTACTTTTAGTCTTGAAAATAAGGACCTACAAGGCATCTGCTCTTGATTTAGTTTGACTTGTAGGGGTATCACTTATTTTAGTCAGATGACAAACAACATTAGCTTGAAAGGTGTCCGTTGAAATTTAGCATAATTCTATAATTATGCTAAATTCTATAATACATGCAGTATAAAAAATTGACTTAATCTAAACAGAAGAATGATTTAATCAGTCTGAGTATCAAGAAAAAGGGAAACAATGTTGAAAAAGTACAGATACAGCTTTTTGAAGATGCAATGAAAAAGACAACAAAGGGATTTACTGAAATATTTGAAAACTGACCTCTGACACCTCTGACATCTTTTCCTTAATAAAGATGGTTTCTTTATTTACTCCACCATTTAGAGATGGTCTGACATGTAGCTGTCTAATCATTATAAAACACTGACGGACTCTTTAAGGTTTTTTTTCCAAGCATCCTACTGAAGATGAAACTTGTTTTGCTATTACTTAATAAAAACTGTATGGTCCATGTCAATGGAAAGTATAGAGAAAAACTGTACCTGGAGATGCACACTGGCAGGTGAAATGTTCCCATTGCTGTATGTGGTGCTAACGCTATTTCACAAGTTCATTAAGTGTAAATGGTCTTTTTGCAAGAACAGAATTGGTCCGCAGTGCATAATCCAATATAGAAGAGGCAAGACTGTTTAATAATAAATTGAAGGTAGTTCATCACTGAGGCCATAGGACACATATTAATTCTGTTCTGGTTGGATACTCTCATGTTGATGAAATATAGCTTTTCTTTCCTAGTGCCAATGCAAAATGCCCTCTGTATCCTTGCTAGACCATATACCTAACACAGAACCATGGAGTAGTCAGGCACTCAGGTTTCTATGCATATTCTTTAAAGTATGGTAAGTAAAAATACAGACACACCTATTCTGTGCTTTTTGGTAATCCAGTCTCTGTTTAGGGTAAATTAAACTCCTTGACCCAAAACAAAACAAAAACTTTAATCAGCGCTCCATAAATTAAGATAATTATGATGCATTCCCACTTTTCTGATACCGTTATTTAGATAGGAAGTGATTTTGTTTAATGACATCTCATCAAAATTGCATGTAGTTTAGTCCAGGATTCTGAAATTATGGGTATTAGTAGCAAAGTGACATATGATATGAATGTGAAAATATTTTCTAAGGTCCCTGGCAGAATATGTGCTCTAGATTTTAGGGGAACAAAGTACTACAGGTACTGCAGTCAATAGCTTTTCTTTCATGTGCCATTTATGTATTGCATTTATGTCCCATCTATAAAATAAAATTATACAGGCAGAGAGCATCCTTGGGTAATTATAGCAAAATAACACTAGCAGAAGATAACAGGCAGTAATTTGGTTACAAAGACTAGAACAAATGAGTCCTAGATGATTACTTATAAATAAAATATTCCTCATTAAGAACTATTGGTGGAGAATCTTGGTCCCAGATACGTCAAAGGAAAAAAAAATCCTATTAATTTCAGTGAAGACAGGATTTTGCTTTTTGATGATTTCTTATTACAATAATTTAATAGCATTTCAAGAGAAGTCTTAAATCTAATTTGTCAGATTGTCTGCACTGTTTATTTGTTTACATTGCATTCTGGTATTCTTTGAAATTAATTTTATAAAATGGTATATAATGTAAAAAGCAGCCTAAGCGATCTATAAGTAATAATTGGGAAAAGGATTTATATCTTATTACTTGTTTTCAATGTTATGCATGATATGTACAGTATTTGTACAATGAGATTGTCTTCTTATAGTGCATTTCTCAAAACGTGGATTAAGTATGTCAGATTTTCCATGACCACACAGGATGTATGCAAATTGTGAAGTTGGGAGTATTTTCAGTCTATGATATTAACTGGTTCTCAGTTTCTAAATTGGACTGCTTGCTGTTATTCACAAGTTCTGCGTCTATTCATGGATTGACAGTTCCCTTTTAAAGGCAATAAGTGGTGAATACTGAGTTCTCAGTGAGCACTGTGACACTGAAGTCAGTCCACAGGAACATGAAAAAAAACAATATGTGAAACTGTCTCTCGTTTATGTGGGAGGCAGTGGAACAGGTTTCCCAGAGAAGTTGTGGATGCCCCATCCCTGGAAGTGGTCAAGGCCGGGCTGGATGGGGCTTTGAGCAGCCTGGTCTAGTGAGAGGTGCCCCTGCCCATGTCAGGGCGGTTGGAACTCGATGATCTTTAATGTCCCTTCCAACCTGAACCATTCTATGATTCTATAATTCTATGTCACTGCTGTAGCTACACATCTCTGTGAAAATGGGTGCTTAGGTGAGTAGGTCTTGCTTCTCCTTTCTACTTTGGCACTATGGGGTAGTCATTGAAAAGGGATTAGTCTGGTCCTGTTCATTGTTTATGCATTTTGCAGTAATGAAAATGAAAAGAAAAAAACCCCACCCAAACCATGAAAACAGAGGAGGAAGTAGCAGAGGGATCCCCAAGATACTGTATTTTAGGAAAGTGATCTGGCTGCTGGTCACAGCATTCTGCATCATCTTGTATCTCTGCTACACATGCAAAATGTGCAGTTCTGGATACACGAGGCAGCACTTCAGCTTCTTTAAGACAAGGAATTAAATAGGTCTTACTGGGCATACACTTAAATAATTCATCCAGTTTTAGCTATCTAGATTTTGGACATCTAGTTTAAGCTAGTTGTTACACTTCTAGTGCAGCGTGGCTCATTGAGGTGTAAACACATCCAGAGTGTATCAGAGCAAACCAGTATTCATCCCAGTTCAAACTAGGATGCAGGAACAGTCACTTAGAAATTCTCTAGAACAGAAAAAAAAGCAGCCAAGTTGACTAGCTTGCATGTTTGAAATACTTTGTATTCCTGCCTTAATAACTTAAAACTCACAACATTTCCCTACTCTTATTTTTGCATGTGGACATATTTGAGAAAAAATGTGTGCAATTTATTGAAGATCACTCAGAATAAACAGGTGGTTCTTTAATTTGGGAATGATTTCACGCATTGTCATTTCATGCATTTTTATACTTTACGCATTAGAGTGTTTAACAGTCTCTGTGAAGTATGCTGTTGAACTCTCAGTTCTAGGAACTTGTTTTGATATCCCGATGGAAGAAGTGCGGTCTTGTTGGGATTAATCTCAAGAAGGATTTTGTCCTCTCCATGCTATAGACCTGATTTTGCAACGTACTTAAGTAAGAGCCATTGCTAAGTAGGGCTCTCCAAAACCAATGTTATGCCTAAACTGAAGAGTGTTCTTGAATCATTCCTGTGGTTTTGTGTGACTGTCATTTCTCTCTGGGTGGGAATGAAGCGAGGGACAAAGCTGCATGGGAAATACCCAAGGACTGCAGTTCTGTACATCCTTCATCTTCACTCGAACTTAATCTGATTAGGAATAAAGCAAGGTACCCTGGGACTTTGCCTTCCCATCTAAGGGTCCTTTTTACTACTGTACCTCTCTCCTGGCTTTCCCATACATCATTAGAGAAGAGAAAGATGATAGCTCATTCCTTTGGTTGTTGTTCTCCTGAGATAAAGAGACCATCAATGCCCTTTACATTTCTCACCTAGGAAATGACATTTTTAAATAAATTTGCTGTTCCTGCAGAAAGGCAATGGTCTTGATCTTCTGACAAGATTTGTTGAGCTACACAGGTCTGTTAAAAAAAAAGTTTACAACATAGGTAGGAGGTATGGACACCTGAATGGTATACTAAATTGTTTTGGTTTGGTTTGGTTTTTAACTCACTATCTACAGGACATAAGTAAACATCATTGATCAAACAAAGTGAGAGGAATTGCACACTGAGATGAGTGAAGCTATTCTATTTTCTGTAGAAAGACTGATGGGCTCAGGAGGACAACGTCTGAAACAAATATGACATAGTTTCACATAAATTGCCAAATCCCCCTAGTTTATCTGAAACAGAATGTTCTTAACTCTGTTTACGGTAGATGGGAGGTTACGTGTCACATAGATGCAGAGAATGAAAGTGGTGCTGACATTAAGGTTTTTTTTACCTGCAAGTAGTAAATATATAAAGACAATTTGGGGGAAAGTAATTCTAGCACTTGCTTTGCGTACTGTGCACACTTAAGATACTGTCCTTTTGTTTTTTGCCCTCCGCATCTTACTAAGACAAACACAGCTAACTTTATTTATTTTGGTACAGCTTAGAGATTTTTCCAGTCAGTTAACATAAAGAGATCAACACATCCTGAAGCAAAGGGATCTGCATAGATTTAGGACAGTTACAAATTTGACCTTCCTCATATTCTGTTTAATTTCAAGTAGATACTAAATCATTCATAGATATAGGCAAAGGATACCAATGGAAGCGTAATGCTACGCCACTGGGAGGAAGTCATTTACAAACCCTTAGACAAAAGAAAATGGAACAATACTTCTTGCCTTAAGTCTCTGTGTTGTCCGATGCATGTGAAATTAATGTCTCCTCAAAGTAACAGCACAATGTGAGTGAAAATAACCTTATACTTACATGAAATACTGCTGAAATCACAATGAAAAATGTTAGTGCTTCAAAATTTATGGAAGGTGTTGGGGGATATCTTTAAATGAGACTGAAAAGACTTACAATAAAAAATAGCTCTTTTCCACTTCTAAGCAGTTTGAATGTATTTTTTTCTGCCTAGATCCACATTAGATATAAAAAATAGATGTCTTTCTAGCCAGCTGTAAATTTTATTAATTACATGTTTATTTGGTAGAGCAATCTGTCTTTTTTTTTCAACAAGACACAATGCCATTTGTAATATAATTCCTTGAAAGGCCACTGATATGCTTAGAATTAACGATCTGCTCAAATTTGTGATTAGAGCTTTCATAAGTAAATTCAAAATAAATTGTCATTGCAGGGTTTCCATTTTTTTTATCATTTACAAACAGATATTTGTTTTTAATTTGATATGCTCTTTCTGTTAATGCAACTAGATTTTTTAATGTGGAAAGGAAAAGAGAGAACTTCTGTGATTGGTTATGACTTCAGATGGACTAGGGAATCCACAGATTGTCAGTGGAGAAAAGATCTTTGATTTTTGGTATGACAATGAATTTACTAATCCTCTTTATTTGTTTAACCAGGATTAAATATAGATAAAGGGATTTCAGAGTAAATTTCGCAAATGTAGTCTGACTGATCTGAATCCGACACTGACAAAGTATAATACAGCCATATAATGAAAGAACATTAATCCACATAACACTCAATTGATTTAATTATGTACCACAGAGGGGTTAAAAATTCCCTTGGAAGGAGATACACTATTTCTAATACAATTTTCAATGGCAGCTACACTGACTTGCTTGTGCATGGTTTTTTATGTTTCTTTTTTTTTTAACTCTAGGCTGTACTTTGGAGGTACAAGTTTTCCCAGCTGAAAGGTTCTTCAGATGATGGGAAGAGCAAAATCAAATTTTTGTTCCAGAACCAAGATACTAAACAAATTGAAGCAAAGGTAAAAACAATACATTGTTTGCTTTATAAAGGCAATGTACATTAAAAGCAGTTATCAAAGCAGCTAGGGGAAAGGAAGAGTAAATTAAACTAAATTACTTAGCAATATTAGATTAATGCACAAAGTCAAAGAATGCAAAGTAAATGAAAGAAATTACAAGAAAAGAAAAATTTGAACCAACTGCTTGGACTTTTGCTAGCTAACAGTTTTTTGAATGGTGTAATTACATTAAAAATTATAAAAAAGTAGGACTTGCTGTATATGGTTTTGGGCACGTTTACCAACTCTCCTCTCTATCATTTTGATAAAGCTGGCTGAGAGTTTGAATGCCTTGTTTTTCACCCTATGCTATGCTTGTATCATGAAGAAATGGTGCAAAATATATCTTTAAGTCAACCTGAGGACAAAAACCAGCAAAGGTCTAAAATTTGTTTTTATTTCTCTGAGCAAAAAAGTTCCCTTATAAGACGGAAGCTTTGTGTCTGTGTATAATTCAAAATCAGAAAAGTTGTCTTTTCAGTTCTGCTTTTGATTCAAGAGTTAATTTATGAGAACAGTAACCCTGGGAGATTTATGCTTAGTTTATGCCTTTTGGGAATAGGGCATTTACTATCCCAATGTGTGTCAGGAGAAGTGATCTCTTAGGAACTTTGATAACCAGAACTGCCTTTGAGTCTGAATTGAAGGTCTTTTTGACTAGAAACCCAATTTTTGTGTAAACCTAAAGAATACTTTCTTGGCCACCCGTAAGTCTTGCTTTTGAAGCATTTGCTATAACATTTTTCCTGATTGTGTCAGAGAGAAAACTACTGAATGAATGTGCTAACAATACAGTTCTATGAGCAAAAAAGACATAGACAAATAAATTGTTGTCTAAAAGGGCAAAACATGCACAGCATAATAAAGTATTTAAAGAAAAAAGGCGTTGTATAGGGAACAGTTGTGAGTTTAAATGCCAATAGCTATTGGCATTAGGTAGCTATTTTTCCAAGCTACATGTCTGTTTCTGTTTGGTATTAATTATTTTCTACCTAACAGCTATTTCCTTGATTTTGAATGTTTTAGTAAATAAACTGTATGTATGTATATATGTATGTAAAAGCTCCCATTAAATCAACAGCAGAAGTGTAACGGAGCATAGCTTTCGATACCTTCATGTTTGATACATCTCAAAGATAAATATTTTCTCACTTCTGAATTCCTTCAGAAATTGTTTCAAATATACAGAATTTATGTTAGTCTCTAATAAGATAACATAACTAAAAAACCTAATGTCATGAGGATTATTTTCTCTTAAACAAATAATTGGAGAATTTTATCATGCTCCTAAATACAGTTGAAGGATGAACCTCATCATTATTTTTCTAATATCTGTCTGCTATTGCTACTGTATTAACACATGATTGTAGGACTAAAGAAATTTCATAGGAATCCAGGAATGGGACAGTGGGGTTTTTTTGGTTTTTTTTTTCAGTAAAACTAGAATATATTTTTAATACTAAATTATGTTAAAAATTTAAAAACAAGGTATGAAATCTAGAATTTGAAGAAGAAAAATAATTTTAATCATTTTTTTTTTTAAAGTTTAAAGTTAAATCTGTCATGCGTATCACTTTATAAGACTCAGAAATTTCCTGGTACCTTTATTGTACCAATTATTCCCACTCAAACTGAATAGAGCTTTATTTATAGCAAATTTTATCTTTCTACCTTTTATCAAGGTAGAAATTCTACCATTTACCTTATGAAGGAAGAATGTCCCACAAACTTGCTAGCATGCTTATTAATATGTTGTCATGTTCCCTGGTTGCTTCTCTTCATTATAAATTTAAATTTTCACATTGACCAATTTGGACATAAAAAATTGTTACTTTTAATTCATTTTCTTGGTGGTCAAAGCATATCAGTTATATCATGATAAAAAACTGTAAGATTATGTTGTCTTTGGAAGTGCTACAGCACTTCTATCCATTTCAATTTGTTTATGTATGAACTGTGTTGCTTAATCTAATACAGATAAATGTGGCTGTAAAATGATTGTGAAGATTCTTGGGTCATATTTTGGTTAGTTTAAAATCCTGTGGATAGGGCTCTTCTGTATTCTTTAAGCTTTTCATAGATTTAAAGCACTATTCAGCATTAGAAGAGGTGGAAAAATCAAACCTCTATTTTTTGGACTTTACTAGCATTACAGAATTAGAGGTGTAGCTATTTGGGGAACTCTTGAGCCATTAAGAAACGTTAATCAGATTTTCAGAAATGCTTGTAATGCCATGTTTCACGCATACTGTATGCATGCTTCATTTGGAATCAGATGATGGGAATTTTGTAAAACATCTGTTAAAGGTTGTGATGAATATTCACAGCCACGGCTATTATCACCTGTTAAATGCAGCTCTGTGCTTCAGCTGGCCTGGAGACCCATGATTGTAAGGGGACAGACAGCATAACATTTTCTTTACATAAAGATAATTTTTTGCCGGTTATGTCAAACAGGGAATAATCAGAATATAGTGAAATGAGAGCTTGCAGCTGAGAACAAAACCAAAAATCTGAGGAGCCATTACCCCAACATACTAGGGCTCTTCACTTCTGCATTCCCAAGCAGTAATGTGAAAGAAGGGCACAGCAGGTAACTTTGATACAACTGAAGAGAGTCACTAGAACTAAGAGTGCTTTTTTCCCCCTTCATCGTTAACACTGACACGCCCTATGCATACCTGATCTGACACTGCCGCATTTCTTGCCTCCAAGGCCCACTTTCCTCCATCTCTGACTTTCAGCTATGACACTTATGGAATGTGTTAATGTATTTAATGCATTCAGTTACTCTCTGCAAATGTGAGGTGGGTTTTTTGTTGTTTTTCTTTTTTCTTTTTTTTTTTAAATAATATTGCTTCCATCATGGTCAACAGCTGGCTGAATATAAGCTGCCATTGTGGCCATGTGACCAAGAAGCCAACAGCATCCTGGCCTATATCAGAAACAGTGTGGCCAGTAGGAGTAGGGAAATGATCGTCCCCCTGTACTGAGCACTGGTGAGGCCACAACTTGAGTGCTGTGTCCAGTTTTGGGCCCCTCAGTACAGAAAAGACATTAAGGTGCTGGAGTATGTCCAGAGAAAGGCTGGTGAGGGATCTGGAGAACAAGTCTTATGAGGAGCAGCTGCGGGAACTGGAGAAAAGGAGGCTCAGGGGAGACCTTATCACTGTCTACAACTACCTGAAAGGAGGTTGTAGTGAGGTGAGGAGTCAATCTCTTCTCCCAAGTAACAAAGGGACAANGTTGTAGTGAGGTGAGGAGTCAATCTCTTCTCCCAAGTAACAAAGGGACAAGAGGACATGACCCAAGAGGACATGGCTCTCTCGTCTCCCCAGTACAAGAGGAAATGGCCTCAAGTTGTGCCAGGGAAGGTTTAGATTGGATATTAGGAAACATTTCTTAACGGAATGGATTATCAAGCATTGGAACAGGCTGCCCATTTGATTCCCTATCCCTGGTGATACTTAAAAGACCGGACATGGTTTAGTGGTGGACTTGACAGTGTTAGGTTTACGGTTAGACTCAGTGATCTTAAAAATCTTTTCCAACCTACATGATTCTGATTCTATATAATTCTTTCCTGTAAAAATATGAGTTATCAAAATCCAAAACACTTCCTGTCTTCCTTCGTTTAAAATGCTGCCCATGTATCTCATGCTATCCCGGATGTGTGTGATTATTGTGTGTTGTATCTATGTGGTAATATGCTTTGGCTTTAGAACACTTACTCATTATGTAGAGAGTTAAGAGTGTCAGAGTACTTAGCTATTGAGTTTTTTATCTAAAGTTCTTATAAATTTATTATTATTCTAGAAATACATTCAGACTTGTAGATGGATTTTTCTTGGAAAAAAAATAATTATGCACCACCATTTAAATTTTAGCCATACTGTTTTCATAATTGTCCAGCAGCTCTTCTGTATTCTGGTGGAATATATAGAGATATCCCTGTTAATGTTAGAAGAATCTAGGAAAAATACTTTATGAGGAAAAATACAGAACCACATCCATTCATCAGTCAGCTTATTTTTTTTCTTGAGAAACACAGTTGCCACCAGAGTTTATATTCCTAAGTGATAGAAAGACCTTCACAGACACTGAATAACTAATATTTTTATAATGCTGTCAAAATTTTTTGTAGTGTACTCCATGCCCGATGTAACAAAAATTCAAAATGGCCTGCTTTCAGACACACAAGTTGCTATGGCTTTAGTTGCAGTTTCACCAGGTATACTTCTTTTCAGCTTGAAAATAACTTAAGATATTTAAACATTTGTGTTATTCTCTCAGATATTGTGAAAATACTGTGGGTTTTTTTCTGTAGAGATTTTGTACTGATGCTTTTGCTTGGTTTCTCTGTGAGTAATATTGTGTTACTATAAAGATATATAGTGTAGTATAAAAGCAGTGTTTCCTCGTAGATTTAAGCAATTCCAGTCTGAAAAATCCAAACAGTAATTACCATAGGTCACACCAGTGGGTCTATGGCAGGGTGCCTGGATGCAAACACCTAACTTTGAAGGTCTCTAAGGCAAGGTCTAAGTGGTTTCTGAGAAGAAAACCACTTAGGGGCAACATTAATCACCGATACACCTTAGACTTTCCAATCTGTAGGTTATTTCCCAGCTGTCACTCAGCAGGAGATATTGTACAGGTTTGCACAGTCAGACAGAATTTTTCTGACTGAGAGCTACAAAATAGAGCTGTCAGCTTGGCAGATTGTGGAGCCTACGTGTCCCGCTCATTCGTTCTTACTGAGCAGTTGGGGTTATGTTAAAAAAACTAAGCACAGAAGGGCAAAGCTTTCTCCTTGTCTGTAACACACAAAGGGATTTATTTAGGTACCTTCCTATCTAGTTACCTATCTATTGACCTATTTGTTTAGCTATAGTTTAATGGTCCGTTAGTTTCTCTCCAGTATCACAGCAGCTTCCAGAGGCTAACACAGTCTCAGGACTGTAATAAACTCAGAGTGCTGTGCTCTTCAATTTTATCTGGCTAAGTATTGGTCCACTGCAATAGAAACTGCTTTATATTTTCTAAAAAAATCTGAAGAGTATCTTAAATCTATGAGAGATCCTGTTTTGAGATATATATATATATATGCTCACAAACATAGGAGTATGTAATGACTCCTATGTATGACATAAAAATCAACATCAGCGCTGTTTTTCTTAGTACATACAATTTCTGTTTTAATTTTTTAAGTAACCACACCAATCAGTAATTCCTGTGAACTGAGAGTTTCTGTGCCTTGTAAAACACATATATAACTCAGAAGCTACGCTTTGGTCCGTGCTTTCACCTTTCTCAAATTGCAGGGCTTTTTCACAGCTCAACAGTTTTGCCAGAAAAGTTCAGGTGAGGCCACACCCCTCAGCTGAGTGTTATAAAACCAAAGTGAATACAAAAATCAGCACATTAAGATGAAGATCAAGTTAATTGTCTTTGCCTATTTGAATATGGAGAACAGAAGAGGGCAGAAATATGGTATCAACAAAGGAAGAAATGTAACTTCAAGGATGTATTATTAATACTTACTAATTAATTAATGCTACCTTAATAGTAATTAATGACAATTAATTTTTACTTAAAATTATCTTGTGTAGAAATCTAAACTAAGATATGGCAAATAATCTGAGTTACTCCTGTTGTAGTGTAAACAAAATGCTCACTTTCAAGTGTTGCAAGGTGTCCTGATGGTTGTCTGCACCATTTTCCAGACTGACATTTCTGCTTGTTTTAAGTATATTCTCCAAAATATAATTTTAAATTAGTCCTTTTTCTTAGCCTTGAGAGTCTTTCTGTGAGCCTCACAGTGCTCTTCAAATTGAGAATATCATCTTTAAATGGGTTTTAAACATACATCCTTAGAATTTTTAGAAAGTGATTGCTCAATTGCAGTGACTGTATTCTGAGTTCAGATTTCTGACCTGTGTGGGTTTGTGTCATTCAATTCTTAGTTTCCTCATGCCTCGCACAGGGATAATCTGTTTAATATTTATTTTAGATCAGACTCTATGCTACTATAGTGAAACCATGTAACACCACATTTGATGAAAGAATAAATATCTTCTCATATCAACAGTTCATATATGGGTGAAAGAAAAGATTTTTTTCTAACCATATCATGAATACTTACAAACTTACAATTGCTTGATTTTGTAGATGTATTCTTTATGTAGTTGTATGATTAATATAATGCAAAAAGAGTTGGTGGGCTTTTTCATCTGGGGGCACACTCTTTCTGTTTTCTCTTTCCATCTCTGTCCTTTCAATCCAGTTTTTCTTTGTGAGAGGTTACTAGAATTCACATACACTTCTGCTGTGCTCAATGACTGCAGCTTTCTCACATACCTGCCCACTTTGTCCTTAGCAGAAACTGTGTATATTCAGGTTAATAATCTGGGAATGTCTGATATAATGACAGCAATGTAAGGTGAGAGTAGTTTAAACAAGAGATAGCTCAGAAAGATGTTTTGAAACTGGAGGGTACAGTGATATTCCAGGAAAGTAGAGTCTTAGGTGACATGTACAGACAACAGTCTGGAAATTGGAATATTGGTAGATTGTGTATTTATGCATGGACAAGTAGCTGTGTCTTAATTTGCATTTCTTTACTTTTTGGGGGTTCAGATCATTTGCTTTTCCCTTCTGGTAGCAACTTTAATGGCTTCACTGCATATTTCTTCAGGTTTCTTAGGGTTTGCCTGTTTGTTTATTTGAAACTTCATCTAAAGCTGGGTGAGCAATACACAGTACCCTGCCTAGATGAAAGTGTATTCAGACAAGAAGATGACTGATGACAGAGTATATATGAAAACACCCAGGAGTGGCTAGGTGTGCACAAAAGCGTGTGAGTTCCCCTCCATCCGCTGGCAGTGGCGCAGACAGGCGGGCAGCTAAAAGTGCAAGTTCTCAGCAGAATTGAGGGAATGCTTTGTCTGTCAGCAGCTCTACGTGAAGTCTTATCTGTTCATTAAGATTTCTTGTTATTATGCTAATCTGCCAGAAAAGTGTTGTTCTTGATAGATCACATTCCCATCAATCAGGCTCCCGTGAATTGAGCTGCAGCCATTAATCAGGCCTGTATGTACTCACCACATACCAGTCAGCCTACTGTGCTTCACATTGCTTTAATTTCCAGTTAAATATGCACGTCTACACTGAAATTGAAATAGGAATAATGTTTCATGGCAAATAGTAATCTAGCATTTACTGACTTCTTAGTGCTCATCTTTGCAGTCAACGTAATTTCTGTGTTGCATCATTACTGTCAACAATAGTAATTTGATGGAACCTTCAGAGGCTGTGTTCTGTTGCCTTACCCATTTTCCTTGAAGGTCCATTGAGCAATGGATCTTTCCAATGTGTTACTGTTGCAGAAACACCTGTGATAACTGTTGTTAATAATCATACTAATGCACTGTGAAAATTCAGTGTCCAGTAGCTGTAATTATAATAGTAAGAACTTTCAGCTAGCAGGGTTACCTAATTGACTAGAACATTTCTCAAACTGTAATATCTTTTTTAGCAATCTCATCCTGTTGAGACATAGGGGAAAATGTAGTCTTTCTACAGATAATACATGGAATTGATATTACGAATATTTCACTGTTCTACTAAATATTTATTCTCTTGTCTTAAGCTTTAGGTTTTTTTTTTTACAGTACAAGAAGGATTTGAATGACTGATAGTTCTTATTCTGAAATGGCTTCCATGATTTCTTGTATACTTATCTTTGAGTTTCCATTGTTTCCCTATCTACGATAAATTTTCTTATTTTGAAATTTGAGGGAAGAAAAAAGACCTTTGACATAGTAATAAAATTGCCCTTTTCACAATGTTTAAAAATGAGAATGTCTCTAAACAGGTTTTTTTAAAAAGGACACAGATGGCAGGTTTGTGAAACTTGGCATAAACTTTATCTTCTTTATTGAGAATTGGTAGTTAAGGGAGTTTAAAGAAGCTCATGGGATGTTATAAATTCATTTCTGAGCACATCTGAAGGACATCTGCTCAGGTTGTAAGAGAGCTGAGCAAAGCTTCACCTATTCAATACATTGCTGGACACTCTGCACACGCAGCTGTCTGCTTTCAGGCAGTTGCTCCCTCTCACACATGAGGGATTTATGAATGTCTCCATGAATTACGTGAAACAATATCTTCCAGGAAATCTCAAGAGGCAGAAAATTGCAAGTTAATGTCATTTTGAGAGATTTAGCAATTTTTGTTGACTTTACAACGTTATCAATATTCTTCTAAACAAAAAAGCAAAACCCTCTGCACTACATAGCCTGGAAATACCAGTGCTGGACAGAAAGACAAACAGAATATACCACAGATATCTATTACTGGCCTCATATTACAGTGAAGAAATTTGTATAGTCAGTGAATCAAAGCAGAAAGATGGCAACTCTTCAGCATCATCCCTGCACTTATATGTATTCAAACACCTCAGTATTTGCTTTCAAATACAACAGATGCTTATGGAATAAATGCAAACCCCAGAAACACATACTGAAGATAAGATTAAAAAAAAAAAATGTTAGAAAAAGTCAATTAGACACAAAGGAACAAATTAATATATGTAAAAAAAATGTAGTTTTTATTTATTTCCTCAGTAGTGGTGTCTAAAAGAGTCTCAGTCTGTTGAGAAGTTATAAAGAAATGTAAATTAAAGTAGGAAAAGAAGGACTTTGCATAGCAGTGCTAATAAGTCTAAAAAATTGAGTGTGTTCCTTTTTTCTCAGTCCAATAACAGTAACTCTTTCAATGAAAACAGATCCAGAATATTCCTATTTGATACTAGCACTTTTTGAAAATGTGTATTTTTATTTTATTTTTGTAATTAAAGAATCAGCATAAGACAATAGCTACCAGTGTGAGGTGACACGATGAACAAATGTAACATATGTTGAACTCAATGTTATTGATTTTTGTGGGCATACAGTAGTGTATGTAGTAGTCCAGAGATATGTAGACTGTTATGGTGCAGTCATTCAATTTCTATGTAAATTAACCAGCAAAATTACCAGATTTGCATTAACCTGAGGTAATAAAAAAATATTATATAGTATTATACATAACATATGTGTGTGTATATATAT
>VXAK01010780.1:0-28062 GCA_013399435.1 Arenaria interpres
CCCGCCCGCCCCCGCGGAGGCCGGGCCCCGATGCCGGCTGGCGGGGGAGCACCTGCCGCCGGCGACCGGAACGGGCGGCGAAATGGAAGCAAGTCAGGGCTGTAATTACCCTAAAACGGTGTTTTTTTAAAGCAGCATCGTCACACTTACCGCGCGGGTGGGAAGCAGAGGCGAGGTGCTTGACCGGCCCTCGGCTGCAGACGGAGCTGCAGGGGGGCCCGGCGCCGCCGTTGTGCACAGGCTGGCGGGGCGGCCGAGCATCATCTCTCTCCCCCTTCTCCCGGCTCCAAAGTGGTTCTCTGCCCAAGGATTCACCCTGCCCCCGGGAAACCTGTCACAGAGCCTCCCATTCCGCCATTTAATAGACTGCCTTTCCACGGCAACAAAGCAAACTTTTCCGCTCGCAAAGCATGAATCTGTAGCACGCTGCCTTCAGGAACGGCTGCTCCTCCGTACCCACAAGTCCTCCTTTCCCTCTGTCTCTGTCTGGGCACTGTATCACGTACAATGACTCTTTCCCACTTAACAAAGCAAAAAAAACCAAAAACCCTCTTTAATACAACCCCACCTGAAAACTTTCCATCATTCTGTGCTTCCTCCCTTGCCAAAGCGACGTGTAAGGTGATACCATCAGCCGCTTGATCAATCTTTGTCAGGATCGGGGGCATCTGGCTCCTGGTAGGATTTTTTTATAGTAGGAGTCTGTTTCTAGCAGCATTGGTTTTTCTGCAGTAGGATGCTGTTTTCAGGATCTGATTTACGCTGAACTCCAAAAGACCACAGAGAAAGAAGAAGCAGGGAGCGTGCACTCCAGTTCCTGGAAAAGACACCCGAGCTGTTCTTATGGCCTCCTGCAACCACAGTCCGTCCTCCCTGGCCTCTACGGCTCGTCCCAGCAATTGCCAGCACTGTGGGCTCAGAGGGCATGGGAAGCGGTCCACAGCTGGCCCAGGGGGCCTGCCTAGTTTGGGCAGTGTTTTCAATTAATAGCCTGCTCAGCAGCCACATCATGGTCTGTGAGAAATGCTAAGTGTCATTAGCAGTCTCTTGCTTCAAAACGTCTGGGAGGGCCACTGTTCTGTCCCCATCCTCACAGGGTCTTTGCATCTGGGAGGAACGCCTGGGATGGAGAACACAAAAGGACAAGCTGGACTGGAGTACCCGTTATGCCATTGAAAAAAATGAAAATAAGATGTCAACAACTTCTGTGGGCCTAATTGTTTCTTCTCAAACAGATTGTTAGCTTATGTGAATCAGGATAGCTCTACTGAGTAAACCAAAGAATGGAAAGGGGGAGGGGGATAGCCTTGGGATCAGAAAGGCACAATATGGGTCTTTATCCCTATTGCTTGCTGGCTACTGAGTAACATTAACTTATTGCCACCACCCCCTGCCACCAAGAGATAATGGCACTAAGAGCGATGAAGAGGCACAGGGTGGCAAAAAGTAAGACCGCGTTTCTGCGAACACCAGCGTGCAAGGCCACCTGAAGGATCGGGCCTTGACTCCCTCTCTCTGCAGCTCCTGCCCTTGTCCTGCTGCTCAGCTCTATCGTGAAACTGCACCACACAAAACGAAGCTGATTGTTTAAAAGACAGAAACTGTTATTTTTCTGAGCCAGACTGCTTCTGTGATCTGGTCCCCCTTATAGCCATGTGCACTCTGGAACAGGTATAAAGAAAATACAACTGCTTCTTCCAGCATCAGTGCCAGCTTGAGGAGTTCGTCAAACTACAGCCTGGTGAAACACTGGGAAATCTAACAGAGAGCAAAAGAGAAGGAAGCTGTGCTTTAATTTCAGCAAAACACTGAACACAGGCAAAGAGCAGGCAGCAAGTGAGTGATACAAACGCGCCTAGTCAGATTTCTCCACTGGACCTTCAGGAGAAAAAGAGGTAAAACATCAAGCACAAAGGGCAGTCTGAGTTCTCTGAACACAAAATCAGGACAAGCCAAATCCTGTCCAATTGCACAACTTGAAAGAGTGATTCTGTGCTCTCTTACCTTGTGCTAAGGGAACAGCAGTGTTCTGACCTGTGGTGATTTATGTGTAGCAGATTCATGCTCATAAACAAGTGAGAGGAACCAAAATCTCATGCCTTAATCCTTCCAATCAAAACCAAATTCTTTATGGGCAGCAAGCTTGCTGTTGAAGAAGGCAATGTTTACACTTATTTAAATCCAATAAAAACAGCAAAACAAGAGAAACAATGCTCAAAGAGCTCTTCTCCTTTACATTTGCAAATAATGCTACCAAAAAAAAAGTATTTAATTGCTTCACATGCTTCACAAACATTAATTAATTTAGCCTGATGTCTCCCCAGCTGGACAGGTGTTATCATCTCCACTGAACATATGAGCAAGCTGAGTAAGACAGAGCTGGCCCTGTTTTTTCTAAGTAGCATCTAATTTTCAGTGCACTTCTGTGTACAGGCAGCTTCTGTTAATTTTGGCTAGAGCTGTAAGTGATTAATACACGTGCAAAACAGATTCTGGGTATTTCAAGCTACAGGGCTAGAATTAAAGCCCATGCTTGAAAATGTGAACCTAAAGGACTTGCCCATGGCTAGGCAAGGCAGGAAATCTGTTGCAGGATCAGGAAAATAAGCCAAGTCTTCAGATTCCTTGGGGCTTGTCTCCACAAGAAACGTAGGGAAGCAACGTAAAATTGCAGCACGCCAGAAACGTTCTCCCCAGGTGGACCCTTCGATGTTCGCTGCTTTCAAACAGCAGGTTTTAACCCCTCCATAAATTCATCTGTTTCCCACAAACACAGACAGACCCACTTCTCACTTACTGCTGAATGCCGTAGCTTGTTGCCACTTTATCTAAACTGAAAGGTGATGGTGACAAGAGAAGGATGTGGTGACTCAGGAGGTAGCAATAAGAAAGCCAAGGGTAAAGTTTCACTTTGGTTTCAGCAGATAACTTCCCCATGAAGATGCTCTTGGTTTGCAATCAGCGACAAAGCAGCTTACCTGCATTTCAAAGGGGGGTGAGCTACCTCCCACTTAGCATACACAAAGGTTACATCTACCCCTTTTAAGCAGAAGTAGATGGTTTGAATAGCTGCCCCCATTAGCTGGAGCAGGATGCCAGTCCAAAGGAGGAGCTGCGTGGTTTCATGCTAGAAAAAAAGCAGCAGGTCTCTCTGCAGTAAACTCCCTAGAGATAATCTATCAACATCCACACAGGAGCCTGGGCTTCAGATGCACAGCCTCCCAAGCTAAAGTGCTGGTGGAAAAGGTCTGTCCTCCCAGTCTGCGGTTACCATCCCTTAAAGTCTGCTTTGCTGAACTGCGCTTGAATGCTTCTCAGTTTTTTTCAGTCTGAATGAGGTAGGTTAGCAGACGACTAGTATTTCAACATTATAAGCCACCACCCAGTGCAAGATGGGAAGTGGTCACCCCACAGCCTACTCCCTGGATCTGAAGCAGCCCGAACCTCCAGCACCAGGGAAGAGCTGGAGACAGTAACTTCTGCCACAGCCTACATGAACATCTACAGTCTAAGTGCAGGGTGACAGTGTCCAAGAAGTTCATTGAACAAGAGTATGTTCAATGAACAAGAAGTTCATACTCTGGCACCTCACGTGCCAGCTTTCACATGGAGATGAGCCTGGTGCTAAAGCATTAGGCTTGGCTAACATTTTAAATGGTGCGGGCACACCTTTGCCATTATTTAAGTTCTCAAATCGGTATGACACAGCTTAACTGGCAAAAATCAGTGTAGGCTAGGTCTGCCAAAACTGATGGGTCCAAAGGAAGACATCTTTCTGCAGTGGGTACCCTGTGGTGAGGATGGCAACTCACCACAGACTGACCACTCAGTAAGTGCATATACTGTGGAGACAGGTGCAAAGTTACTTTATGGTCTTGGCAGACTTGGGAAGAGTAGGAACACCAGAACAGATGTAACACTGGTTTTGCCACTTCAGGTTATGGACATACATCTGGTCAGACCGAAGCAGAGCCCCATGGCGTAGCTCTCCCTCATTTCTCACACACGCACAGAGACACTTAGACCTGCTGTCCCATGACACCAAATGAAGTGTTTGTGTAGCTGAGCTCTAAAGATTTTTTTAAGGACCTTTGGGTTAAAAAAAAAAAACAACACCAAACATCCTCCCTGAAAAGCATGTCTTTTAAGTGGATCATTTCACAGAACTGGCTTAAAGGGCAGCCAGACAAACAGCTGAATCAGCACAGCCGATGAAGCAGTAACCTGGGGCAGCAGAGAAGGAGATGACCGGAGCAGCCGCCTCACTCAGCTGCAAGCTAAAGCAGAACGCCTGACTGTGGCCCAGCTCTACCAATGCTTTCCAAAGCGTGTGTTTTGGTTTGGATTAGTTGGGTTTTTTTTTCCTTAGGTTTCCTAAGGAAATGGGGCTTATGCAATTGCTCTGTCCCTCGGTCTTCCTTTAATCCCTTTCCAATCTGCTGTCCAATCTCAGTCAAATCTGAAAGAGTCTCGAGCGTAGCATGTCCCTCTAAATCAGCCGGTGTCTGGGTTGAAGCCCAAACTCATGTCCTCTGCAAGAAGGGAAGGCAAAGCCCAGCTGCCAGCCAGTGCTGCTGGGCAGCCAACACACGATGCAGGCCTACAGTTTCAGAGGGACAGGGAGGGAGCTGAGGTGGTGAACCTGATGCTCATATATGAGGCCAGGCTATATCACTTTTCTTGTGCGCACCCTGCTTTACTCCAGATTTTGAAATTTATGGCATGTAGACTTCAGTACGTACTTGTGTTTTAAAATACAGTGTCCTGTCATAAGTTCCTTCTGTAAGTCATTAAGATGTAGTTAATACTTTTAACTTCATTTTTGATTTCTGTATCAGGCTATTGTAAGATTGATTGTCTTAACAACACCAGTATTACAGATACCCTTAGTGCAGAAAGGGTGATATTTAATTCTGTGCAGGGGCTCAAATGTACCATTTGTACAATACGATGCCTGGTCCTGTATTTATATTGCTAAAATGCCTATTCTGAGGGGAGCTCAACACAGAGATGAATTCCATCTAACATGAGAGGAAAGAAGTAACTTGTTACCCAGACAGGTTATTCACTGATCTATAAATCAGAGAGAATAACAATGCATACTGTATTCCCGCCTGTTCCCACACACTCCTTCTTGTCATCACAAGAGGTCTTTAGTACCCTGAAATATAGCTTGACAATAAAAATTAATTGAAAGTGCGCTAGAATCATTAACTTTTGGAGCTTCGCAGTTTGCCCATCCTTAAATAACACTGGTTATAAAATCCTGTTTGTGCTACAATTCCTTGGCGCTCTGCCATGTAGCATGTACAGAAATCAGCAATATGTGCAGCAGGGACTTAGCTGGCTATAATGCGAGCGCACATAATGGACTTTCTTCTTTAGCTCAGCAGCAAAACACTGACTCAGATCTAGAGACTGGTTATAGTCCCAGCGGCGTTTACTCCGTGTAATTAGCAGTATCAAGTGTGTTGTCTTTTGGGTAGCCTGATTGTTTCCATATGCACGAGTACCTTCTGTGAACGTAGACAGGGCAAGAGGCAGACAGCATTCAAAGCACTACGGGAAGCACATATGTTTTAAATACGTTATCTCTACAATTAAGAAGAGTTTAGAAAAATCGGTCATAGAAATCTTCAAGAACGGGGCCAGCGGAGAAAGAAAAAGACCTTCTTTCTAAGCGCGAACTTCGCCTGGGTAACGACTCACACCCAGTCCCCGAGATGGGGGAGGCATCTCCCGGCTTGCTGATGGGAAAGCGGCATGAATCAGTGGCTCAGGGGGAGCAGGGAGCCTTGCTCCGCAGCCGGCGTGTGTCGCTCCGGGCAGGAAAAGGCTGTTGATGCTGTGCTGGGGCCCGGAGGAAGATTGGGCTGGCGTTTGAGGTGGGGCGTGCCTGGGAATGCCGCACAACATTCATCTTAGGGGCAGGTACTTGCTGAAATTCCAATTACCGAGGGAGACGGCTGAGGCAGAGCGAGGCCTTGCCTTTGCCGTGCAAAGAGGTGCAGCTTTTTTTTACCTCGGGGTAACGTTTCTGACCGATCCCGAGGTAAAAAAATAGCGAAGCTGAGCAGCGTCAGCCTCACTGCAAGGCAAACCAGGCAAGGTCAGCCCCAAATGGGGGTGCGCTGCTGCCCTCGCCTACTTTACCACATCAGCAGCAGCTACAGCAAGGTTTAAATAAAATAAAAATGAAAAAAAAATATCCTTGAGAGCAGGAAAGACAGGCCCTAGTGTCTTTGAAATAGAAGGTATAAAAAGGGGCTTGTTTGGGGTTTTTTGCCCCTTGTTCTGCCTCTCCCTTCCACACCCCCCAAAGTTGCCATGTCTGACGGGCTCTCTCCCCACCAAAGCCCCAGGCCTTCGCCCCACGGCCGGCAGCATGGCTGAGGGCCACAGGGAAGCAGGCAGAAACAGGGAGAGCTGTTCCTGCTCCTCCTGCTCCATGCCATCCTCGGGATCCTCCATGCGCCTCCCATTAGAGCAGGGCCCCTCCACACCTCAGCCTTTATGGTGGTGCACCTCCAGGTGCACCTCACTGTTTGGGAAAGGCTCTCCCAGGACGTTCCCTTGCACACCTATTTTTACAGCTGCAGTAGGTGCCTGAAATAAAGGCCATCTTCAGTAACTGTCCTAAGTAACTATCTTAAGGAGCTGCTCGGTGGCTCCTGCCCTCAGCACGCTCCCTTATGCCATCCCAGCAGCTCAGGACAGCCCAAGACATCTTGGGACAGCCTCCCTGCCATGCTCCTCTGGGCCTTTCGAAACCTCCTGCATATGCATCTGCTTTATCACTTTACTAGCCATATTTCAGTATCTGGTCTGTAGCAAGCCACTCTTTATCCATAACACGAACTCACCGAAGGAGAGTGCTTGACTGGTGTATTTCAACCATCATCTTTACTACAGCAGGTACGGTAAAGATTTCACCTTAAAATTTGTCTTGCATACAGAAAATACACCCATGCAAAGCACCTTTAAACTTGAGCAACTGCAGCAAGGCTCAGTGTCTGCACCAACTTGCATCATACAATTTCACCTCCCTTTCTCCGCTACCTCTAGGAACTAGTACAAAAAACTCCCCCAAACAAGCTGTTTAATTAATAGATTTTCACTATAAAGTACAACAAAGCAATATTTTATGCAATAAATCCAGACAATACATTCCTCTCTGAAGCTTTTCTTGGAAATATCTTGCAGTTGCTGATTTGGATAGGATTTTTGCAAGCCTAGTAAGAAGTAAAAATCCCTTATAGAAAAAGGTATATGCTGCTCATCCACAATCGTTCATTAAACAGCCCAGCAGTTTGTTTCAATCGTGTCTTCTGACATTAGGATTGGGGATGCTACTATTTTAATAATAAGCTATCAAACAGTATTGCAAATAGTCACTGTTCTTTAATTGCTTGAAGAGCTCTGAAGAGGTGAAAAATGCATTTGCAGCACAACTACTGCTGCCTATTCAGAGGTGTGTTTTATCTCAACCACAGGATTGTGAAAAATACTGCACTGAAAATTAGTTTAGTAGTTTTTACATCTATCACTGTTGTCGTTCTGCATTTTTTTTTTTTCTTGGTGGTTTCTCACATTTTCTTTCTAATTTTTCCATGCTCATTTCCACTTAAACGTCTGTCAGTGCAAGTGCACTTCACCGCTTGCTGTCGCTGTCGTGGTCGCCAACAGATGCAGGGAAGCCCAGTGTATTCACTCAAGCTAAAAAACATTACCAGGGAGCGAAGTAATCTGTGTGCGATCTTGTGTCCTGACAAACACCCCTGCAGGTGTGTAACTCTTCCCTAGTGCATGGCAAGCTATGGGCGTCAACTCATTGTTGTGCAGAAATACCTGAGGAAGGTTTAAAGATGCTTGAGGTACTGCTACCAGCGTAGTACTGGCAGCACACAGGACAGTTCATGCTAATTTAAAGCTTACGTAAATAATACTTAAATGTTTTAGGGCCCTTTTATGTGTAAAACATTAGGTTAAATGAGAAGTATGAACATTTAGTTCAAAATTAATAATTAAAAATATGAATCTACTACATACTCAGTACCTCAAACTCTGCTATGTGCACATTTAGAGAGAGAATCTGGAAACCCACCTTTTCTGTGGTGATGGAAATAATATACTGCTTGTATGTCATGTTATTTTGAGTTATTATCAATCTATTACTCAACTAGTTTTGTAAATGTGGTACAGCACTAAAGATTTAGGGTGACATTGAAGATTCAGGCCCCTGACTCCGCAGACGTAAGCATGTGTGCAACATGTGCTGAAGCGCTTACAGGAACGGAGCAGAAATATGTATCAAGCCCAAACTTGAAAACAGGTGGTTTTAAGTTATACAAGCACAAAGAACAGTGAACAACTTTTTAAGCAGCCGCTTTTTGCCTTCAAAAATTAAACAGCTATTTTTATTCCCATTTCCACCACCAAAAAAAAACCCACCCTGTGGGCTGAGAAAGCAACACATGAAATCTCAGTCGCAATTTTAAAACTGGGGCTCCTTCCCACCATAGGCAGGGGGGAAATAACCACCTTTGTTGCCTTTTTTTTTTTACCCGGGGTCTGCCAGGCCAGCAGCAGCTCATGTCCCAGGGAGGCGAGCACCAAACACCACCATGGGACAGGAGCATCTCCTCGGTGCGAACCCCATCCCGCACCAACATCTCAGGGTGGGCTCTGCGGCACAGCTAGGGAACAGCCTGCTTGTGGTCATAGCTGGTATTTTGCAATAACAGACCTAAAAGGAAAAAAAAATAAACGAAAAAACCAGCTGCCATTAACATCTCTCGCAGCCACAGTGGTGGGCCTCTGTGTGTCCTGGCAGCAGGGCTCCCCTATGGCCCCGGGAGGTGTCCCCCCTGCCCATGGCCTCAGGGCTGGCACACTCCCCTAGTCGGGGAGCTCTGGTCCCTGGTAAGGAGAGAGCTCTGAAACCCCCCACCTGCTGAGGGACTGGAGAGGGGGTGCTGCTGGCGGCCCCCTTCCCCTCTCCTCGCCTCAGGGGTGGTCCCAGACCCTGAGGAAAGACAGACAAGGCCGAGGCCTGGAGCTGGGCCTTGCCTGCACCCCCGGGTGGCAGCCATCCTCCTGGGCCTCGTGAGGCCCAGCCACACTCCAAATGTTGGTACCCCCAGGGTGGTACATGCACCCCCAAGCTGTCTCCACACCCCTCAAGGCAGCAGTTTCTCCCCCAGGCTTTTCTGCATGTCCCCTCCCAGGCGGCCGTGGCCTCCCATGGACTGTCGAGGCCCGCGGCTGCCTGTGGTGCAAGGCCCGGGATCCATGGGCAGCACCGGTGGAGAGGCAAGGCGAGGCGAGGTGAGGCGTGGGGGTGTAATGCCTGCCCCCAGCATGGGGTGAAATCCCTCTCAGCTGCCTGAGGGGAAGGCAGCGTCCTTCATAGGGTAACAGACAGACGCTGTGAGCGATGCAAAACCAGTCAGGAGCTCCCTCCTCTTACTCACCGTCCTGCCCGCCACGTTGGGAGGCGGGAGGAGGTTTTGCAATATCTGGGGAAAGGGAATGGCAGGGTTACATAAAGGAGGTGGGTGAGGAGTGGAGCAGGACAGTCAGATGCATGCACACAGGCAAATCCGGAGGCAAGGAGATGGCAAAAGGGGTGTAGGGAGAGGAAACTAAATGCTTGTCCAAGCACGGCTGGCCAGCTTGGGAGTGGAGGGAAGGGGGACAGCCCTTACGCTGCATTTGGTGCGGGTGCATGCTTCGATGCGGGTGCGTGAAAGGGGTAGACAAAAGACAGAAGCACCGTTGCTGCACATACAGGGTGATGAGAGGGAAGACCTCCTTCCCAGGTTTGCAGTTCCCCCTCCCATTCCCCACATGCTGCTGGGGAAACCTGCACTTCTGCTGCTTACTAGGAGACGGCACACAGCTTGGTGGCTGCGGGTGTGTGAGGCTTGCTAAATGGAGGCTCCTGCTGCCCTGCTGGTTGCTGCTGTGCTCAGGGAGGGAGGAGGAGATGGAGGAGGAGGAGGGAGTGATGTGAAAGTGGGTCAGGAATGTAACTAGACTCTGCCCCCCTTGTTGCAGGCACAGGCGGCGCTGCCTTAGCAATGGAAAGCAGGCATTTCACTGTTGATGTTCCCCAGTCCTACCAGCTGACGGTTACTAGGGGATCCTGAAAGATGTGTTTCCCTGTGACCCTTTGAGAAGAAAAACTTAGTTGCCGCAGTAACCAAGTTTGGCTTGGATGCAATGATGCAGTGAATATCATAGGTGAGCCTTGCTAATGGAGGAGGAGGAAGCTGAAACTGTATAGGCTGGATAACTCCTGCAGTCAGATCAGGAAATGTTTTTAAAAATGTCCCAACAAAGTGTATTAGTTAAGCACACGACTTTTACATTTCCTGATGCAATAAAACTCTCAGAATTTATCCCCTATGTATTGTAAACTACTAATAAAACAGAGATAGAAATAAACTGCCTTACTGATGTAGCATGAAGTGCAGAGCTCACCCACAAATCTGTAGTAGCCCTGTGCAGCTCTTTTGCATGCAAGTAATTTTTGCTTGGTGGCCTGAATTTCTGAAAGTTTAGGGCTGTCAAAGAAGGTGAACACTCACTCAAAACCTTAAGTTTGCATCCATCTTCTTTTCAGCATTGTTACTTTAGATGAACAATTTTCAATATTGTTACTTAAATTAAAAGAGAGAACTCATCAACCCTGCTTCTATCGGAAATCCCCAAACTAAATACTTTCAAAGTGGAAAACAAACTAAAAAAACAATCAAAAAATATTCAACTTGAGGCTCAGTCATGCATCATTTCTCCCTATTCCCTCCAGTTTTTATAATCTGATTTTCATCTTCCTCTCATAGAGAAATAGACCTCTATTCACAGGGTGGGGAATCACTTTTCAGAGTTAGAATGAAGAACGAAAAAAAGCCCACAGAAGACAGATACCATGATATATCTGTTTCTTCTTTAAATTTCTTCCAGAGTCGTGTTTTTTCTAAAGCATCGGTGTTCTGGGAAAAAAAAAAAAAGGGCTGCTGTACATGGGACTGATTCTGCTCCCAGCCTGAGGATCAACAGGAGGACTGAGCTGTCAAGCTCACAGATGCATCAGGAGTGAGGAGACACACCAAGTGTGTCAGTGCAGGCCACGCAGCAGATAGGTATGCATCCAGCCAGGGGATGAGGGTATGTGTGTACATTTCATTAAGGGAACAAAAGTCACTGGAGCAAACCATGCAGCTATTTCTTTTACTCCTTTGAATTATTTGTCAAGGAGGTACTGCTATAAATAAACATCCTTTTGGCTTATTTCATCTCTGAAAGCTCCTCAGTGTTTAAAAGAATCCATGCCCTTTAATTCAAGGACATTCAAGGGTGCACAATGAATGTTACTGTTTCTACTTTTTATGTGGGATAATTTGTCAACTTGATTTCCCAAATCACTGGCTACTAAAAACTAAATTTAATAATAAAAGTTACATGGATGTAAGCAAATTGTGGTGAAATAGAACTCATCTATTGTACCATTACTCCTGTTTTATGAAAAAAGTAGAAACCAATAATGGGTAAAATGCTGGGCCACAAAGCTTTTCTTAAAAAGAACTCTGGGGAGGGCCTGGGTGATACCTCATAGATGAATGTAACCCATTGCCTCTAGTCCTGGGAAATATTTAAACAGTCTTTATCCACAATTTTAAGATCAATAATTGCTGAGGTATGTCATGCTTATTTTATGTGGAACAAAATTTCTTGGTTTTGTCAGCTCTCGTGGCAATGCAGAACACTCAGTGGACACAGTCTTTCATGCCATCTGCTTGCACAGGCCTTTGCTGCCGTGCAATCTTGCAGATCTGGACAGGGGGATCCCACGAGTCTCTCATTAACAGGTGAACATGCCAGGTTAGAAAGCTTCCTCTTCCAGGACTGGCACAGAAAGCCCTGATGTTCCCACCTATTATCAGCATGTTTCCGTGTGTGTTGAGGCAACCCAGTGAGATGGGAAAACTAAACATTATGGAGAAGAAACACTTGAATTAGCCACCATTCCTTCGCTTACTGGTAGGGAGGGTCTGATTTCCTTGTTAGGCTGAGCCCTTTTTATGCCCCTCTGGACCAAAAAAAAAAAAAAAAAGCAATTTACACCTNAAAAAAAAGGCACTTTAAACCTTATGGAAACAGTCACAACAAAATCCTCCTATGCCCAGTGGTGCTTCCTATCTATTCCCCCCACCCCTTTCTGTAGAGATGATGTGAGGAAGGAGGTGTGGCCAGAAAGTTGCTGCTTTCTAGTTATTCTTGGCTCTGGCAAAGGCCTTTCTATTCAAGGGTAAATGGCAGGGACCTTGATGCTGCTCTAAATCTGTATTGATGTCTTAGAGGTCCCCGTAAGGACCAGATAACATGACAAGGCACAAGGCACAGCTTAGGTATAACGGAGAATTAGACCTACAACCTGTGGCTGCTTTGAATAGGAGTTGATTGTGGCATTCCAGACTAGTCCTTCACTGCCAAGCTTTGGGCATGGGGCCTGCTCTGCAGTGAGAAGCTAGTTAATGCAACAGTATGGAAGAGGAAACATAGAAAAGTTCCAGGTCTGATACTTGAGCCCATCTGCAAAAGTATTTTTGCTTTGTTTTTGCTTTAACTTGAACACTGGAAAATTAGGAGGAAAAAAATAACCTATTTAAATGGGGCTTTTTCTAGCTGTGTTCAGTCAAGTCCCTGGTTATTAGAGAGAAGAAAGATGCATAAAGTTTTACCAAATCATTTTAACAGGTTAGTGTGCATGGTTTAGTAAAATACTTATTTTCTGACTAATTTTAGGCCGGTTTGGCTTTTAATACTGTCATTTCCAACATAGATAATAATTTTTTAAAAATTACAGCTCATCTTGTTTCCACCTTGAGGGGAACTATTTTGCATCCTACTAAAATGGCTGACTGGCTTCATGGAGAGAATAGATTGGGCCCTATTAAGATAAGATTTAGCCACATGCTATTTTGGAGATTTATTTCCTTAGTTAATATCTTGTTCTTACCAGACCAAATTGCAGAAACTTCTGTGTAAACAGGACGAAACAATAGCAGCAAAGGTATGATGCTGTACCATGCTGAATAGGGACCTCATAGCCCATTACCATTTTAATGATGGCATTGTTAAGCAAAGCAGTCTCAAGATTAAATCGTTTACTTCATTAAGGAAAACACGCTATTGAGTGTTTTACCTTTAGCAACCAAAATACGGTAGTGTCTGGCTTTCTTTTGAAACTCACTAGTGTAGTTTCAAAGCGCTTTGCAGCTGGAGACTGTCAGGCACTCACTGTACTTACAAAACAGGTTTAAAAGCAGACACGGTTAACAGGATGTGACATAGACTCCCTTTAGCACAGTATGTGACACATCCCTGTACTTTTCGAATAACTTTGAAAGAGGCTGCTTAAGCTTAGAATGCAACAGGTCTCCTCAAAGTTTGAATTCAACAAGAAAGCCTTAAGAAAGGTATATTCCACATTTATCTCATTGAGAATTATTTCAGTGAACTTTTGCTTATCAGTACTGAAGAGATGTGTTAAAACCAGTCTGACAACTTTTTTCGTAACGCCATGTGCTGGAGGGCCTTGAGAAAACAGTTTTGAAACAATATCAGAGCTGAACTACTGAAATGCTTTGAACAAGAAGAATGTTCATTAAACACATTTCCCTAGTTTTTGTAGTGTCCCAAACAACAAAAGTCAGGTATTTCGTGATTTATAGCCCCTTTTCCAGTGAGATGCTTCAGAAGGAGCTCAAAAGATTTGCATCTTGCAAGTAAGAACACGGTGGACTTAAAATGCTTAACCTACCTGATTTTTTTCAAAATTTTAGCCATGAATTTACTGGATCCTGTTTCAAAACATGCATATAGAAGTCTTAATTACCCACCCAGCTCCCCTTATCTTAATTTACTGTAATTCAGCCAACACCCACGGGAGAGGCTATGCGGTGACTGGACCATGGGAGATGCAGGCGTTTTGTACTTCATTGGAAATAGTCGCTGTGGTCTAATCCTGCTTTCTCTGAGTTCCCATTAACTAGAACTCCTTGGAGTGAAATTAGGTTTCATTGCCCAAGGCTGTACTCTTTTCTCTCCTGCTAAAGGGCCATGCTTCAGGTCACAGGGGTGTGCATGGGTCCTCCCACCCAAGCCCAGGGCATAGTTAGAGTGCCTGACAGCTCAGCTCCTCTGCAGCCACCTGGCAGTGCTTGCTCTGCGCTGGAGGTCCCAGGAGGAAAGACATGGATAAGGATTTGCAAAGCACGCTAACTTCCTATTTAGTCCCCCCTTTCCAACCAAAAATTTCTCAGTACTTCTCAGCATCCCTTTTTTTAATGTGTAGCAAAGTGTTTCATGTCAGAATGGATTATTCAGCACCTTTGAAAAACACAGTCTCGTTACATACAGCTTGCTCTGAAAAATCTGAGTGGCACAAAAATGAAGAAGAAATTGTAAATGTCATTTTTCAGGATATGCTTCCGATCAAAAGATGATGCAAACAAATAGTAGCATCGCATTAGAGCAAGGGAAACTGGGTTTGAAGCACACCAGCTCAGACTAAAAAATAAATTTTGCTGAAGGGGAAGGGCCTTCCAGTAGAGCTGGTCAGCAGCATAAGAATTTAAGAAAAATCAGGATATTGAGAGAAATGTATATGTTGTGTTACAAAAATGTAGGCCCCAACGCTAGGAATGTACATGAGTCACTGGGGATGCTACCCAGCAGGGAATGGTAAAGGAAGAATCTTCTTCACATTTAGGGCTGTTTTGAAGAGCTGCTGTCGATGGTGCTTCCTCCCAGGCATTCCCAGGAGCTGTGTCTGCGTCTGCTTTGGTAAGTAGAGAATAGATGGTGGATCCTGGTATTGGCAGGACCATTTACACATCCGTCTTGGTAATTTCTTTGAAGTCTTGGGTAATAGCAAACAAGAGTCTCTGTAGAGATGATTTTTGCAACACAGGAAACACCTGTACACCCTCCTCAAATTATTTCTCTGCGTGACAAATGCACACCAGCTCTGCTGTGTCACAAGGCCTTTTCACCCTAAAAGTTAGGGTCAGGAGTGGTCTCACAGAAAAGCACTGGACAAGGCAAAATCCTTCCCCTAAACCTTCCCTCCTCACGCCTCCTACTCTATGTTCTGACTCTCCGTTTTTTTTCTCTGTATTCTTCAACCCACAGCTTGCCTTCCTAAAAGCATCAATCCATCATTCCCTCTATTTATTTCTGTGCCTGTTCCTGAGTTGTCAAGGACCAGCAGATTTCTTTTTTATTACCAGTGTGCGTAGAGCAGAGGTCCAGCTACAGGCTGGTTTGCATTAAAAGCTGTAAAATAGAACTGTATCGGTCAATGATGCAATTTGTGCAATTTCTAAAACTTTTTCTTTAAAAGTAGTTATACAGCTGACACCTCTCTTCCTTGTTTAATGAGAGCCTATTCTATTCCATGCACTGAAGTGTGCACTGTTGATATAAGCCGGCCCAGGGCTACGAGAGGGGGGCTCCTCTTCCTGGTCTTTCTACATCTTGCTGCCCTCCCCTTCCACTGCCTCAGTTCCGTCAGCTGTGCCGTGGGGCTCACAAAACGGTCCTTTTTATTATAAAGTGATTTAAGATTCTTGGTGAAGAACATGACATGAAATTAGACAGCAATAGCTGTTGAAGAAGTGTTATGTAGCACTGTCACTGTGCAGGGAGTTCTCCAACATCATATTAGTATACACAAAGCAGCAAAACATTTTTCAAGGTTAGCATCTTCTACTCTTCAGCCTGGCTAGGGTAGAATAGCATCTTAGATATGAAAATGTTTGTGGTCTTCTTAAGATCTTGTCAGGATCCTGGCAGAAGTTATTTGTAATAAGGGGTTAAAAAAAAAAAAAAAGGCAATTTCTCTTGTAATCAGTTATTAACCTTGAGACATTCTATACTTACAAGGAGGTAGTAAATGTCATCCACACAGTGTCTCTTCCTTTGTTCTCTGAAATCAGGATTGTTTCTAATGATTTAAGTGTTGTTATTTTATTACTGAGTGCTACTGTATATCTCTAAATATTTTACAGGAAACTGAAGTAGGTGAGTAACACAGTTCTGGAATTCCTTACAGTTGGGCATACCAGCATTTCTGTAACTTCATCTTTTCCCAGAGCAGGCCTCAGAAACTAGTCTTGGAGGACGTAGCAAACATTGGATAATTCAGGAACAGTTTTATACGCATTTAGATCAGTCAGTTGCACTACCTTGTTTTCTTGCTGATGAATATGCCCAACATGGCATTGAGTTTGCTTTATGAGAAACTCAAAGTAACTTGGAATGACAATCCTTCCGATTAAAAAAACCCAATAATTCCTTACACTGAATCATGTACACAACTTTGATACCAGAGGCACTGTTCCTTAATTGGGTGTCTCAATTTACTAATGGATACTTTTAATTTTGTTTTTAAAGTAACTGAAAGGCACATGCAGATTTAGGGTTAGGTACTTCTTTGGGGGGGAAGGTAACTGCATTACATCTTCAGCCTCCTCTGACTTATCCCCTAAAATAAAAAATTCTCCACCAGAGTAGCAGGTTCTATAAGCTGCGCAATAGTTGTATGTTGTACATTTTATTAATCTGAAGCTGAGCCTTTTCATCCTTACACCATTTTGTCCCAGATCGTGTAACAGCCTTGCACAGGGTCAGACACCCATTTTCCAAGGAATGCCCCAGAAACCACTGTGTGGGTGATATTATAATTCTTTATATTCCTACAATGGAGCAGTGTGTCTGCGTAATGGGATCAGGAATTTTGCTCTGGAGAGTTAATGTGAATGCCAAATGATAAATAAAATGCTGAAATGAAAAATAGGCCCTGAAGAATGGAAAGCATTGTAATAAGACAACATTTATCTTTCTAACCGTGGGCCCTCTGAAGTCTGCAGAAAGGGTTTATGGATGAGACATGACCAGCAGAGAGCATGCAGGATCATTGCTAAGAGCAGATCACCAGAATTCTGTAAAGTCACAAAACGCATGGCTATTTAATGTTCCAGTTAATAATTCATAGAACCTTGTGATATTCAGAAGCATTTGGCAAACATTTTCTAATATTACTGGATTGTTTAAAGATGTTTGCAGGTCACATTTACAAGTGGATATCTATTATCTGTCATTTTTTATACACAGTATTTTTAACAGCTCTTTTTGCTGTTATGCGCACACTAACTCCTTCCCACTGTATCAGGAAGCTATTCCATTCACAGATAGCTGACTCCATCCTCTCATTTTCCATGCATAAAGGCTATAGCAGAATAACTCTTTAGGAGATCATTTTGTTATCCCATTTCCAAATCTTTATTATGGGGTGCTTGATAATCAAAGAAAACCTTACTAATCGTATACATTTTCAAATGATCTATATAAACAGCTCTTAACTTATGCCACTCTTCTTTAAAGTTCAACCTACTTCTTCATTATATTATTTGTATTCCTTTTCTTTCCTATTCATACCTACCTTCCTATTTCCCTTTAATCACAGTGGCCTCCACCACCTTTCCCAACTGTTTAGAATTTGTTGGGAATAATTTAACTTGTTTTCTCCATAACAGTTTTTCAAGTGTTTCAACATGCTGCAGCGTATTTTACAAACTGTAGAGAATTCTAAATGAGTATTTCTTACCGAGTTTCACTTTGAAACTAACTTCCTGGTATTATTCAGAGAACAGATTATTGGTAAGTAGCTTTGCTCTGGAGTTTTTCCACAAATTTCTGAAATGCAATCTTATATCCCAAATTTTTCATGTAAATGTTTGACTGCTGATTAAACCCTTCTTGGGAGGGTTTATTGAGTCAAAGGCGACTCATTCAATATCCCAGTATTTTGGGCAGTTACCTGGGATGCAGAAAAGTGTTTCCATTCATTTTCATCCCATTTTCATCAGAGATCACACAACTAGTTATGTGCAATATGCTATTAATTTTTAAAATTGAAGGACTGTAGTTTGGCATCTAATTCATACTCACATGCTTAAGTTTCAGGGTTGCTCAGCAGCCATAGAAGCAATGAACATGCTCAACATGTCTGAAAATCAGGCTGTGTAGGTGCCCAGAAAATACAGAATCAACCTGGGGAAAAAAAAAAACCAAACCTTATTTTATTTTATTTTATTTTATTTTATTTTATTTTATTTATTGATTATCAGTGAAGTATGGGTTGCTAGCAGAAGCAGAACATATGACTTAATGGAACTGTTGCTCATTCAGATGTGGTAAATATGATACATGTATTTATTATGTCTGGAAAATTTTGTGATTTTTCTATTTAAGAACTAAAATGCAGTTCCTAATTCTGTAGTGTGATTTTCAATATATTTGTTTCATTTTCTAAATTCTGAAAAAGGTAGTGTTATGTTCTGTAAAATTTGGGGAGAAACAGCTGGCAGTGTGAATTGTGACAGGATGTATTTTACTGATCCTGAAAGCTGAGTTTAGGCCCTCCTAATTACATGAAGTTCCCTCTTCTCACATAGCCCAGGGATAATTGGATGGTATGGCAGTCCAAAGCCTTTGGGATGCTAAAATAATCATGCATTAACCCTATAAACATACTTTTGCTTTGATGTTATTGCCACTAGCTGCTAGCTGAATAATTACAGTTCCCTTGTGATGGACTTTCATATGATAAGAGTTACAGCAATGATAAAGAGGATGAAAAAAGTTGCAAGACACTTGACGTGGTTTTAGTTCATATGAAGAAAGGACATTGATTTATAGAAATTGTTGTGGAGCATGCCATGTAATTAAAACTTTTGGTTCCCGTTTCATTACTGCAGGCAAACTGGGCTTGCACTCCGTGGTGGGGAGCAGCCACAGGAACTGGTTGTGGCTCTCTGGCTGAGATAAGTTTATGCTGTTCCCTTTGGCAAATCGTTGTCTTTTAAATTCCTCAACGCTTTGTTCAAAGTACAGCTGTGTTTCAATAATAACTTATTTCTGTATAATTCCAGTTCAGTGGTTTTTATTACATATGCTGCTAACATTTTCACACGAGTACTCCAGCTGTACAGCAGTTCCCTGCAGTCAGCACTAGCCCAAAATCATGCCAGAAACTGTCTCTATTAGTTTCCGTGTTACCAAACTTTTGTATACTGAACTATTACACACCACTCTCATCTTACTTTCTCTTCATTCCACTGTTGTCCCAGCTCTCCAAACCTCTCCATTTTTATGGTTAGCCCCAATTCATTGCCACAAGATTTTGCTGTTGTTCCTATTTACGTGCAATATTATCCAAGCACCAAGTTCTACAAGAGCTGTCAGTTTCCAGATATGAAATCTGAGCCCGCTCATTCTTTTCCAGCATGGTTGGGTGATGTGGTGTTCATCACAGGACAGGACTAATGATACCAGCTCTTCTGAATCACTGCAAGTAGGCACAGGGAATATTTCCTCTCTTTTGCTGGGTCAGTAACCTGGAGTCTAGACCAGAAACATCAGCTGTGGATCTGCCTTTAAGATTATCCCAAGAAAAGTGTGTGGACTGAGGTGAATTTTATCCATTGGCTGGTGGATCAGGGGTTTCACAGCTAACACAAAAATATCAGGCAGGATTTTTACTGATTAAGTCTGTGCCCAGGGAACGACAGACTAGGTCTTCTGAGGTGGATCATCCCCACTTGACAGCAGAAATCACAGTTCAGAATTTCATGTCATTTAGTAAACTATTAGTAGACTATACTTGGTTCTGTATTGCATATAACTATAGCCATACCCAAGCTCCTATAAATACCAGGTAAAAATGAACACGAAAGAAAAACAAGCTTACTTTTCAGTTGGAGAGACCTTTTCTGCAGCATTCTAGCCTTATTTAGCATGTGTGTATGTGTGTGTAGAGGGTTAAGTAACTGTGGAGGACATAGGTGTCCTTCAACAGATGGTATTTTTACTTGAGGACCACTCCTCAGAAGGCTCTAAGGTGAATTCATCACATTTATTTTTATATGTATTTTAAATCAGGCTTTGCATCGAGATCTCTAGAGGTAGAAAGCCAGTGCTGCAATCCACTGTGGTACTGGGCGCCTCAGCAATATTCTCCTCAGAATCCATCTCTTGGCTTGCCTTCTGTATAACTCTTATCCTTTGCCCTCGGGCTTTTTCTTTTTCTTTTTTTTTTTTGTTTCTTTGCATTTGAACAATTTTTAATGATTTTGCTGAACTATTCAGGCTGCTAATTTGCACTCTAAGAATTACCCTCAGCCACTTCTGAGAGGGGAAGGACATAAAGTAAAACAAGTTAATGAAACAAACGCAGGTCTATCTGAAGTGAGCTCAGAAAATTATTAGAGAAAATATTATTTGAAGTTGCCATTTAATCAAAATTCATAACGGATGGGATTATTCCACTGGTGAGTTTAGGGAGCCACAGCAATGTGTTGTCAGTTCACAAGAGGTTGCAGGAGAAATATTGCATGACTGTTAGGATCTGTGATTTCAGGATGTTTTCATTGACATTAATCCCAAATGATTTAAGCCTTTGCTATAAACACATGGGCCACCGATTGCAAGCTACAAATTTGGAGTTTAAATGTTTTCTGCCCTTTCTAGTTAAAGTTCTTTTCAGGAACAGGCTGATGTCTGTGCCCTGTTCTTAGAAAACATTTGTTTCAAGAGTCGAGATTTCCATTCAATGAATCATTTCAGGTAACAGCTCTCTTACGCTCATTTTAGTAATAGTGGTTTGGGTTTTTTTTCCTTTTCAAGTTTCATTTTAGATAGGGCACAGTCCCATCTCACCACCAAAGTAATTGAAAAGAAAAAAAAGTTTAGTAGCACATCTACCAAATCTACCCTGTCTACCAAATCTTTCCTCTCTAGATGCTCATTAAGAGAGTTTTCACTTTCTTTGTATTGCACAGGAGGAAACAAGATTACGGAATATATTATCTATTCTACAAGTTGAAGAACAGGAACGCAGAAAAACATATAGAGAATACTTTCTCCTCAAGAATCCTTTATTTAAAAATGAAAATAAGTGATTGTTGAATATTAGATGATGGTAAAAGTGTTAATATTAGGAATCAAATGGTCTTATCCACATTTCCCTAATATTTAGACACTTTGCAAGTATTGAGTTTTCTTTTTGTAGAAGCAAGTATTTTCTTATATGAAAACTCCAGAACTGACCTAAGACATGTCCCTATCTTACGCCCCTCCGGTCCACAAAGCTACCATTGTCTATCAGGAGAAATATGCTGCTGATGGTTTTTGCTGTTGTTGTGGAAGTGATTTTATTATGTCAGCTGAAGAATTCCTTTTACCTGTTTTAATCATGTCTCTGTTATGGACAATCTGCTAACACAGCATGGCCGTTTTGACAAGCAAAGAGCTCTAATGGAGTAGCTACACCCCTGTAGGCTGTCACGGAGGCACATCTACCCCCAATACAATTTACATCAGCAAAACTGTGCTTTTGCCAGTGTGGCTTATCTTATCATTGTCTTAATGACACAAGCTGCACTGGTGAAAGTATAGTTCTGACTGCATGCCTGTGAACGTTCACTGCTTTTGGTAGCGTAGCTCAGTTTTAAGCTCAGTCGCAAATGTGCATCTGACAAGTGTAAGTAGGCCTGCACAACTTTATGGCATAGACTTGTCCTGAGGCAATTTTGCCTCCAGTTTGAGGAGGCACAGAGCACAATTTAGGTAGGTACAAAAGCACAAGCAGCTCCTTTGATGCTCATTTACCTATCGTTCTCTTCTTCTTCCCCCTTGATTCTTTGCCTACCATATCCACTGGCCGTTTCTCCCTGGTAGTTCGGTTCCTCTCTTCTCTTCCCCAAATCCTGTCACTGCAGCCTCCCCCAGGTTACATTAATCTCTGGCCTTGAAAGTTGTCCCGCTTTTTCCTTCCCTGCAGGGTAACTGCTCCCTTGCATACTTTCTTCATGACTGCTGCCTCACTTCCTATTTCTTCACTTCTCTGCTGCTTGCTGGCTCTCTCTGCCTATTTTCTACCTCTTTGTGGGTGCATCTCAAAGCACTGTCTACCGTGTTTTCCCTGGGCTGGTTGGGGTTTCCTTCTTCCCCACCCTCTTTTCTACTTGCACACTTTGAGCTATAATTAGCTGTGGCATGAAGTCAAGAAAATAAAAACGCAGGCCGTATAAATCGAGAGAAACATCCTAGCAGTAAAATCTGCAAGAGCATGGACCAAGCTCCCAACAGAAGCTGTTAAATCCTTCATAACTGAGGATATTTAAAATTAAACCAAGACAGTACTAAAAAATATATTGCAAAAAGCAATACTGTGGCAGTCTCGGGGAATGAATAGCAGGTATTTTCCATATCTGGCCTATAATACCAAAAGATAGTAAGTAATGCTTCAGCTGGATACTGCTGCCTTCCTTTAGCTGCTGATGTCTCCACTGGTGCTACAGCAGCCCTTTGAACGACTGGACGTGAAGAAGCAGTTCTTAGTGTAAGCGTTTCTTTTCTTTGCGAGAGGTTTCAGAATCAGCTCTCCCTAGCAAATGGGAGATGGGGAAACACACAGCTGGCTTACTACTTGCCTTCAGGAGGGAAAATAATCACATTTAAACTAACAATCAATTAGGTGTGAGAGGCTGGGTGGTCAATAAGAATGAAACATGTCACATTCAGTACCAAATCACAAGCTGGGCATTAAACACTAACTTCTTTTTGCACACCTGTGTTTTTTGCATTACCTGGCAACAAAAGCTTCTAGGCAACAATGCAGAGTTTTAAAAGAAGTGAAAGTATTGCAGTGGGTGGTTTTGCTTATCGTTGTTCTTTTTCCCACTCGTCTCTACACAGATGCGCTTGCACATGGGCTATACAACCTGTTCCTGAGGCGGTACATTAGTGATCACAGAACTGTTTGAGAATGTAAATGTCAAACATCTGCTTGCTAGTTTTTTCACGCTATGTTTTTAAATGGTCTGAGCAATAAGCAGGCTGTGCTGTTCTAAAGTTTGCTAAGTAATTAGCTATGCAGGGGGATCTTAGTTTTATCTACTTAAAAGGTACTAATTTTTTTAATCATCCTCTTTTAATAATTTTGGTTATTAAAATTGTAATAACACTATTTTGTACCCCTGTTGTTTGTTTTGGTTACAAAGCTGAAAGACGTGTCAGTCGCTTACTTCAGCCATTCTCTGCAATTACCATTGTATATCTTATACATCTGAAAGAATAGGTTTCAGTTGTTGATCTTCCCCAGAAAGGATTTAGAAACATTGGTCATTGCTAAAATAGTTTAGAGGAATAGTTTATGCTACTTTTTACACCCTGAAAATCAGAGCTGGGGAAGGGACTCATTCTTCAAGCTGGTCCAGTCCCAGCAGCAGGGCTGCTCTGCATTGCATCTATCTGCTGGAGACTCCCACAGTGAAAGGAGAGAAGGAGACAGGGCCAGCAATGATTGCAGCCAAAGACTTTAAGCAGTCCTGCAATATGCCCTACGGGCTGTGATCTAGGGGGGAAAAAAGTGGTGTAGGTTTCAGAAACGCAGACTTCGTCTTTCCAGATGAGTCCTTAGACAAGACGTGGTCGTAGCTGGCAAGGTGAGTCAGCTCAAGGTCTGTTTTGCTCTATTGAAACAGCTCAGAACAAGCAGGGAGCAAATACTTAGCACTCGATCCTTTATTTTTGCTGTGTATTATTGCTAAAATACCATCTGCTGAGAACAGGGCATAAAGCAGAGCGGATGGCTCGGTACCTGTAGAACTACACTGGGATTTGGGGGGAAAGATGGGTTTTCTTTCCAGCTTTGCCACTGCTAGCACGTTGAGATGCGAGGGAAATTGCTTAAGCGCTGTGTGTTACCTCAGCTTTTCTTTCACTCGCTAAAGGCTAACGTAAAGATAAGTTTGGACTGAAGCTTCGGCCTTGACTTTCTAATCCTCCAGAGCTGCCCTTGCAGACAATGGGTGGGGTGGCTGCAGGAGCAAGTTCCACCGCTCTGCTCCCGCTGCTCCCTCCCCAGCTGCCCCATTTCCAGAGGCCAAGGTAGCTGAGCACGCTCGTGCATCCCGCTTACCCACATGGGGAAAACTGGAATGCTGTGTGATGCTGTGTCACCCGACTGATGCTCTGAGAGAGTTTGTGGCTGGTCTTACGTGATGCGCGCTTTGCCCTGTGGTCTTCCACTGCGCAAATGCATCAAGTTTAGTTTTCCAAGCATTTTTTAGGACTTATATTTAACTGAACTTTCCCCCCTTTTATTCCGTATAATTACCCTGCCTGTGTGGTGGTGACACTTGTCAGTTCTGCATTTGTTCTTAAGGAGTTTTTGATCCAAGGTCAACTGACCTGTGTGTCAGTTGAAAAAAAAACCCTCAAAAGCAAAACAAAACCCCAACTTAGGTGAAGACTCAGCAGTGGCATGTTTGTTCATTTAAAGAAATACCTGGTTGAAATGTAAAGGAAATTCGAGCATTTATTTTGGTCTTAGGTTTTATAAAGAGTTATTTCTCAGAGCCCTCGGGGCGGTAGTCTCTGATCCTCCAAGCAGGCTTTTCCCTGCGTTAAGTATGTCAGCTGAGTTCTGCCTCTTGGCAGGAGCGAGGGCATCAGGAAAAGGATGGTGGCGAGAGGACTCCGGATGCTGCGCAGGCACAAGCTCAGGCAGCGGACGGGGCCTCCAATGCCTCCGACATCCTCTGTGGCCGGGCAGCCGCGCGTCGGGGCGAGGGAGCTGGCTCCTGGCAGCTGCCCTCACCCAGCACTCGGGAGGCGTTAGAAAGTCAGAGCCCAAAGCTGCCTCCTACAGCGCGTAAAATACCCCTGGTTAGTAACAGAACTGCCTTGCTCCAAACTGCTTTTGCTGGAAGGGATGTGTCTGCATTGCAAGGAATTAAAGTTAACTTCTAAATACCATGATCTAAAGCAGAGAACATTGATAATGTCTAATAAGACAGGGAGCTGGAAGAGGGGAAGGGGGAAGGGAGATTTTCTAGCTAACCTTTACCTCCTCTGTTAATGCCAATATTAGCTTTAGTCTCTGTGCTTTAAGACATCGTTGTATCCTCAAGTTGCGGCCTTCATATAAGCAACACATCCTGTTTTTCTTCTCTCCTTGAATACCTTTAATCAGCATCTCTGATATTTGAATTGTGGGTGGGAGCAGAGTTATCCTTTTTTTGGGACCGCAGCAGGTGGCTTTAATGTTGTCCACACGGCTATGGCACCCAGTGGTCCTAATGATAATACACAAAATACTACACACAAACATAAACTGTTTGCTACATTTCTACTATTGTTCATTGCATTTAACATCACTGTGCAGGATAAGAGAGGTGTGTGAGGGTTATATAGAAGTTAGAAAAAGTCTTCTTGCCCCTTAGCATGTTTACCATCACTGCTGAGTATTGATGTCACGAAATCCAGAAAGTATACAAACCATGTGCAGTCAGGGAAAAAGGACTTAGTACTTCGACTGTCATGAGTGATTGGAGGAGATGGGATAAAACACAGCAGAGTGAAAAGAATAGCTGTATCATGTAAGCGATGTACTAATGTTTTATAGTTGATTTTATTCATAACAGTGGTTTTTATTAGAAAAAAATTACTTTCACTGGAATAAAAAAAATGAAACCATTTGCTTAAAATTTTGCATTCAGTCTTAGACCACAGTGGGTTTTGGCATCTCTCTTGTAAAAGTTTGAATGATGGAAAGTTTGAAAACGGAGTTATTTTAACTTCTCTTGCCCTGTGACAGCCCAGAATTAGAATTATTTCCTAAACTGTTAAATACACATCACTTTTTACTATTTCATAAACCCTGGTAGTTAATTAATTGGTTTTTTTAGTTATTACGTAACCTTTTTGCATTATTTTTTTTTTTTATTTACAGCATTAACCAGCATAATATGTGCTGCTTCACCCTTCGTTACATCCTTCTGAAGGACTAGGGATGTTTAAAACATAAAAAATACATCTACGTATGTTCTTCGAGCATTAAAATTCTGGGTGGCTTTTTTTTTTTGTCCAGTGGAGCTTTACAATACCTACATGACTTGCATTTCCATGTTTCTGGTGCAGATTTCAGATGCTGAATTGCAGGGCGCATGTTTTCCTATTCCATCTGCCCACTCCCTCACTTTCCCGCGCGGAGGGGCTGCTCAGGCACCTCGCCAGTTAGAAAATCCAGCGAGGGTGGAGGGGAACCTTCACGCAGAGGTGGTCCAAAATGCCTCCCTGAGTGTTCCAGAGATACTAGCCACAGGTCAATGAGACATCCCTTACCAGCCTCCAAAAGATGATTATCCATCCAGGAATTTGCACCAGTTTCAATTACAGCGATTTATGTAAATGTCTGTGCAAACAAGGCCTAAGGTTGTAAACTCTCCTAGGCCTGATCTCCATGAATTCGCATGTATGTGCCGTGCAGGCTTAAGGCACTGCAGACTTCCAGTGTGAACAACATGTTTTAAAGGCTGAGGTTGAGATGGTTTTTGTAATCAGATGCCTGATCACAAGAGATATTGAAGTAAAGGTGCAAGCTGGCTATAAAGCTGTTGAATTTACCAGCAGTTCTGCCACTGCGGGTTGGTAGGTACAATGGGGACAGAGATGAAATGGTTAAAGACACTTTACAATGAATTTAATTACTTCCCTTGATTGTTTTGGGGTAAAATAACCACCTGGTAACAGAACAATCAGAATGCACTTTCTAATGTTCACTGCTATATCATGGGGTAAACTATTATATAGCTGTTCTGTCACTCAGCAACTCCGCTTTAACAGGGCTTAATAGTATTGAGATTTACACACAAAGCTCAGGTGTAATACTGGCACCAAGTTTGGCTGACAAAAATCCAGCCTGCAGAAGCCACCACCACAAACTCACGTAAGTTCAAGCTGCAGCTTCGTGTTCTGAACACACGTGTGTGCCTTTTGGTTTTGCAGTTTTGGCTTTTCCAGGTTCCAGATCACTAGACCTGCAGGTGCTCTACCCAGAAGTCGGGAAGAAAGAGTGTTATTCCTGACCAAAGCACAGCTACTGTCTGTGAGACAGGTCCTGCGTGTCCCCCACTTGTGTGTCTCTGTCCGGTATTTGAAAAGAACAGTGCAAAGGAAGTTCACGATGACCCCTTACTGGCAAAAGACTGTGAAAAGAGTTGGTTCAGGGTTTACTGCCGCATACCTGGAATTCAGCCTTCCTTTCCATGTGAATCCCTTTTCAGTCAGGTGATAGGATACCAGGGAAGCTGGTATAAGCCATTTGCCTACTGGCCAGGACTTGATTTCTTTAAAAACCAGCCTGCGACTTCAGGTCCCACCTCAGCAGTTAATAGCTTTAAAAGGCCTAGTTCTAGTAGCTTTAGAAACGTTGTCAATAACCGTTTCCTTAAAGAGTAAACTGGTTCTTCCTATACTCCTTATGGCACTCCTCGCAAGCAGCTTTACTTTCTTTTTTTTTCTCGTCGAGCTTTCAGGATGGAACGTTTCCAGTGTTTTTATTTCTCTGTACAGTTATTATTTGCCACACAACTCTAAACCGGCACAGGCTTTGCAGTGAAGCCCCCCCAGCTCTGAAGGGAAAGACTCCCCTCCATCACTCGCCGAGTCTCCCACATCTTCCAGCTGCCACTGCAGCGAGAGTGATGGAAGGGACCATACGTGCGGTGCCATATACAGCGGGCGTGCACTTTGTCACTACCTATATTTGTCCCAGCCTTGCTTTTGGTCAGACACGCTAGTTGGACCTCCCGTCCCTACGTTGATGTCCTGTTAATTTCCACGTCCTTTAGGTTTCCTCAGCCGGAGGGATGACTGACCCCAGCAGGGACCTAAAAAACGCCCAAAGTTTCCCGAGGAAAGGAACGACAGGGCGCCGGCAGCTGCCTCCTGCGCACAGGGAACAACCCACTGCTGCCTGCACCCGCTCCACCTGGTGAGGCGCCGGGCTGGGAGGAGGAGGAGGAGGGTGAGGATGCACAGACATCGTCACGGCCAGCCGGGAGCCCGGAGGAATTCCTAAGCCCCGCAGCAGCGCGGCACCGCCGGCTCCGGATGCGCTCCAGCCCCGGGGCGCACTCCGCG
>VXAK01010785.1:0-26701 GCA_013399435.1 Arenaria interpres
GTATTATGTATACTTTATTTACTATATGCATATAATAATGAATACAATAGATATTATAATGTATATAATATGTATGTATATATTATATACACAGACATATAAATATCTATACATATATACACATATATTTTAGACACTGCTTATTCCCCAGATTCAGGTGGCTCAAATAAGTTTGCTCATCCAATTGTGGATGTCAGTGCCAAATTGGCACTGACAAATTTGGTTTGGAGCCAAGTGTATTTTACAAATATAATTTTAAATAAATCAGAGAATCAGAGAATCACAGAATGATATGGGGTTCGAAGGGACCTCTGGAGATCATCTAGTCCAACTCCCCTGCCAGAGCAAGTCCACCCAGAGCAGGTTGCACAGGGATGTGTCCAGGCGGATTTTGAATGTCTCCAGAGAAGGAGACTCCATCACCTCTCTGGGAATAATCAGCTGGGAAACAAGTACCAGTAATTTTTAAGACCTGATTTTATTCTCCCCTCACCTGCAGTTATAATTCTGGCTTCTGAAGATTTTATGTGCCCAAACCTTTTGACTAGCTCAATGGGAATAATTTTAAAGTATCTGACGCAACATGCCCATATGAGAATGTCCTCTCCTTTGTTTATTTAATACTTATTTGATTAAATGATAAGTAACTGATTGCTCTGTCTGTTGCAGTGCAAGCCTTTAATTTCTGGGCAAAACTTCCTTTACTGACTACAGTGCAAGCTGCTCTAAGAGTGAGTGCTATTTGATTATAATTCCTTTTTTTTTTTTTGAGTTATCAGAGATATAAAGTTAATACCAAAGCATTGAATCAGGAATCGTGTGAAGGTGAAGAAGGTTAGGAGTTCATGTGCATTGTTATACATTATGTGCCTAACACTGTGCTATAAAACTTTCTGTCACAGTGACCTTCATATTCTGTCACAGCAAAGGGAATTACTCCCCATAAGGCAGTGGCATTTCTTTCTCAGTTTCGTCCAGACTGTCACACTCAGAACACTTCTCCAAACGTCTCGATTCTGAATTATATTATTGATGAGTATTTACATAAATCTTTTTGAAGTTAGCACTTCAGTATCTAAATCTGTGGGTTTTGTCTCCATTCTAGCCATGATCTTACTGGACAGAGTCGGTATTTTTGTATGCACTTAGGGCCTGTAGCATTAGTTTCTTATGAAAATGTTTTGCTTCAAACATTTTATGTGAGATGGTGGCCTTGTATTAAATGTTTCTGGGGAAAGCTTCACCAAAAATGGTTCTATTTTTTCTGTGAACTGGAACATTTGAGGAAAGTATTGCAGTTCTGCAGGTACTGGGAAGCTATAAGGGATTTACGTTTTTGACTAAGGATTTGAAAGAGGCCAGATACAGCTTATGGACTTACTGCTAAAAATATGAGTTCTAAGATGAAAAGAAATTTCCTGTTGTATGTGCTGATTGGAGTTTGTCAAGAAAACCTGCAAAACCCCAACCTATGTTATACATAATATATTAGGATGGTTCTGGATGAATAGACTTTTTCCTACATTTGCTGCCCCTCATTGTACTCAGAAACTTTCGTGACCTAAGAGGAAAAAACTTTGAAAAGACCAAAGATCAGGTCTCTGATAGAGTGATAAGGAAAAAAAATATTTGAATGCCACCACAGAGGACAGGGTTCTATTCCTGCATAGTATGCTGGAAAAGCCTTCAGTAGGTCATCACCAGTTTCCTGCAGTTCACAGCCTGTTGGCTTAATTGGGCTTGTGGAAAATTTGTATGCTTACAACTCTGCAAATAAAATCAGTGCTTAACCTTTTATACACTACTCACTGCTTCAAAATACAGATCCTTCAAATGAATTCTGGCCTAATCTCTCATTCCTGGATCCTTAAATATATTTTGGCAGCAAACAAGGAAATAGATAAATACTTAAATTCCTTTTAGAAGCACCTGTGCCTTCTGTGCCTTTGGACCCATCTGCAAAATGGACATCATCATGTTAAGTCATCTCACAAAAACATTCCCAACATTCAGTTGGGAATGCAGATTTGGAGGGGTTTTTTGAGCATGGTTTAACGACATAGAAAGTAAGATCTGAGGCTTGCAAACTGAACAAGGAGAAAAATCAGTAAAGTAGCTATTAACTGACTACTACCTTTCTGGTGCATTGGACTACTGTGGTTATGGATTAAAATTTGCATCCTAATGCTTATGCAGAAGGGAATAAGATCAAGACTGTACTCTGAGTAGTTAATTTAAAAACTTTGTGCTCTCCAAAGTTCTATTGTGTGCAACTATATACATAGCATAGGATGAATTTTATACATATGGATAAATATGTGCACTTGGATCGAGCTTCTTTTGTACTGCTACTTGTCTTTGCTTACTTGACATACCTAAATGTGGAACAAGAGGAATATTATCTAGACAGTTAAAATTACTACACTAGAAATTTTTTACTTGCAGTTGACAAATGTAGCTTTAAAAATAACATATTTGAATTCTTGATAGATGAAATAGCTTAGTTTGTGTGAAACCTTACAATCCATTCTTTTTTTAAAGCCCCAATTATCATAGCATTTCTGAATATACAGAAATATTTATTCTTTGTTAAGTAATGAAAAAGCTAAAAAATTGGCCCAGGCAAAGTTATGATTAGTACATTGAATATTTTTTAATAAAGCAAATGTACTTTTTAAATAGTTAAGGATAAAATTTATTAAGTGAAAACATTCTTGGCAATTAAATGAATTACACTGGTTTGAGTTCCAATTCATCCTCTTTAAATCCACTATGAATAACAGAACCTACTAACCTCTTTGCATTCATAAATCTATGTCCCTCTCAAACTGTCTTGCTTAATTGTACGTGTAATGACTATCATGATCAAAACACATATTGACTAACTAGATAAAAAAAAAATAAATTGTAGGTGTTAATTGTATTTATTTGTTTTTATTTTCCTTTTTTTTCGGCAATACATGTTGCCAAAATGGCTAAAATTGAAGATGTCGTATGTTTATATGAGTTTCTTCCCATTTAGCTACAGGAATTAATTGATCACAACATGACTTTGTATAAGGTCATGAAGTACCTGTGCATGTTCAGCTCTCTTTTGAATAAGGCAAAGTATTCAAGGGCTCCTACCTGTGGATATGACTGTCCTTTAAAACACAAATCCATTATAGAATTAAAACACCCCATCCTAAAATGCAGCTCACTATAAGGATCAGTAATTTCTTCAAAATTTAATATGAAACACAGTCCTTGAGGATTTTTATTGAGTTTTAAATACTTAGTGCAAGTAAGGACTGCGGTTTCTTCTCCATCTGTCCTGTTAGGACTCACACACATCTAATCCCATTTTCATGGAGCTTTATATTCTAAATGATTCTCTTTTTTGATATTTAAGAGGTAAATGTTGATGTGTTACAATTTATTGCTGTTCCTGATTGAATTCTGAGTCTGAATTCCAGAAATAAAAACTATTAAAACTATAGTACAAAAAACAATAGGTGTTGTATTTCCATCACAGATTCCTAGTTGCATAGCACTGACTCTAAGTTTACCTATTCTTCAGGCAGCCATGGTAGCAAAAGTGTCTTTGACAGTGCAGACAGTGTCAGAAAGTTGGGGACCATGGAACTTCTAGTATTTTTCTTGGTATGATTGGATCCAAGGATGTCCAAAGCTCTGAGTTTGCTTTCAGTCTAACAAGTTTATCTAACTTGGCAATCTCCTGGTTATAAGATATGAGTATTGACCATATTACTTTGAGAAAGGCAGTCAGTATTGGTGCAATGAGCAGACAGCTTCTAACATTTATTGAAACTGTGAAAAGTGATACATTTGAAACTGAGGCCTCTCCAAATGACCATATGGATTTAATAGAGCTGAACAAGGAGCGTGCTTGTCCTTTTTGGCACAGCTGTATGAAGTCACTGTAGATGTAACTTCAGGTGGTTTAAAATAGTCCTGCCAATACCCTCAGCTACCTCTAATCTCATAAAACATAGATCATTTTTGTCCTTTCATTGATTCTATAAAAACTTTAGAAATCAATCATCCAAATCTGCCTTTACTCAGCATCCAATATTGAAATCAAATAATAGATTGGTTAATTTAGGATTTATGACTAGTTTTATCTCTTTCCTTAAGAAAACTTAATTCTCCTGGACTTCCAACAAAGAAGAAATAGCTTTGCTGTCTTTTATTTACATCTTCTAATGTATTGTCTGTAGAGGCAGTTCAGAAAGCCCAACTTTACTGCTATAAATCCTCTTTTGACTTTCCCACACAAATTCGCAGAAAAATTATCATACTAGTAAATTACATACTGAACAAAACAGTGATTAATACTAACTTCACTTTCATCACTCTTCTCCATAAACCTATGTCAATCACGAAAAATTCCTGTCTTATCTACAGTCTGATAGATAGGTGAGTCAGGTAAACATTTATGTAGCTTAAATGTGACTTCTTAAGCCAGAACATTCTGAGTTTGACCTTTATAGTACATTGGCTTGAGTATATATTAAGAAATTACCTTATTTCCTATTATATGTAAGTGTCTAAAAGCTGATCAAATTATATTTAGCCTAAGATTCAAAAGACATGAGGTTATTTTTCTGTAAAATATTTTCTTTTCTCCTGGATTTTTGGAGTCTGGCTGTTAATATGTGTCAGGGTAGCTCTGGCAGAAACAGGTAACTTACTACAAAAGAATTTCTTTTTAACTTCTAAAATTAAAAAACAGAACAAAGTTCTTTGGAGACAAGGAAACCCAAATAAAACACACACTCTGGATACTGTTAAAATCTGCAGTGATATTCGGAAAAAGCAAGTTGGAATAGCTTAGGGCCTCCTGCCTCCTTCTCCCTTCTTCTTTTTTTTTTTCCCCAGCAAGTGCTGAAGAGAGAAGAGCTCTTATCCACAAAAGCCAGGTTTTATTAGAACAGAAACAAGCATGAGTAATACTTCTAAGAAGCTCACTTTTAAAATACCTGTGAAAAGAAAGCTCAAGGTGAAACAGAACAGGAATAAAAGACTTTGTAAATAAATCTCTCCTAGCTGTGTCCTCTTTCTGTGCACGTCCCTTCTCATGGGCTTGTTCCCAGTCTTGCTGACTTCTGAGTTGCAGCAAACTCCAATTCCTTATGTCCCAATGAACTCTTCATTTCTGTCTGCTTCTTTGCTGCACACAGGGAGACTTCTTCCCTAGGGAGGAAGTGGCCATGAGGGGAGGAAGGTATTTCTTATCTGCTGCTTTCTGGGGGGTGCTGCTCGACATAGGGTGCAGGAAGCTGACTGCCCATCCACACCTCTTATGCTATCTAACAGGACTCCAAATAAGATAGTAAAATTGTTACTGTTCATTACAAGGTTAAACTGAAAAACCAGTGATTTTCTTTTAAATCATCAGAGAAATAATTTCCCTGGAAAATCCTTCTATTTCTGCTTCTCAAATTTACACTTAACTTAAAGGAAATTTTACACATTGCTGCAAAGACCAAGTCACTTTAGGTGCAGTGCTTATAGCTAACTTTGAAGCTGTAGAGAAATTGAAATTAAAATTTTCACTTGCCTGCCATTTGCTTCTCTATCTTCAGTACTGCCAAAGTCTTGCAGTGGAACTTCTATATTAATGTAATTTATAACAAATGCTATTAGATTTATTTGGGTTTTTAGGGATGATGATTTTTAACACTTCAACCAAATTATCTAGGTGTTTTAGATGAGAGTCAAATCTTTTACATAATGTCTTTCACAGTAACAGGACATTGTTGGTATGATTAATTTATGTCTACCCCTGTTTCTGTTTCTGCCAGTATTTGAAAATTCAACACAATGCATGATTCTCTGTGACTCCTGGGAGTGCTGCTGAAGAAGATGATGATGTCAATTTGAGCCACTTAATATATCTAGTGCTGTAAAATAGCCTAGCAGTCTCCCCTTTTTCTTCCCTTATTTTTTCCTCAGCAAAACCTTGCAGGAGAAAACCGGGATAACAGACAAAATCCTTGAAGAGAGGATTTTTTCACAATGTGTGAAATTTAAATTTAATTTAAGCAAATAATTTAACTAACTAAATGGAGAACCCTTAGCTGCTATTGATCCTACCATAAACATACAAATTTAGGAATTTTTTCCCAAGATGGCTAGAAATCCAGCCACATTGGCCACTCTACTGTTCTGTTACATGCAATTTTTTCTCTCTCCCTTTGAGTGGCACATAGAAAAGGCAACTATAAATCATATCCATACTTTTCAATGTCTCAAAATTATACTCAGTTTAGAGCTTCTCTTTACTGCTTACCCATCTAAGTATGATGAATCACTAAAACATTACTTTAATCACAGCTTTGGTTTTAGATATTCTGAAAATAAATAATTTTGAAAATAATTGAGTGCTTGGAAGCTATTGTCAAAGTAAACATTCCATGCTAATTTGTATATACCAGATCATATTTCGGTGGAGTGTTTGGAAAAGAAGTTTGCTCCCTATTTTAGTAAAAAGAAGCAGTAATGGACATGTTTCAAGCTGTAAGCTTTTTGCGAAAAAACAAGCAATAGCTCATTTACAATCCCTTTCTATTACCAGTTCCTGGACTTCCTCTCTACCAGTAGATTTCCACAAGCCAATTAATAACTCTTTTAAACATACTACATATAAAAATACTAAATAAAATAATTTTCTTTTTTAATAAAAAGTAACTTACTGTTTAGGTTTTCCATCTTTATTTTAACAAACTGGTGTGCTACTACCTTCAAAAATATGGAACATTTTTGCAAAAGTCTGAGCAATATTTTTTGATAAGCCGCACCATGACAGGAAGCACCATGGTCTTCTCTCAGGAAATACTAAACGCAAGAAGAGCTCCAATACTGAACTAGGAGACTAGAGAATAATCTAGCAAGGCTGGAGAGTTTTCTTGACATATTTTCCATATAATTTGTAACTTTTACCTCTTTATATATTGCATATTTTTATGCCACATACTCTGAAATACTGAAAACCTCAACTCCTATTTCTGTATGTTTCCTTAGTAGATAAAACTTGATATATAATGCTTTAAAATTGGTTATGTATTCTACAGAAGATTATCTGTTTGAAATATCTACTGCTTTTAAGGCACGTTTGTTAAATACTCTGAACTGGCTACATTTCCTTCATTGACATTACTTGGAAGTAACAGAGTTCTGAAAGTCTTTCCCTAAACTGGTTATCCCTCACAGAGAAAAACACTTCTCTTGATTATTACAAAAACCACCATTGACATCCCACTGCTTCCCTTGTTTGTGTTAAAGTGTGTTGGACTAAAGAACCTAAGAAATGCACTTTCAACGAAGGTTACTCTGTAACTTGGATCTTAATTTCCTGTTGTTCATGTTGATCAGTAATTATGACAATGAATAGGTGAGCTTCAAAGCCTGGGCTAAAACTGTTCACTTCCTCAGTCTACCTATACAAAAAAAATCACAGCAGTAACAAGTGAAGGAAGTTATCAGAACCAACAAGTTTGCAGCTTTTACTCTGGCCTTTCTGCTCTGTACAGGAGTAGTTCCACTAATGCTCATTTACAACGATGTAAATCAAATTTTTCCTGACTGTAATCAGGCTCCTTATACTGACACCAAAAAACATTTAAAAAAGCAAAAGCAAGCACTTTCAAAGAAACTTTGTTTTTATTTTACATTTCCTCTACATGCAATCTGTGTATATAAAGCAAAAATTTCTAATTTTGCATTAGCAATGTTTCATACCTCCCTCGACCTGCGGGCCATGCTTCTTCTGATGGAGCCCAGGATGTCATGTGGGACAGTATCAAATGCTCTGCACAAGTCCATGTAGATGATGTCAGTTGATCTTCCCTTATCAACCAATGCTGTAACACCATCATAAAAGGCTACCAACTTTGTCAGGCATGATTTGCCCTTAACGAAGCCGTGTTGGTTGTCACCAATCACCTTCTTCTTTTCCATGTGCCTTAGTATCATTTCCAGGAGGATCTGCTCCATGATCTTGTCAGGCACAGAGGTGAGACTGACAGGCCTGTAGTTTCCTGGGGTCTTCCTTTTTGCCCTTTTGAAAAATGGGTGTTATATTTCCCCTTTTCCAGTCAACAGGAACTTCACTGAACTGCCACGACATCTCAAATGGGATGGATAATGGCTTAGCCACTTCATCCACCAGTTCTCTCAGAATCTGTGGATGTATGTCATGAGTTCCCATAAATTTGTGCACCTTCAGGTTCCTTAGATGGTCTCAAACCTGATCATCGTTAATGTACCTATGTAAGCTTTTCTTGTTACTCTTGACATCCCTGGCCAGATTTGATCCTATCCAGTCTTTAGCTCTCTTGACCTGAATGTTGGCTGCTTAAACAATGTCTCTGTATTCCTCCCAGTCTACCTGTCCTTGCTCACATGTTCTGTAGGCTTCATTTGTCTGATTGAGTTTGTCCAGGAGCTCCTTGTTCATCCATGCAGGCCTCCTGGTGTTTTTGGCTGACTTCTGCTTTTTTTGGGATGCATTGCTCCTGAGCTTGGAGGAGGTGATCTTTGAATATCAGCCAGCTTTCTTGGGGCCCCCTTCCCTCCAAGGCTTTATATCAAGTTACTCTGCCAAGCAGAACCCTGAAGAGGCCAAAGTCTGCTCTCCTGAAGTCCAGGGTAGTGAGCTTGCTGTGCACCCTCCTCCCTGCCCTGAAGATCTTGAACTCCACCATTTCATGGTCATTGCAGCCAAGGCTGCCCTTGAGCTTCACATTCCCCACCAGCTCCTCATTGTTGGTGAGAACAAGCTCCAGAATAGCACCTCTCCTCATCGAATAAACTTTAACTCTTCCCAACTGATGTGCAGATAACAGAGGAGGAAAAATACCACACTACCATGAAAAAGTGAAAACTTACCGTTTCAAAAATATGTTTTACCTCTGAGCAGATCCTTCTTAACTCAGCACAAATTAAAAGGTTGGACTACTGAGACAAAGCAGTCAGAACAGTCATTGCCTTCATCACAGAGATCAAAGCCGTAAAGCTAAACACGCTGTTAACTTGTTATAGCTTAATCTATCACTGTAAATAGTAAACCTTTGAGTAATAAATTATGTAAATACATTAGGTATGTTATGTTCTTCAAGTTCTGTTTCTTAAGTGGCAAAAATTTGTTAGCCTGTGCCTGGGAGAACTGGCAGGTTAAAAACCTAGTTGTCATGTACGTAATGTAAATTGTGTCAATGGCAGTGCAAAATAGCATATGGCAGAAACTGTGGTAGTTCAAATCTGAAATGCAAAACATATGCATTCATAATTTTTAAACTCCTTTCAGCCTCCATTTCCTAATACCAGCAGTGATTAGGTTTCTTGCCCAGTACCTTAGATAATAAGTAGTGTTTGATTACCTGAAAATTAAATCAAATGGGCTTTTAATGAAATTTACACTGTTGTGAGCATTTAGGTTCAAACCATTTGTTGATAGGAAACATCATTGCGTTCCTTGCCTTTGACAAGGACTGGACTCTTCTCAGTTTTATTACTTGCCTTACCTTATTGTTACATACTGGATCTTTAAGTAGTAATGCTAATTGAAAGCCCATGATATAGTGTATGTCTTTATGCCAATGTGAATCCCACACATTCTTTACACTTGTGTTTCGCTTTGTCAATTCTTATTGTTTTCCTACGATGAAGGTGGTACCTGGTGCAATGCACTTCTTGTTCATGACCTAAGTTTTTGCCACGTGCTTTTTCCTTTGAAAGAGGAGTGTCTCCTGCAGTCTAGTTAGCATAGCAAATGGGCATGCAAGATACTTCTTTCAGTCTTCGGAGAAAAGAGGGGTCACTTTCCCTATAAAAATAGAAAGCAATAATCTTACAAGAACTGTCTTGGCATTGCTGTGTTTTAGTATTACCTCTTGGGGAGGGAGAGGTGGAGAATTTTTTTCTCAGCACTCTCTTCATTACTGAATTTCATCTTAAATTCCCATTCACCTTCTAATACCACTATAAATGCAGCCACTGTAACTGTTACTTGACTAATTTGGGTACACGTATACATATAAGCAGTTATTTGTCTCTGAGGTTTTTGGTTTATAGTCTTTAATTTTGGGTCATTAATCCACTAATACTTATTTATTAACTGCAATATAGTTGTTATAACAACACAGAGCAGCCATATATTATACTCTTTTTTGTTCTAAATTATCAAAGTTCCTTGTATGCAGCTTAGCAATATTTCAGTGCACTGTGTTTTATTTTACTTTGTGTATACATTTTGTACAATAAGTCAAGCAGTCCAAAATTTGTGGTTGAACATTATATTCATGAAGGAATGCACAATCAGTTTGACCAAAGCCATTAGATAAACCTAAAATGAAAAATGTAGTTGAAAAATATCAGAAACCAAAAATATTTGAAAGCTTTTACTTCTCAGGAAAATGAATGAACAAACAAACAAACGTTTTGGAACAATGGTTTTATTCTGTTAACAGTCAAAATCTGTTAATATCTCAGCCTTACTTGTAAGACATTGAACTGTCTTGCTCTCACTTTTCTGTGGTTTCATCTTTTCCCCATATAAGTATCTCCACACTTACCACACAGAAAAAAAAACTACAGAGGTAGTGAAGTTTATCCTGTACCTGGTTTTACAGACTCTCTAATAGAATATGTAGACATAAGATCAAGGATATCTATTCTACCCTTGATTCTTTTGCATAACTCCTGTAAACTTGAATAGGAATTGTGTGCATACTAAGTGAAAACTACCCCTGTGGGGTAATAAAAGAGTTTGTGAGAGTGAAAAGTGAGTCCTTTACATCTGAAGAGATCTGAAGTGTCTAGAAAAATAATCTATCTCACTTTTTAAAGAATAATGTGAATTTCCCCATTAAGGAACCCCATGCTTTCCTCCTTTAACGATGATTTTCTCATAAAGGGTTTTCTCTGCAACTGCTCTGAGGGAGGTAATTTGTGTTTTGTCTTTGCATCTAAATTTCCACATCACATAAAATAAATTGTTCAGTGCCATCAATTTTATGTGTATTCTACTTCTGCAGGGGTCTATCACTTTCCAGTCTCCAGTAAGTCACTTACCAGTATAGCAGCAGTAATAAAAATCATAGTTTTTTATTCCATCCTTTTATTGTATTCTTATCATTATCTTTTACCCTCATGTTACATTCTGAAGGTAAACTATTTCACTGAGTACTGTGGTTTGAAATGTTCAACTTCACCATTGGTCAGAGCTTAAGATTTCGTTAAAGAAAATTTGAATTAAAACTTGTAAATAACTTCTAATAAATACAAATGCAAGGATCTTCTGAGTCGTATGTTGCTCTCCAGTAGAAACAAATCATTTGTTTCTTTTACTTCAGGGCTTTTTTTATCTGCCTACTCATACTAAAGATTAGCTTATAGTAATGAATGAGACACTAGTTTGCGGAAAAATTATTCTCTTTTGTCATTCTAGCCTCATATTTTAGATTATTACTGTCTCTTTTTTGGTATTTTTTTTCCATAATTCAACAGTGCAGTCTGTAGCTAGTGAACTATATTTCAGCAACTTTCTGATGAAAGAGAGCATTCAAGTCCCCCTGCTCAGGGTTGTTTTACAAGAACTAAATTGCAGGCTGTGTTCTGTGCGTTAGATTTCAGGGAACACAGAGCAATGAAGAACGGTGATCTTAAAGTACATCCAATTTACCCTGTACCACTCTGCATCAAAGCCTTATGTAGCTGGGGATTTTCCAACCTGCTTTGGACAGTTCACGTGAGAGAATGTCTGCATGTGCATAGCTCTTCCAAGGTTCTCAAGCTGAAACTTCCACATAGCCATTATCTGTTTGGTTCAACGAAGTCAGGGGAGATATTTTGTAGATGTCTGGCTGCAGGATAACTATGCTGCTGATGCCGCGGATTTGGGAGAGGCACTGAGGTGTATTTGTAATGTATTTTTGTAATTTGTAATGCGCCAAGACCTTTGTCCCTTTTCACAAATTGGGCATCTTTTTGTGGGGTACATTTTTTACTGTAGAGTTAATAGCAAAGGCTACCTAACAGCAGTTCAGATTTCTTATGCTAGTGACCTTCTTTGGAAGGGGATAAGTATGTATCTCCTTGGAAGAGAACCAGAGAGAAGGTATAAATTCAATAATGTTCTCCTGAATTTTTACCTGTCCTTAGCTAAACTTTCCATAGTATTTGCTTAGGCTAAGATGAACAAACCACGCGGATTTGAAAGATGATTCCTCAAGGATGCAATCAAGGTACAGACTCAATCCTCACGAGTCAGGCAGCTGAGGACACAGCAGACTACCATCAAGGTGTAGCAAGGGCAGTCTGCTCCAGAGAGGAAGGTGAGCCAGCAGCTGGGGAGACTAAGGAGGCAGGCAAGGATGTTGACAGGACTGCCAAGCTCAGTCCCCACAGTCCCCTCACCTGTGCAAGGTGAGCAGGACAGGTCTGCTCTCAGCTGGGAGTTCAGAGCACCATAAAAGTCTGTATCAGAGCGGCACCAGTACTACAACAGCATAGCTTGGCCAGAACGAGGGACAAGTAGTCCAGCTAAACAAAAGTGCAAAGCACAGCTGGTCAGGACACACTTCTCATGGCTCTTTCTCACACAGCTCTTTCCACGCAGTTGTCTGATGTGACGTCATGCATCTGCACCAAAAGCTAGACCTAAGACCAGGCAACCAAACCCCTAGGGGAGCGAAGGAAGAAGTTACACTCATGGTTTAAAGACATTTGGATTTCAAAAGTTACAAAAGGATTTAATCTCAGTCATGTTGGTAGATACTGAAAACAGAACTAAAACAAATGTATCATATGCTTCAGTCTTTATACAACTGTATAACTCCAACTTTATGCAACCTGAAGGTGCTGGCAATTTTAGCTATTTTCTAGTATTTGTTACCAAGAGATGATACTAAGTGGCATGAGGGAGAAGATGCGCAGCTATATTTTTAAAAAGCAAAAGGGAGAACATTTTTGTGAAGTCATCTCCGAAGATCAAGCCTGAAAATTCTTACACAACGAATGGAGAAAAAGGAAATTCAAAATTTATAAATTAGTAATTAGAGAGTATATTAATCTGCTATGAGGAAATCTAGCTTTCATCATAGAATCATATAAGATCAGCTTGGAAGGGACCTCAAAGACCATGTGGTCCAACCTTTCTTGGCAAAAGCACAGTCTAGCTTGTCAAATTGTATCATTAGGAGACAGAGATACATTATTTTTGCATATTTTTCATGTTTCACATGAATAGGTATAAAGCAATCACAATACTTGTCAAATACGCTGATAACTTTGTCATCAAACTCAGGTTCAAACTGGGATATTTTGCACAGTTTATCTGAAATACAAATTCAAGTTGGATTCACCAGCTCAGGGAAACAGGGTGATCTCTTAAGGACTGCTGCCCCGTGTACCATTTTAATGCATGACATGACATTTTAGAGAAAGATGAGAACTTGTATGTATTCTCTTTGCAAATCAACAGACTTACATTCAGAAAAAATGGGGGAGTTTTTGCCAGCGCTATTCTAAAGGAATGCTGAAATTCAAGTCATCTGCATACCTGTATAAAAGGAACAGCTGATGTCACTGAATGCGTTTTTCAACTCGTCTGCGTCAAAGGATGAAACCGATTCCAGCCAGCTTCAGCCGTGGGCTCAGCTAGGCACTGCATGCAAACTCCCAAGCAGAGGTTTCGAGAACATTCATGCAATACGAGCTTGTTGTTCACAGTCCAGTAAATTTATTGCTGAATAACAGATGCTAAAAGGAAATTTAGGCACTGGGGTCCAAGACTGCATTATCAGCTCCCAAAACTGGTTTGGGCTTCAAGAAATTCAAGGGTGTTCCTGCCAAGTCACTGAATGTATGATATGCATTTGGCGTGGGCTCAAGTCTTACTATGTGAAAGCCAACAATCTGTGTCAATCAAAAGACTGATGAATAGCAAAATGGTGTGCAATTTTAATTTGATGAAAAGTTGGAGATTAATTTTGATGTATGAAGCATACACTTACTGTATTAAGGCAATGTAACATCGAACATGAGAGTGTTAGAAACTAAAATATGAAGGTATTCAGGTCATGGTATACTGAGATAATTGGCAAGGCTGTACTTCTATTAATTTCTTTATGAGCCATAATGAAAGGAAATGGGGTATAATGCAAAAGTATATTCATACTCAGAATGGGAGGGGAGTGCTGTCACTAAAAATATAGCTACCACTACTAACCTTCCCATCATTAACATTTTCAGAGTAGGCCCAGGGTTTTGTTTAGATACTGCTCCATTTGAAAATTATTGCTAAAATTTGCCACTTGAGGTGGCAGATGCTGCTGCTTTTATTCAATGACAACTTTTATTTACCTTTACTCTATAGCAACAGTAGAAAGAATTTTGCCTCCCCAGCTGCACTTTTCTACTAGCGCTTCTCTTCTTGCTGTCCTCCAGATTGCCTCCTCTGAGGTTTATTGCCCAGAGATCCTGGTTGGGAATACATATTCCATGCTGTCTTAGCTACTTCGATCAGTGATACAGGGTCATAACAAGGAACAATGACCCAGAAATCTGTAGGTATTCTCGCTTTCTACTGTGGAACGTCAATTTTTTGAGATTTGCAGACAAAAGTAGTTTTAAATAAAATATTTCTATTTCTGGTTAGGCCTGAAGTCTTAACTATGAATCTCTGGATTCTTACACTTGCTTTGTGTGTCACAAAAAACACTAAGAGGTGACTGCCTATTGCAGTTAGTAGGTTTCTGGGGGCGGGGGGAAGCAGGGAGATGGCAGAGGGTTATGGTCCTGAAGATGTGAAGAGAAGAAAACCATTCAGGAATGTCATTTTCTATCCCAGCTGTTTTGTAATTATTGTAATGAGCAAAAAGTCCAAATTACATTATCTTGTAAATATTTCGTCATGCGAAAAGGTTCAATGTTAACTATACAAGCAGTAGTCCCACTGAAAACATTTGATAACAGATTTAACAGTGGTTTCAGAAAGACATTAGGTAGCCTTGCTTTGGCTTCTCTTTTCTACTGGTTTAGCAACAAAACGGTTGTCAGTCAAATAATTATAACTTTGCTAAATCACACATCCATATACTTAGGATAGGAATATATAGGGTAAAAACTTTTTAAGATGGCTTCAGCCTCAATTAACTGTACTAATGTAAATAGTACTGTATTTGCATTTTTCAAAGCTAACCATCATTCAGTACAGGCAACAAGTAATTAAACTCATCCATTACGCTGTGTTCTTGTTGCTGTGTTTCTGGAACAGTCTCAGCTGAAATTTGTTAATCTCCTAAAGAGGTACTCAGCTATTATTGATGAAATGATTGCTCTTAGTGTATTTTAGAGCAAAATCTAATTGAGTAGTTTGAGCTATCTACAGCCCCTGTTTAAATTAAACAAATTCAGATATTTGCCTTGTTTTGAACTGGAACCCAGCTCGAGCTAGAACTCAGCTGGAAAGGTGCAAATTGCAGCTGACTGTTGTTATGTCCTCAAAAAGGACATAATAATTGGGATACTTTAATCCCAATCTCCTGTATGTAAAGGCTACAGTCCAGTCAAATAGCATATGATTTGCTGCTTAATTATGGAGCTTGACTAGAGAATTTTAAATAAAAGATATTTTAGGAATTTCATAATAAAATTATGAAAATACTCATAAAATCTCATGCAAGAAATCAAACCAAACCAAATCAAATCATGAAGTATTTGAAAGGGTACTGCTCAGCCTCTCATCAACATAGGAAAAAAACCCCAAGCAAACCACCTGCTTTAAAATCTCTTTTTCTGTTATACTGTCATTTTGTACGTGCACGTATTCATGTAAAGGTATACTCAAATATTTTTACTATATATACACAAAATGACCTTCTGTGTAGGTACTTTATTACTAGTCTTCACATGACAAATGTGCAATAACTTTCCTAAATCCAAATTATGTGTGGGTACCTTTTTTAAATTCATTTCTCCAAGCTCACAGATAAAGGATTTAGAGAACAGCATGAGTGTTTTGCTTAAAGAAAGGCTTTTGCATGCAGCCTCTTGGTGTAACAAAAGATGTCCATCTGCACCAGAAATCAGCTCCTACAATTCTAAAGAGGTTGTTGCTATCAGAGCCAAGAGAAAACATGCTCTAGTCACACCTTAAATATCTTTTGTTGAAGAGACAGAATGCTATTGGTTGAAAATCCCTCAGACGGACACAGTTCCTCAGTCAGCTAAATTCTAAAATGGAAAAAGAAATGTTACACCACACTCAGAAGGACATGCTTTATCGATTTGATCTGTCTGGGATTAGAAAATTGATATAAAAATAGTAAAAAAATGAATAAAAACCAAAAATACACCACAAACAAACTTCCTCAGTATAGAAACTGTAAATTTAAGCTTCCATGACCTATTTAAATGCAGAATGTAATTTTAACTTCTTGGAAGGAAATCATACTATTTATATGTACTGAGATATTAACATAATGTTACTCTAGAAACTAACAATTAATTGCAAATGGCCTGTGAGCTATGGTGAGTTGTTTTACTGGAAAATTAGGTGCAGCGTGTACTGAGGTACATTGAAGATAGTCTGAGAAAGAGAATAATATGGGCTATTAAGTTATGTAAAGGAATGTGTTCTTTTTTGATGGTTTCCACATATGAAATTAAAAAAAAATATAATCCCAGGTAGCTACCACTTAGTGCAGTATATCAGTCATCATCAGAAGACTCTGTAGCATAATTTTATTGAGCCTTTTACATTAGCTTTCCTTACAGTGGGATTATTCAACTAATCTTCGGGTAATTAACCTCTCTTTGCCTTTGTAAAGCTCTGTGTTGGAACTCATTGCAAGGAGTTGTAGATATTATCTATCTCTAATCACAGAGTATCAGTGGATGATATTAGGTGCCAGATGTATGTTGACTTAATTTAAGACTAGTATAACCAGAAACACTAGGATAAAGTCAAGCTTTCAAATAAGCCTCCCCAGGCTTATTAAAAGGAGCAGAATCAAAGAAACAGATTTTTGAAGCAAGCAGTTCTTTACAAACAACCTGAAACTGTGAACTAGCGAAGCCAGAGGCCTTGGAGCAGTATAAATCCTATCAGTGGGGCTGTATGAAGACAAACCAGATGACAGTCTGGAACTATTTAGAGATTATGGGCCAAACTTGCCCAGATATGGTCCCTCTGTGCCAGTTGGTGATGGTCATCGGCCAGTTTCTCACAGCAGGTGAGATGCAGATGCAAACTGCAAGCAAAGATCCAAGACATATGGCAAACTTCTAGTGCCTCCAGGACCCTTGCAGAGGTGGGCTTGTGAACTGTCCGTGTGTGTGGGAGTTGCTGCAATGTTTCTCAACCCTTCTTAGCACTGAGAAATCTGTCAGTCGGCTGATAAAGGGTCCATTAAAGATCCCCCAATGACCTATGAGCAAAGTTACTAAATAACAGCTCTAAATGGTGCATAATCATAGAGGCAGAACTTGCTTCTGGATTTCCCACTGACACCTGAGCACAGCAAGTGTCATGTTATAATTCAGTAGTTTCTATTCTTTGTGGCTTAACCGCTTTGGACATGACATTCATTAATCTCTCACCATGAATTCCAGCTAATCAGCTGCTAATGTTTATTCTTGACACTTCAGTAGAATGTGCTGTGCCTGAAAACTTCTTAGACATAATGTATTACTCTGTTCTTGAACAGGTGTAGCACTACTTTTTCTACTTTGTCTTCTTTCTAAGAATAAATAAATATCCCTCACTCAACTTTATATGGTATGTTCTCTCTGCCTTTCCTGAGATGGACCTGTATAGCTTTTATTGGTAACAGGTAAAAGCCTTTTAGACCTTCCCAGAATTGCAGTGAATGTAGTAACCTGTCTTTTTCTCTGCTTTTGAATGCTTTTGCCCTCTTCTGTGATGCAGGGCAGGAGGAGGGGTGGTAGATGGATTCTGGTACTTCAGTGCTATGAGAACTAAGGGCGATTTTGTCCTTGCCCAGGCTTCCTTGCACCACTCTGTCAAGAAAGCAGCAGAAACAGGTATCAGAGCTGATACTATTACAATATCCATTATTTCTCCCTTGTTTTTTAATTGCCTGTGGCTGCATATCTTGAATCTGACTTGATTTTCATCTCGCAGATCTTTACTTCACCTTAACTGTATTTGGAAGCCAAGTTAGCTTGACAAGAAGACATTTTAAAATAATTTCTTTAAAAACCTACGAAACCCTGCGGATGTTTAAGAAGGATTTACAATATTGATTTCAAGTGGAATTAAACTAAGTTGTATTGAAATGACCTAGATATAGATTGAATCACAATGCCCATGCCAGGTTTTGTTGTGGTTCAGCAATGCATTACTAAGCTCATATAAAAAGTAAATTCATTTAGCTTTAATCATACAAGGAATGTTGTTTATAGCCATACATGCTCTGAAATTTAGATTAGGTGCCTCAATTCTTTACTGGTTTTCAGCTCATACTCAGTCTGTATTCCAGCATATTCCTTAAATTGTCTGCTTTACAAATGAACATTGAGCAAATACTTCATTAAGAGGTCTTAGAAATAATTACAGGCAAAGAGGAGATTTAGAAAGGAAGCTATAGTGTAAGAATTCTGGAGAACGTGGTAAAAATGTTAAGAAAGTTAATGCTTTTCCAAATAAATTATTTCATAAACCTCTGTAGTTGGAAAATGAATTCCCTTTTGTCATTTTCTGTTTCATGGAATTACATTAAATCTACAGAAAAATCATCATCCAGCTGAAAATACTGAATTAAACATTTCCATCAGAGAAAAAATACCTTAATGATTTCCAGTGCTTAACACTTCACGAAGAATTAGCAGCGCTATTTATCTTACAGCATCTTTAGGTCATTTACAGTTCTAACAGTTCTAAGATTATTTGGCTTTGTTTCACAGTTTTATCTCTATCTTACATTTAAAATCAGAAACTTAATTTTTATATATTTTTAAATCAAGCTATTCTTGTTCTAAAATAGTTATCTGTGAAGAATAAAACAAACAAACAAACAAAACCCCAGAATTAATCTACACTGAATGCCTAACTGGTATGGGGTTTTTTATAAAAAAAGATAGAAAGAAAGATGAAGAAATTTAAATGTTTAGAAATCTTTGTGAATCCTTATGAGTATTGATAAATAACAGTATAACTTGGGTTCTTTTGACTGGAGTTCACCAAGAGCTCCTCATATGGAGAAAGGAGCATCAATATTCCTGGCAGAGGAGAAAAAAATCCCACATAACATGAAACCAGCGAAACGACAGCCTCAGTTTGTTACCACTGGCTTACCACGTAGCTACTGAGGTTGTTGGTATCTACAGCTCCAGAGAAAAGTCACATACAGGGTACAGCTGGCAGGGTTTCTAACATACCTGCACTGCCTTGGAGAAAGCAGGCAGAGCCTTGGAGGTCAAAGCTAAAGCCTTGATGTGAGCCTTCTGTGGGTTCCCTGCTACACACCTGGACAGCAGATCTCTAGTGCTTAGATTCTTAAGCCCCTCACTCCATGGAAAGTCCCTGCTCTGGTGAGCCTGTTCAAGCTTTTTACGTGGTGATTACAAACCTAGAAGATGATGATCCTTTGGGAAGTCCCTATGTTAGGACTGCTCGAAGGATAAGCACAGTTTTTCAGGAAGATACCTGTGCTGGAGTCCTCAGTCTTATTTGTGTTCTTCAGTGTTACATGGTACAAAACCACTTCTTTTGGTGTTTCATGTTATGAAACAAGTTCAAGGCAATTGATTTTTCCTTTCCTTAACTGCCAGTCCCATCCGAACAAATAATTTAAATGTAAAAGATGAATGTATGACATTATGACATTACGCGAGTATATGACATTATGACATTACATGTGTATGACATTATGACATTAATACCAGCACAGGGAGGACATGGCCCTGTTGGAGTGAGTCCCGCAGAGGGCCAAGAAGGTGATCAGAGTGCTGGTGCACCTCTCCTATGAAGACAGGCTGAGAGAGATGGGATTGTTCAGCCTGTACCAAAGAAGGCTCTGGGGAGACCTTATAAAGGCCTTCCGGTACCTAAAGGGGGCTACAGGAGAGATGGGGAGGGACTCCTTATCAGGGAGTGTAGTGATAGGATGAGGGCTAATGGTTTTAAACTGAGAGTACATTTAGATTAGACATCAGGAAAAGAATCTTTAGTGAGAGGGCGGTGAGGCACTGGAACAGGTTGCACAGGGAAGTTGTGGATGCCCCATCCCTAGAGGCAGAGGTTCAAGGCCAGGTTGGATGTGACTTTGAGCAACTTGGTCTGGTGGGAGGTGTCCCTGCCCATGGCAGGGGGGTTGGAACTCGATGATCTTTAAGGTCCCTTCCAACCTGAACCATTCCATGATCTATGATTCCATATGTTTTCTCTTACTCAGGGATAAGATTTTACAGACAGGCTATGATAAGGAAAGAGTAGCTGCAATCCTGTGACGTAATGATATTTAATTGCTGACCTTTGAAGCATATTGGCTGTTACGTCACTGTTTCTGTGAATGAGTTTGTTCTTTCCTTTTTGGGGAACAGAGGAGGGCAGGGATATGTAAATGCAGAATCTCACTTAATCTTCCAAGAAACAGTGAGGCCGCAGGAGTGTAGAGTGCTGTTGGGAATCTCACACCCCTTCAGTCAGGATAATATAGTGTGAAAGCAGTAAAGCCATTTTTACTGCATGAAGGCTGGGTGAGTAGAAAAAGATGATCTTACCAGGAAAATTACTCTTCTGGAAGTAATTTTACTGTGAGGAGGTAGCCATCTTCAGAAATAAATTATTGCCATAATAGTCAATATCAAAATAATACCTGATTCAGAGTGTATTACTGGCCTTAATGACAATTCTCAGAATTTAAAGGTTTTAAACTCATAAATACTATACAATGATGATTGCAGAATAGTATCTACTGTCAGTGTAATGGTTGTTATTTAATCAGACTCATCATTTGTTTGAGTATATTACTGGCCATTCTAAATCTATTAGGTTTATTGTCATTGCCCATAATCTAATTAACCTGTAACTTGACTCTTAACCTAGAAATAAAGAGTAACTTCTTGTACAGGGTAGTATAAATCTACTATATTAAATAAGAATGTATTTGAAACAAAGTCCCTAAAACCAGAATAATTTAAAATGGACAAATTTCTGCTGTTGTAAATTACTGCATCTTACTTCTAGAGACAGGAACTATACATGATTGGTTCTGGACATGGTGTAAATGGGAAACTAACTGAAATCTAGATGTCCAGAAAATCTTAAACCAAGCAATTAGTACACTGGGTGAGGGGATGCAGTTCTCATTAATTCATTCACTGTAGCTGAGAGGTAACCTTTGAGGTGCTGTGCATCTCTTGTTTTATCATCTTTCTCTTTTTTGCATTCCCAAACTTCATATTTGATATTGACCTAGCTAGTTCCCCAACATTTCAATTTGGGAAACTGAAATCTTTAGGAAGTCTTCCTAAAACCTTTCCTGTGGCCTCAGCTGGGTGCAGCATTAAATAGAAACTTCTTTTCCATGTTTGTAAGTAATGCTCTGTGCATTTAAACTGCTGTGGTCTAGCTGTAGCCACGTGCTAGTATTCATGACGTGATTTTTTTTTCTAAGAAACTTGCTTTTCGCAGTAAAATAAAATAAGACAGGCTATTTCATCCTGATAATTAGGGTTTTTAAATTTCCACTGCTGAGGAACTGCCACACATCTGAAAAACATCTTGAAAATAATATTCTCTGTCCATTTAATATTTTTTTAATAATTTTCCAATTTTCTCCAGTTTGCCTTATTTTTTAAGGGATACCCCAGCAACAGTTACTGCTCATTTTCACAAACTGATGTTAATTATCATTACAACTAAACCTACTGGTTATCTAAAAGAGCAGAAATTTCTACAGATAAGGAAAAACACTCAACTGCAGCAGTGTGAAAAGACAAAGTTTGCACTGCAGTAGAATGGAAAGCAAAATATTATACATATGTGAAAGGATTTGATGGGTATCGAAGAATGTATAAACTACTGGCCTTTGCCCATGTACAAAGTATATCTTTGCAGTGTTACTGTGACTTATCACTAACCAAGTAATCTACACTCCTAAATTCTGATCATTCTCCATCCAACATAGCTTGTTGCTAGAAAGGCTTGGCTGAGGTTTGGCTGCAGCCAAACCTATGTAAGGCTTAAAAGTTTTGCCAGTCAATTCTTTACTAGGTACTTGTTTCTTGCCTTTTTTTCTGCTAGCAGCCTAAATAACCACCTTTCCTAGCAGTCACATTTCAGATAAAAGGTCCATGACATTTAACATTTTCTCTCCTTCCCTCTCCTAATGCAAGTTGATCAAGAAAGAGGGCAGGAAACTCCTGTAATAGCAGTCCTGATCTTCTAATGTGACTGCACGGAACTGAACTCAGTAAATCCTGTGAGCTTGATACTGATGGCAAGTGAGCTTATGTCTGCAGCTCATCATCAGGACTTGTTCTCGCCTGGTCTGGATGATGAAAAATCCTTGAAATTGCAAACTTTCTTACGATATCTCCCACTCCAAACATCCTGAATGGGTTCATCAGTGTCTTGCTAAAGTACCGAGAAGTAAATCACCCTATAAATAGAAGTAAATCACCCTATAAATCACTGGCAAGGATGTATACCTCTACTATATGTAGGCTTTTCCTTTGATTTCAGGATGTTTGAATGTCACTTTTTTCCCACTTCTTTCTGTGCCCCTCCCAGGTCCCCCAGTGGATTCACTAGGCATAATTGTGTAATATAGCAGTACATCGAATTTTTTTTATCTCATGTCTACATTTCTTCACAGTTTGTATTAAAGGATTTGCTATATTATCATCATTGATGTCCTCTTACTCTACCTTATTGACTTTCTTTCACTGTCTACAGGAAGTTCAATAGTCCTTGTCACTGTTCAAAACTTAGATTCTTCCAAGTACAGCATTTCATTGAACCAGACAAAGTGAAAGAAGTGAAAGGACAGCTCTATTTTTGACAGCACAGTAAATACATTGCGTAAGAAAGACTGTGTAACGTATGCAAGGAATTAAAATAGAGCTCCATTTTAGAAGTTGTTGCAGAGAGGGGCAGAACCAACTAAAACTCTTAATACTGGTATTCTGTATTACTGAATCAGTCGGAAGTGACACTGAGAGCAAACATCAAGTTAAATGCCACCATAAATGGTGTATGAATTCTTAAATTAAAAAAACCCCACAAATCAATGGGATTTGGGAGCCAGAAAATTAGAAGGTAAAACTCTTCATAAACTACATAATAAACATTTTATTTTCTGGAGGCATCGATCCCCTCTCTGGCAGTCCACAAGCATGTTGGACTCAGCAAGAACTCCATGCTATGCAGTGGTTTACACACAACATACACAGCATTTGGGTACAAGCTATTGGTGGGCAATTTATGGTTAAATGTAAATAAACCAAGAGAAAAGGAAACAGGTGAATTTTTATACTTGAGAGACGTGAGGTCGCTCATCTTTCAACAGATGCTTGGAACTCGAAAATGTTCTTGTCAATAGCTTAGTCTGGCTGCCCCTTGCAAGGAAATGAATGACTCACTGGTTGAGGCTGAAAAGTATTCTTTTTAGTAGTTTAAAACACACAAAAAACCTTGCTTATTTGTGAAAGCTGAATGCCTCCCAAAAAGAAAGGTAATATCCGCTCAATGAGAGGTGTCCGAGTGTACTTAAACTGGTACTCTAGTATATATCCTAAATGTTAGGCTAAAAGAAATTCAGGCCTGAGAATGAGACCAGGAGCCATCTGCTCTTATTTGAAATTCCTGCAATAAACTGATGATATAAACTGCCTTTATACTCAGTGGAAAAAAATGAGCACCCTGAGAGAGCTATCATTCCTGAAAGATTTTACATATTACTCTTGGGATGATCAGAACCTCTTCCTGCAAGTTTCGGTTAATTTTCCTGATGAGACTGATGTGCCTCTCAGCAGCAGACACAGCCTTTCTCCCCATGTTGCCTGTGTAAGGGCATACAGTCATCAGCCGGCATGAAACACCTGGAGCCTGCACTCGCTGCGTGGAGGAGTGAACTCTGAGATAGCATTTATGATTCTGGATGAAGAGGCTGTTCAGTAAGGGCACCCCATCAGCCTCCACTGTCTCAGCACTGAACGCTTTGCTTTCTTAAAAACGAATCAGAAAAAAATTATCTTCTGCCCTTTTTCTATAAATAACAAAAAGATATTAACAGATTTTAAGGCAGAATGAAATTACTAATTAGTTTGTAGGGTCAGTAGTGAATGTCTTGGGCTTTAAAAACTTAATTATTTTAAAATTACTTTGAATAACTTAAGGTGGAACTGTGAAGTCAAATACTTTGTTTACAGGATGAATCTAGTTCTGTATTCATGATCTATTTTTTTTCCCAGGTGTCAACAGTTAAGCAGTAAAGAATTCTCCCATGCCTTTCTCTTGTTCTTTCCTCTGGCAAGTATGTTGCCATGAATTAAATAATTTAGGCAAAATGAATGGGACAAAAAAGGATGCTGTTTTCTAGTTGCTGGTAAATGCAAATAGATAAAATGGCCTTTGCTTAAGGGAATATCCAATTATTCATACAGAATGCAATGTGGTGAAGAGAAGACATTGAGAGCATCCACACCAGCTCCAGAGTATCCAGTCTGACCCTGAGGCTCATGAGAGGTGTAGGCCATGTGTTTACATACTCTCATAGAGACGGGAAAAATTAATACAGATTTTCTGTCTTCTATACAGGTACTCTTGTACACTGAACTCTCAAATAAAAAGGAAAGAATTGCATTCCAATCTTGGGAAAATGTTTTTTCCTGACATAATCTATTTGGTAAACATTAACCAAATTCAAAATCTTGTGATTACTAAAAACATGTTTTTTATGAAAGTGATTATTTAGCTTCTCTGAAATTAACTTACCTGTAATAGTAAGTCTTGTAAGGAGTACTGTGCCACTGAAAGCAAACTTGATTGCAGTGAAGTGGATGATAAACAGAAGTAGAAAACAAACTGTTTAATTGTTATCCAAAGTATGTAGCATGCATTATAGAAAACGTCCAAAATGTCTTAAATATTATTTAAGACAATTGGTTTAGATTTAAGCATTAAGATTTTAGTAAGCTATTAAAGAAATTTTATTATAGTGTCCTTCTAAAGGCATATTTGAATGGTATTTTATTACAGTAATAAAACACTCTGTAAAAGCAATATACACAGCTAGAAGATAAACAGGATTTTGCCAATTAGGTGGGCACATGATAACATTATACATAAAGTTTCAATTTCTCATATAAGCTTGGCATCAGCAAACAATTAACATCTGTGCTAAACTCTGTCAGATCTTCCATAATTATATTTTTTGGCTAAAACCTTGAATTTCTAATGTTGCTTATGAGCAAACTGTACCCTATTGCTTGTCCACTTTTTTTTTTTTAATTGATGTAAATGGGAATCTTTTTCTGTGTGAATGGGAATAAAAGTTTTCTAAACGTCCTTCATGAAATAATTCCTAACAAAAATATTTTTTTTAACATTAGCACACAATATTTCTTTCATAAATAGATCTCTCTAGATCATGGTGGGATCTGTGGGATCCCTTGTCTACAGCCAAGAAGGTCTGTCACAGGAATCTGCAAAATGGTGGGGATTTTGCCTGTGAGAGAGAAGAGGAACTGTAACACCCTGTAGAGGTTTCCATTGAAATCCTGCTTTCAATGTGGCAGGCATATGAGTTTTGATGAATATTCCAGGTATAATATACTCTTCCCAGAGTTAACCAATGCTGACTGCTCTTTCTATGTTGTTCCACCTTTGGATGAGCTAGTGCCTTTCAGAGAAATGCATCTTGCTTGGAAAAAACAAAGCAACACATTAACTGACCTAGCGCCCATGTATGACAAAGAAGTTTCATGCGAGTGTTCTAAGATTTTTATTCTTAACTAGATCTCCCCTCGGTGCTTTCTGTTTGTTATAAGATACCAACATTCTGTAAAAGGAGCTTCACAAGTTTTCCTAAAATCACATGGGGAATTTAGTACCTTGTGATTTATGGTTACTTATATTAATTATTAGGTCATTAATAAAAAACGGAAGGGAAGGGACATTGAATGAGTTCCATATAACCGTTTCAATTGTCTATCCTGTAAAAGAATAACTGGTGATCAGCAGTCGCTTAGGATGTGACATTAAGTACTATTTAATAAAACATATCCAGTGATCACTCACAAATCATTCAGCCCAGATCTTCAGTTTGAAGATACATGTGCCAGTTTATTTGTAAAGTGAGGATGCTGCTGCTGCCTTGCATTTCAAGTGAAGCTGGCATAAATATAACTATAGCAGAACATAATTTCATCATTATTTGGAGATGAGGACACGTACATGATGTGGTAGATATAACCAATCATGGTAGATAAGAAAAATCAAGTTATAGCTGATAATTTATTTGTTCAGTGTTGTTGTATGTTGTAGTTATGAAGAATTTTTAAAAAAGCACTAGTTCCAGCTGTCACTTACATTGGTAGGGTTTAAAGGTCCCTCCTTAAGAATCCTTTCTTCTGTTGTTCAGAATTCTGCCAATACAATGAGCTAGCCAATGCAACCAGCAGTTGTGAGACAGTGATGTTTTAATTTTTTTTTTTTTTTAATTCT
>VXAK01010786.1:2418-39006 GCA_013399435.1 Arenaria interpres
TTTCCTTTTATTAAATTGCATTATAACTTTTTTGATAGTGATGATCTATTTGCTGCGTCGAAGACTTTGTGTTTATCTACTGCGGTGATTTTTGTGTTCCCTATCTTTAATGACCACAAAACTTTCTATTCTGCTGTAACAGCCATTTGTTATTTTTACTGCCAATTGGTAGTTCCGGTTGTCTAGAACATGTTCGGAGAAAGAAATATACTATTAAGATGCTGCAATATGCATGAGCAATTTTACAATGTGATCTGCAGTAAAAGCACATTAACAACAGGGATGTCTGAGGCTGAATTTCCTAAAAAAAAAAAATTGAGATAGTGACATAGTTTTGGCAAAACAACATGCTACCTTGTGATTCATCTGCCAATAAGTACAACATAATAATGTATTTATAGTGAGCAAAATGTTCTAACAGTAAAACTAACGTGAATCCTTCGCTAATTTCAGGGCTTGTAGTGCAGTGTTTACAGCATTAGACCATTGTCAGGAAGCTATAGAAATAACCAGTGAAGATCATGTCATTCAGGTAAGGAGAAAAAACTTAACTGTTTTGTAGAACTTGTAGAGAGGAACCCCAAAGAGATCCTTCCTCAGTAGTTTCTGTTCTGTTTCAGCATTTTAATGTTATTGCCTATTAGAAAGCTCTGTGCAATGAACTGCTTTATTTCTGGATGCTGCACATTGGTGTCTGTTAAATTTTTAAGTCTTATCTTTCAGTAAATTTATTTAGATGAAAATTTTAAGTAAAGTAATGCTGCTTATAGTAAAACCAGCATGGAATCTGTAGCACAACTAGATAACCTGTACAGCAAAGAGTTTGGTCTCCTTCTGTGACTTCTGATAACAGCTTAAATGATGCCTTCTGTGTTCTTACTTAAATAAAATGTTTTGCCATTACAAGGTATTTTTATATGAAAAACACTGAATTGTAGGGATCTGTGGTTATGGCTTTAGATGTGTAACTTGTAACAGTTTGATAGTTATATGTGAGTAATTATTCTTTAAGTATGTTCTTTTTCATATTATCCTAAAGTACTTTTGTTTTGGCAGTATGTTAATCCAGCCTTTGAAAGAATGATGGGATATCACAAGGGAGAGCTTATTGGCAAGGAACTTACTGAGCTACCAAAAAGCGATAAAAACTGTGCAGATCTTTTAGACACTATCAACACATTTATTAAAAAAGGAAAGGTAAGCAAATAAAATAACTCAGAAGAAATTGCTTTAGATTTCTATTCTGCTTTATTTTTAATGTTCTATGTTTAAAAACACAGGATGTGGTTTTCATTAGTGCACATATAAGACCACAATTCTGCTTCTCAGATGTCTTAGGACCACAACAGCTCATGCATCAGACAAGTGACAGGCTTCTTTAGCTTTGCTTTTAGGATCTGACTGAACTCCTCTGCCAATCCGTTGCCTTAAGACCAATATAAGAACATTTTCTGTGTTTTTATTTTGCTTAGAGGCCATGGAGCTTTTGTGAGTTGGAACATAACAATTAGTCCCCCAGTTAGTCTCTCAGGTGGCTGCATCATCCAACCAACAGTTGTTCTGTGACAACTGCAGAGCCTTCACTGACTGCATGCTTTAAGCACCATGTGGCATAAATCAGTTGTGACCAAAATATATTAGCACTCAGTGGGGTTTGTTTTTCTAACTATGGTTAGAATATCTGCAGTGCACTGTGAGCTCCTGTTGCGGTCGTGTCGGGCCACAAAATGCTACGTTGTTCCTGGTCATATGTTCCTCTAATACATGTAACACTATCTTATCCCATTTCCCATGGGTTGCAGAAGTATCTCTCTCCCTTCCCTGTCTCACCCTCTGCTTCACGAACTTTGAGGAGTTCTGGAGCCTTTGAGTCACTTCCAGCAATGATCTGAGCTTTAGGAGTCACCATTTGGAGTTGTCTGCAGGTTCACCTTGATTCATTAGCAGTACCTGCAAGCCACTCTTGCTTTGCTCCTCCTCATTTATATAGGCTGCCCGGCTGCTAGCACTGCCTGCTAGCGTGTGTTTTCTGCATCTGTCCATCTGTCTGTGACAGAGAAAGTATCTTCCACCCATTGTGTAACTCCATCTTACTCTGTTGCCAAGTAGTTCTCTCCTTAAAATCTTTCTTCTTTGAGGTGGTAAGGAGAGAGAAGCTCCCTGTTTTATCTTCCTTTCCTCTCCAATCTGTCCTAGAGGATATCGTTTATCTCTGCATCAGTGTACTCCTTAAGGACGGTGCATATATGGCTCTTGGTTAGCCTGCAGTCCATGTTCTGCTGTCCTGTAGCAGTGGGATGGAGGGAAAATTAGTGGCTGGTAAGAGAAATTGGCATTTGCATAGGAGAATAGGATACAAGATGTCATGAATAAATTGTTTCTTCCTTTTGCTGATCTAGAGTGCCTTGGATATCCATGGTCATGGGAAAACAGCCATGGAGTGAGAATAGGTTATTGGTTACCTGAGCTTAGTTGAAAGACACCCTTAGGTCAAGGGCTTCTGTAATTTAGCATACATATCATTTCATGACTGACAACTTCAAAGCTGAGTGATGCTCAGCACAGAGTTTGGTTCTGCTGCTCCCAAGGGAGGTATTCTCTGGATGTTTTGCAACCACTGATGCTTATGGTGGTACCTGGCAAGAATGTTTGTAAGCCCTCAAAGTAGATGATTCATAAAGTTCTTTGTAAAAATTGTATCCTCTCTCAAGAAAGAAACATATTTATGTTTATTTATATGCTAACATATTCCTTATGTTAGCAAATACCTGTTGAAGGTGCTGCTCTCTACTAATAAATTTTACACTATTTAAAAAAATACAACCATGAAATAATACGTAATTATTTACTACGTAAGGACTATTTAATAATAAATTAATGTTTGACTGCAAGCTATGTATTCTTAGATGCTGTATCTGTTGTGTGTGTTTGCTTAGGAATGGCAAGGAGTGTACTATGCAAGAAGAAAATCAGGAGATACTATCCAGCAGCATGTGAAGATAACACCTGTGATTGGTCAAGGAGGGTAACTAACATGTCCAGAACATAGTTGTTTTCTGGTTTTTAGGGCCTTCTCTCTGCTTTCCACTTCAGTGAGTTTGACATCAACATCCATATATTTAGTAGCAAGGTGATAACGTAACTGCTAACTTCAAGCCACACGGAAAGAATAAACAAAATTGTGAAAGTCATGTTCTTTGCCGACGTTTGTTCATTATGGTGCGAGCATATGCTGGCTAAAAGAACTAGAAAGTCATACCAATTAATAGCGTTACTGCTAGATACCCGCAAGCTGATGTTTAGGTTCATGCTGCCATGCATTTGTTTACTAAGTTATTCTACAGTATCCAAACTGTGGAAGGATGAGCAGCTGGGCCACCTCCTTGGTGTGCGTGCCTGTGTGTGCTCGCACCTTTGCGGTGTAGTAAGGGCACGTTGCCCAGATCTGCTCCCAGATGTGCAGGTGAATCGCTGCAGGAGCAAAAGGATCAGGTGTTCTTGGGAGAAAAACACAGCTGTAACGCTGAAGGAGTGCTTGTTGCCCAGTCATCTCTTTGGTGCTGGGTTTGGTATCTTGTTCTATGGGGGTGTGGAGACCTCTGCTTTAGAAAACAGCAGTGTATCACTTCACTTCTGTCTTTACCATTTGATATGGTAACAAGTGATTATTTCTGTTGCTAGGAAAATAAGACACTTTGTGTCCCTCAAAAGGCTGCATTGTTCCAATGAAAACAACAAACAGGTATTGTATTTCTTTCATGTCATGATTTTCATTGCTTTTAGTAAACTGATATTTTTTAGTTTAGAAATTGATGTTTTTCCAAGACGATGTGACTTGTATTGCCAATGTGATTCTCATTGGTTGTTGGATCAAGCAAGGAAACTTCCCCGTTTGGATGGCCAAAAAGTCCTTTTGTAGGACTCCTTAGTAAAGAAAGAAAGGCTTTAATTCTGTGAAGTGTGGACGTGACAGTTGAGTCCATGATACTGTGGAGCAACATAGACCATAGTCCAAAGGGAGTTGAGGGGCTTTTTTCTAGAGCTGCTCTTACCAGTCTGATTTGGTGTACTTAATGTCCAACAATGACCTACGCTCAGCTATCACAAGGTTTGCCAACATGTGGTTCTTGAATAAAGTATAGCCTTCACATAGGACCTGAGACATTGCATGCCCATCAGAACATGTGTTGTGGAGCACTGTAATCCAAGCCATAACTCAATTAAATCATAGTAACAGTTGACCCCAGTCTTTGCAGTCCAGGCACATATCCTTCCGAGCAGCTCCTGTAGAAGAGCTGGTGGCAAGGGGAGCTCTTTAATATCATCTGCTCCTGGTTCTCTCCCTCTGAAATTCCCTGAAGTAAATCATGGTATCGCATGCTTTGCCTCAAAAATACTCTGGTACATGGCCTATAAAGAATTTTGGACTGTTGCGAGTGAAGGAGTGAAATCTATCTTTAGCCTGTGATCTACACGGGTAAGATAGAAAGTGAGGAGCACAGGAAGTAACTAGGAATATTTTAGAACAAGGATGAGCTTGGGAAGCATGATATGTTTCCATGTTCTTTAGGGGAGGGGCTATGTATCTTGGTTTGTTTAGAATTTTAAGGTGCTTTTATCCCTGTTGCAGGTAAAGACACTTGTGCATAAAAGGTATTTATAATGTCACTGCTATTTCTAGTAGCCCCTTCGTCAGTATAACAATACTGAATATTTACACAACATTGGAAAACTTCTACTATCGGAAGATGTTCATAGGTGGTATTCTGTAAAAATTGACTGTTGAAACCATCTCTTTTGCATAAGTTTTTGTGGGGGCAGGTGGTAACAAGGGAGAAATCTGCACAACTTTTGAAAGAACTTTGAAGATCTGTCACTGAAAAACGAGACTCAAAATATTTTAAACTGACCTCATCTTTGAACTAAAATGTGTGTATTAGTATTAGCAGCAAAGTACCATTTACAGTAACAGGATGTCTTAAAGTGCTCAAGCTAGAGTGCAAGAGAGTTTTGTAACAGAAGCAGTGCTAAAGTTACATGTATTTCTTTTTAATTCATTATTTAAACTTCATCATTGTTATTCAGTATTTATAGCTGCTTTGATGTTGATTTGAAAGTAAGATACAGTTTAATGTTTTTTTCTATAATATACACACAGCTGAAAGACTGGCACAGGGAAGTGTGGATGTGATACTCAGTGCAAGACAATCAATGCAAATCAATTACATACTTGCAGCCGTGTGTAAAAAGCAGCAGTTGGAATAGTAGTTCTTCTCTCTTCTGTTTTTTATTGCCCCATTCATTGGGCTGCCTAAGCCAGTAAGCTTAAGAAACAAATTTTAGTTAGGGACTTGTGTCGAAGGCCACGCTCATATTCTCTGTACTACTGCCACTTTTGGAAAACACCATCAATTCATGTTTTTAGCATTGGTTCATGAGCAGCTATTGGTAAAAGAAGCACTAACACGATGAGCTGTAGGTCTGGGGAGCTTTAGGCGTTTGGTGAGCCCAGGGACATGGCCTTCAAAGGGTTCTCCACAGATGTAGAGATCTACCACAAAGGTTAAAGACCCCAGTCTAACAGAAAACATGGTCTGTGGAGATTTAAGTTCCATTTGGGAAAAAACAAGGTGTATCCAACAGAACTAGGTAATTATTCTATTTCACTTGTGTAGTAGGAATATTACTGCCTGCAGTAGAGCACCGGATGCTCTCACATTGTCTGAAAAATTCAAACAGTGCCTTGGAATTTTGGGATTTTGAAATTTTAAGTGTGTATTTTGTTTAGGGGCTGCTTTTTTGTTTCCATTTTAGGCTACATATAGGAATATCTATATTATATCCCTAAGTCTTCTTAGAGTTATTTTCGTAGCAATACTAATGTGATGGTATCAATCCTGATCAACATTTGGACACTGCAGTTTTCCTAAAATCCATACCTGAATACTTGCAGCAGTAGAACTTTGCCTTAAAAAAGTACTGGGTTTCTTTTCCAGCCACAGTGAATTCATTAAGGAAGGATAAAAGGAAACTGAACAAACTATTTAGTTAGTTACAGAGCAGTAAAAGCTGTCATGATTCAAATTTTGATGCAAATGTCTGATGTTTGCATCAACGTAATTTTAAATGGCTTGATGTCAGCATTAAGACACTGTATGCCCTCTTAGAAACATCCTTACACTATTATTATGCATTGCTTCACCATAAAAAAGGTAGACATGTTCTTTGTCATTACTGACAGCCTCTGTAAGGGATATCACAGTGTGATTAGGGATCGCTGTGTAACAGCCTTCGTGGATTTCTGTGCGAGATTTATAACATACAAAAATTAAGCATGTTAGGTTTACTCACAGGGAAAAAAAAAATACATCTGAGAGTGTATCAAGTATTCTTACAGTGAAGATTTATGAAATGGGATTGACTTTCATGTGACTATTCCCATGTGCTGAAGCCTAGGTAATGATTAATGCTGCCTTTGTCAATTTGGGACCTGGTGGGATAGAGTCAAGTGTTTGCACATTCATAAATTTACAACAGAGGTGGTATTTATCCTCTTAAGAACATGTTGGCCCAAGATTAACTGTGTAACTGCCTTCATAACTTACCTAGGTGTGCAAGAATCATGGAAAAGAGAATTTGTGTCATTTTTTTCCTTCCTTTCCTGAATAATCCTTGCAAGGACTATGCAGCATGCACAGTCACAAAATGATATGGACACTAAAAGTGCATAAATGCAACTTGCTGTACTATCCTTTGAACTCACAGGTTGTAACCATGGACTTTGTGTTTCCATGCAATCTAGTGCTTTGCTATAGGCAGGTAGTGGATTTAGTTAGGGGGGTAAATTGCCATAGATAGATGACAGTATTGGTCTCCTAAGTATGATGCATAATGAATAATGTGTAAGTGCAGTGTCAAGCAAGTGTTTACTCATCTGAATTGGAGAGCATATATACCTTCTCTAGTGAATACAGTTTAAAAAAAAAATAGCAACATATTCTTTTTAGTAATTTTCAGCGTCTCTGTTAGTTATACCTAAACTTTTCATGTGCTAATTTTAGAAGGAAGAGTTGAGGAACTGAAAGTTCTGCTCAGTTTTCCTATTAACAGCAAAATACTTTCTTGTAATTGTGTAATGAAGGAATGGGAGTTTGAAGCAATCAGCAGATATTAAACTGTCATGTATCGTACAGACCGTGCTTTTGTTTCTGAGCAGGATGGAAAAGCAGAGGAGTGTTTCGTCTGTGTTACTGTCGACCAAGAAATAGGTGCAAACTTTAAGATGAAATATGACATTTAAATTCTAAGAAAGATTGAAATATCTATCAGTGGATCTACCCAAGATATTTCAGAAGCATAAAGAATTAAGATTTTGTATTTAACTTTTCATTCATGAGAATGATTAAAAATTACTTGGAAAGAAAGAAAGTTCTGAAGGATGACACTTACCTCTACCGTTCAATTACTGGAGAGTTGTTTTTGTAACAGCGTTTATTGAAGTCCAGTTTATCAGTGAATCATAAAAGGATGCATGAAAAATTAGCTTAGATAGTACTAAGAAAATGGTTTTTAAATTACTGTACAGAGGGGGGAAAAAAAGAATATTTTAGGATTATTTTTTCTCCTTTTGTGGAATCTTTCAGGTTCATATGCAATTTGCACCTAAAACACTGTCTAAAAATGAGTATCAGTTCTCTTGCAGACACAGGCATTAAACAGGAACTTAGTACATAAAAGCACTATGGTATCTGTGATTTCCTGCATTGCATATCTTGCATATCTGTTTACTTTCATATTACTTTTCTACATATAATTACAACTAAAGATTAGTATTTTCTAAACACTTTTTTTTAAATGTTGGAATGTAGACCTTTTAAAATCTTTTTGTATTCCTTTTCCTTACATATGTATTTTGTTCCTGGTGCATCGTCAGCTCTACAGAAGTCACCATGATGAGAAGTACACAGAAGACAATTCTCAGTCAGGTTAGAATACTGTAATTTACCCTTATATACTGCTGTGCTTAAGGTGGTGGCCTGGTGCTTTGCTGGTATGAAATGTTGTCTTTTTTCTCTGTCGAGTCAGTGGTCAGAGCAGATGGCCAATGACAGATACCAGCTGCTCTGATGTCGCACCACCAATTGGATTTGTAACCATCATCAATAATTCAATCTCCTGTGCAGAGCTCTTGCTGTGCATTCTGAGTAAAGATGCATTACTCTCTGTTGTGTTAAAGCAGTGTGTCTGATCCTGAAGGTGGTGTACCTTGGCACACCTGCCCTAGTGCTTCCAATTTTAGGACCTGTCAGAAGGCCATTGGTTTGGCCCCAGCACAGGGCTGATACTGCAGTGTCCAGGCTAGAGCTAGTCATGTCCAGTCAGCCCTGAGCTGTTGCAGCGTGTCTGCACAATCTTTGCCCTGTGTCTTGGGCAGGTTTGCTTGCTTGCTGACAGTGCATTCAAGCTCTCAGCAACTTCTGCAGACAGTTTTTGACTAAAGGTGTGAAGTATAGGGAGATGCCAGTAATGTGCCCTTGTGGCCAAGAAGGGAAATTGCATCCTGGGGTGCATCAGGAAGAGTGTGACCAGCAGGTCGAGGGAGGTCATCCTGCCCCTCTACTCTGCCCTGGTGAGGCCCCATCTGGAGTACTGTGTCCAGTTCTGGGCTCCCCAATTCAAGGAGGACAGGGAACTTCTGGAGAGGGTACAGCAAAGGGCCACAAAGATGATTAAGGGCCTGGAACATCTCCCTTATGAGGAGAGGCTGAGGGCCTTGGGTCTTTCTAATGTTGGGAAGAGAAGGCTTAGGGGGGATCTAATCAATGCTTACAAATACCTAAAGGGAGGGTGTCAGGAGGACGAGGATAGTCTTTTTTCAGTGGTGCCCTGTGACAGGACAAGAGGAAATGGGCACAAACTTAAGTACAAAAATTTCCACCTAAACATGAGGAGGACCTTCTTTACTGTGAGAGTGGTAGAGCACTGGAAAAAGTTGCCCAGAGAGGCGGTGGAGTCTCCTTCTTTGGAGACATTCAAAAACCGCCTGGACAAGTTCCTGTGCAACCTGCTCTAGGTAGAACAGCTTTGTCAAGGAGGTTGGACTAGATGATCTCCAGAGGTCCCTTCCAACCCCATATGATTCTATGATAATCTCTTCTTCCAATGCTCTGTAATGTTTGAAATAAATAACCATTTTCCCTGAAGAAGGAGACACTGAAGGCCAGTTCTAAGCTTGTGATTCCAGTGATCAGAGCCAGATGCAGCACTGCTGTCTTATTATGCACCTGTGATTCTCTAGGTGGCACTAGCAAAGTTTCCAACTTGCTGGTGTGTATTTAATACAAGGAGAGTTGTCTTGTCTGCTACTGCCACTAGTGGCTATCTTTATGGTAAATGTTTGCTTCCACTGAGGTGCCTTATGCTACACTCCTCCAAATGTTAAAGGAAAGGGGCTTGAAAGAGGAGTCCTATCAAATAAATAGATAAAATAATTTAATATGCTTTAGTTATTCCCCACTCTTAGCTATCAACAGAGGAAAATGCTTTCCATTACTCCAGTCTAGACTACAAAAACATAAAAATACCCAAGTGGTCTTGTAAATCCGTAGTAAGGAAAAGAATTAAGACAGAAACTGTATTCTAGTCATTTCTTAGATGGATGTGTTTTTAATTCTGGAGAATTGCATACTAACATTTCATTTTGCTAAAGACAGGCTGCATATATTCTATCTTGCAATATGGTTAGGCAAATTGGTCCTTATGTTGAGAATATCAGTTTTGTGATATTTCTGATTTCTTCACATGGTGGTTATCTCCTTTTGAAAGCTTGCTGGGGTCTCTGATCTTTGAGTGGCATTTCAGATACTCTGGGAATAGGTACTATAGAGACTCTTGCAAAGAGATGCATGGATGTACGATTAGTGTTTTTAAATATAAGGGAGAGTGCAGACTGTGGTGTTTTGGAGGAAAATGAAATTTTACCAGATCTTTTGGGTGGGTTTTTGATGGGGTTTTTTTTGAGGCTTTCCCCAGGCATTTCATCCAGCTATTGCATTTGGCTGGATATGATAATTTCTCTTGTTTTAGCAAATGACGATTTCAAGAACGACAGCTTGGTGCGTGGTTAATTTTCACAGCAGCTGAATTGATTGTTTATAATCATTCTCAGTATGTTGGATTTTTCTTAAACACAGGGTACAAACAATTATTGCAATTAAAAGTGAAAGCTGTCTGAGTCTGAACTGTGCTTGAGCTGAAAGAGTGTAGACTGAGACAGGGTTTTTCTCACTTGGCTAAATTTTGAGGCAGTAAAACTCAGGCTTGTTTAAGTGGCTGGTGGAGAGCAAAAGGGACTTGCAGGAGGTGTTCAACCCACCTGCCTGAGACATCTCTCCTAAAGCAAGATCTTTGACAACTACCTTAGATAAAGACAGCCTGAATGACTGCTGCTTTTAGGGAGCTAAAGTTAGGTGAAGTGACTCCCCTGTTCCATAAAGTGTCTTGACTTCTTTGTGAAACAGCTTTCCAGGTGACTTCAGATGAGTTGCTGTAAGTTGATAGACACAGAGTCCCTTGTTCTGATATGCACAGATTACAGTATTTTCCCCATTTATGTGGTATCACTGAGATAATTTAATTAAATGTTCAGAATTTTGGATGGAGGAGGCTCTGTAGAGATCTTACTTAATGCATTTTTAAAGCTTTTGTTTTGTATTTACAGAATCCCATTCCTTCAAATGCAAGAACAGAAGGAAAGACTCAACTGATGTTAAGTCAATAACATCTCAAAGTAGTGATGGTAAGAAAGTAGGGTGCCAAAAATGACGTTGTACATAAAGAAAAGACTTGCCCTAGGCAATAAAAACAGAGAATGAAAAGAGGAACCAGGCAGATTCACAGCTGATCAAACAGAGATTACTCCAGTTTTAATAACTGCTGTAAAATTTCTTTATTCTCATTTGCAAAAACAATGTCCCTGCATGAGTACCAGCATCACTAAAGAATGCATGCAGCGGGTGGTGCCTTCACAGGGAGGAGGAGCAGCTGTGCCGCAGACTGGGGGGAGCCTGCTGAAAGGGTGCGTGGTGAAGCATTAGTTCCATCTCTCTTAGAAAGCTGCTGCTTGTGCTCCCACACCAGCATTTTGGTTTCATTAGTGTGGGACGTGAAGGGACCTGTTGCTGCTGGTTACTTGAGACCAGTACTTCGGCTCCTGATCCCACTTGTGACTGCTTGCTGGGGCTGGGGCACTGGTGGCAGAGTTTTCTTTCTGCCCCAGGTTGTAGTGGGAGAAGCACAGCTTATGGGAAACAGGAACAGGTTTCATTAGAGCAGCTGTACCACTGAGACAAGAGACACAGACAGACACACACCGTCACAGGAGGAGCCATGTCTGGCAGAAATCCATTGTAAACAAAGAGAGAGTGAGTGACAGCTACTGGGCATGAAGTAAAATATTGCTTAAATATAGCTTCATTTCATATATATATACACTTCAGTATAACTGAAGTGACTGGTGGACAGAAAAACTGACAGCAGAACTGAGGGCTGGATGCAAAGGAGGTAGACAACAGTGCAAGAAATTAAAGAGTAAAGCAAGAACTTGCAGGAGAGGAGATACAGGAGAAATGGGAGAAGAGGCTGGATTTTGTCTTGCTGTTCCCCGGTGACAGCCTTCTGCACTCTTTAAATTCTGTCGTCTGATTTACTCTCTGCGGCATATTAACGGTGCTCTCTTTAATGGCAGCTCCAAGTTTACAGACTCGACGGTACTCTTCCATGGCAAGGATCCACTCGATGACAATAGAAGCTCCTATCACAAAGGTGAGTCCTGAGCACTGCCTTTCCCACAAATTCAACAATTTGGAGTTGCTTTCATAGGGAAGTATGGAGTTTGTGGCAGGACAGCCACGGGGCTCCTGCAACTTGTGTTTAACAGAATAATTTAAATGAATTTTGTTTTTTCTTACCACTTTTTGCATCTCATCATCTTATTCCAAATCCTAGTCGCAAGAAAGAATATTCAAAATGGTAAAAGGATGTCCTTCCTAGATGCACTGCTTGTGGCAGGAAGGGACCCTGCTCCGTGGGGCTCTGCACATGTGGAAGGACACATGCTTCCAGTTTCACCTTTGCTTTTACTGTTGGTATTTTTAAGATAACATGCAGAGAAGGGAGCACCTGCACCATATTCTATCCCTCCGCTTTCCTGCAGTCTTTTCTTTGGTATCCAAGTTATACAAACCCTGCCATCGCAAACCAGCTGCACAATCACTTGTCCCACAAAACAGGGTGCCTGCCATCTCACAACCTCAAACCATTTTATTCCTCTCTCCCTGTCTTCTCTTCCCAGCATCAAGCTCTTTACTTCCCAGCAGCACCATGCCTGTTAGAGCAACTGATTCCTTTCCTTTTCCTTCTCCCTAAACATACCCTGTAGGGAGACCTGTAGTGTCTCCATGGCAGTTTCTGGCTGCTGGAGGAGACAGCACCAGGGCTTTCTCCCTTCACGTTGGGAAAATTAAGGTTTTTACATCTGTTATCAGGATATCTGAGTCACATCCAAGAGTTTGGTTTTTTTGCTTTTTTCCTCTGGGGACTAAAGGATTGCTTCTGAGCAGCCCCAGCTATGCTGAAGGACTGGAGCATGGCTAGTTTTTGGTCTACCCACCTCCAGATATTTCAGATATTTCACAGCCTTCTGCTTTCACTTCCCAGGAGTTTTCTGGTTATAAACAGCAGTGGATACCAGGAAATCAGAGCACAAATTTACATTTTTAGAGTTGTACTTAGAAGGCTGGGGGGAATTACATAGCATTTGCTAGATGGGAAGTAGCATAATCAAGCCAAGAATAAATAATTTGTTATAAGAAAAGACAAAAACGCCATTCACTCTTCCTCGCCTGCTTCCTTAATCTGTTTTCAGGTTATTAACATAATTAATGCTGCCCAGGAAAACAGCCCGATCACAGTAGCAGAGGCCTTGGACAGAGTTCTGGAAATCCTCCGGACAACAGAACTTTACTCCCCTCAGCTAGGTACCAAAGATGAAGATCCTCACACAAGTGATCTTGTTGGAGGTCTGATGACTGTGAGTAAAATTAATAAGCATTAAATTACTGCCACCAGTGTCCTAGATCACAGTTCAGTGCTCTGCTTGCTAAAATTTTATAAGCAGTGGGAAGGGGACTCATAGTTCATCACCAGTTCACTTAAGTATTTTGGCCTGTCTACTAACTGTAGGCACCATGACATAGTAAGATATGGCCACTCCTCAGTCCATTGGCTGCGTTCACCCTCATGCATAAGTGAACACGTTGACACTAGAACTCTATCATCCAATCTCATTTGTCCCAGGGAGATACCTTTTAGAAAGCTAGAAGCTTAGATGGGACTAGAAGGATTGCTCTACAGCTAGTACAGTGTAAGAGTGAGGTCACTTTAACCAGGTTCAGACTTTGGTCCTGGTACAGCAGCAACACGGTCTGCAAAGAAAAAAATGCCTAGGCTTCATCATGGTTTACCTAACGTTTTAGCATACAGTGAGCTAATCCTTGTTAAATTAATATTAAAAAAAAAAAAAATAGATGATAGTGGATAATTTGAATGATGAAATCCAGTGGGTGTCAATGAAAGGGTCAAGGAGGGCAATACACTGTATAGTTAATAGTATCCTTTCTGGAGATCTCATACTAGCATTCCTTAGATCCTTTGATGTCTGTTTCGAAAGACTTTAAAGAAAGAGTGGGTCCTGTAGTGCTACAATAGGTGCAGTGCTTTTAGAACCCAGGAACACTACCTGAAGTGCATGTAGTGTTTTTGCAATTAATGATGCATGGATACTCTGCCTAAAACTTAAAATAAACTTGCTTTTTCAGGATGGTTTGAGAAGACTGTCAGGAAACGAGTATGTGTTTTCTAAGAGTAAGCCACCATTTTAAATTTCCCTTTGCACGTGTGACTTCTTTTGTAAATGCTAGTGATATAGGGCTCCAGGCTAATTTGCAGTGGGGTGTATGTCCCTGGAAATGGTTGTCTAAGTGATTGCAGAACAAGTGCTAGACTGCCTCCATTTTGGAGTTGAGGCAGGTTCAAATAATTAAAATAGCAGATTTCAAAATGTAGAAATTCAGACCAGGAAAAAACTAAATGGTCACTCAAAGAAATGTTCACCCATCTTTTTGATTGTCCTAATCCTCTGTAGTAATATAAGCCATATACATTGCAGTCTTTTACAGACTTTTTATGTAAGGAAAAGAGTTGTTTTTCTTGAAAAAGAGTCATTCTCAAAATGGAATTCTGCATGTTTGGAGAGAGAAATAATCCAGAAATGTTGTAATTCCCAAATTCCATTTCAACAGATATGAACTTGAGCCATAGTCACCTTTCAGTGCCAAACACCATCAATGATGTTCCACTCTGTATCGCACAGCTCCTGGATAATGAGGAAAGCTGGGACTTCAATATTTTTGAGTTGGAGGCTGTTACAAATAAAAGGTACTGGACTCCTTTCCCTGGGTGCCTGCTAAAAGGTTGTTGAGGAGCTGTAGCAGGAAACATTCTGGTCTGGAAAAACCGAAGCAAGATGTGGCAAATCTGTGAGAGGTGTCTTTCTTTTACTGTGTGTGTGTTGATACCACTTGTCCCATTTAACAGGCCAGGCACACGCCATGGTCAAGATGCACGCACAGGCCACAGAGAGCCCCAGGCAGACTGTTGTCTTCCCTGACAGTGTCTGCAGCCCTCCAGGATTGTTTCCCATTCAACTTTTACCTTGTTTGACTCCCATCCACTCTGTTCAGGTGACACTGTTTGGCACAGTCTGGTCCCACAGACGCCCCTTTTTCCTGCTGATGTGCAAATGGTCATGCTGGAAAAAGCAAACCTCTCGCCTTCCTCACCTAAATCACCCTATGATTTAGGAAGCTCTGAGGCAACTGCAGCTTTTGATTATAGGGATAAAAACCTGGGATGGAGGATAAACCAGTGACAGGATCAAAAGCCTAAGATTTTCAAGCTTATAATGAAAGAAGACACCGGTAGTTTTGAGGTCACACAGACCACAAAACCAAACATGTCATTCACAGAGAACAGTGATTTTCATTTCAGGATGCAAAGAATTGGAGACACTACTGGTTCTCTTGTACTCTCTCTGAAGCAAATGGCCATTTTTGGAGTTTGCATTTGCCTGGTTTTATTTATTTAGTAATGCTTTTCTCAGCTCAGGAGCCCTGTAGATCATCTTACAGGAGTCAAAAATGTGATAGATAGACAGATAGATAGATAGATAGATAGATAGATAGATAGATAGATAGATAGATACATAGCACCCTGTCACAGGCAACACAGAGTAAATGACAGCCCAGAGTGGATTTGGATTCAGGAGCCAACAAGATCATGGTTTTACCCTTTTTACCATTTCACACACAGACTCATTGCTGTCCTCCCCAGCATTACATCCACCAGACATCAAATTCCCCCTCCAGCTGTGAGATCACTGCTGGTAGGATTCAGAACATGTTATTTCTGTTTTGTCCAGCCCATACCACCCACTCACACCCCCACACGCACAGCAGAGTTATCCGCTGCCTGTTGGCATTTCGAATTCAAGGGGCGTAGGGGTTACCAAAGGCAGACTCCTGATCAGCTCTAGAAAGTGATCAGGAGAAAGGACTCTAGAAAGTCCTCCAAAAGCTAGAAGAGTTTACATGAAATAGTAACCTGATCCTAAAAGCTGCTCTGAGAAACATCGATATACTTTGCATATTGCCAACTTCAAATAGTCAGGAAGTAGAAATCTGGATGCACTAAAGTCACAGGATTATTTGAAACAGTAAATATTTGATGTTTTCTGTCTTAGGGCTTTTAAGCCTTTGGAGCATGCCCATGTCATGTTCAAAGTCTGCTTTTTCTGCTCAGAAAAAAATATGTATTTTTGATTGATTGACAGATACTAAAACCACAAAAGAATCAAGCATTTAAGATTTTTTTCCTGAAGCCACAAGAATTGGAGAAACTCTAGTGGAACTGCATCATTCCTACAAAATATTAGTGTCTGAAAGGGTGATAGATGTAAAAATCTGTAACCTTGCCCAGGATTTTGAGAGTTTATAGATGTGCTATTTAAAAAGGTTTACCATTTCTGCCCCTGCCTTTTATTTTTAAGGTCTTGTTGATTTCTTTGTCAAACCCACCACTCTTTAGAAGTTCCTATTTTACAGCTGTGCTTTTTTCTTCTACTGTTTTTCAGGCCACTAGTGTATTTGGGCTTAAAAGTTTTTGCCCGGTTTGGGGTGTCTGAGTTTTTAAACTGTTCGGAAGCAACACTGCGAGCGTGGCTGCAGGTGATTGAAGCCAACTACCACTCCTCCAACTCATACCACAACTCCACACACGCAGCAGATGTCCTGCATGCTACCGCCTTCTTTCTCGGGAAGGAGAGAGTTAAGGTATAACCAGCACCTAGTAGTCCTTTGGGCTAGGGTTTCAGTGTGCTTACCATTTTATGTGTGTCATTCGGATGTCTACTTAAATAACGGCCCTGGCTTCGTAAAGCCGCTCTGCCCTTCAAGTCTTTTCCTGTGATGCCTGCAGGCCCACACAGTTTCTCTGAAGTCTGTTTATACACATAAGGAATTTACATTTTTAAGCAGCAACAAGACGGGAGACAAACCTGGCTCTTCCCTATCTCTTGGAAACTGGCTGTTAGTAACAGCTCTTTAAATAAAGCTTTGTGCAAGTTTTGGAGAGGGAGCTACTGATTCTCCCAGGTATCCAGTGATAGGACATGTGGAAATGATTCAAAGCTGTGCTAGGGGAGGTTTAAACTGGACATGAGGAAACATTTCTTTACCAAGAGGGTGGTCAAATACTGGAATGGGCTTCCTGAAGAGGTGGTCGATGCCCGAAACCTGTCAGTATTCAAGAGGCATTTGGACAATGCCCCTAACAAAGTATTTTAACTTTCGGTCAGCCCTAAAGTGGCTGGGCAGTTGGGCTAGGTGATCGTTGTCTCTTCCAACTGAAAACTATCGTATCCTATCCTATCCTATCCTACCCCATGCTCTCCTAAAACACACAAGCTGTATAGGAGCAGGGTCAGTACAGAGGCATTCAGGCAACTGCACAAAGTGGAAGGACAGTAGGACTGTTTAGTTTGAGGGAGAGGNTTAAACTGGACATGAGGAAACATTTCTTTACCAAGAGGGTGGTCAAATACTGGAATGGGCTTCCTGAAGAGGTGGTCGATGCCCGAAACCTGTCAGTATTCAAGAGGCATTTGGACAATGCCCCTAACAAAGTATTTTAACTTTCGGTCAGCCCTAAAGTGGCTGGGCAGTTGGGCTAGGTGATCGTTGTCTCTTCCAACTGAAAACTATCGTATCCTATCCTATCCTATCCTACCCCATGCTCTCCTAAAACACACAAACTGTATAAGAGCAGGGTCAGTACAGAGGCATTCAGGCAACTGCACAAAGTGGAAGGACAGTAGGACTGTTTAGTTTGAGGGAGAGGAGGCTGAGGGGAGACCTCATCATTCTCTACAAGTACTTGAAAGGACATTGTAGAGAGGTTGGTGCTGGTCTCTTCTCACAAGCACTTAGCAATAGAACAAGAGGGAATGGATTCAAGCTGCAACAGGGTAGGTTTAGACTGGACATTAGGAAGAAATTCTTCACAGAAAGGGTGATCAGACCTGGAATAGGCTGCCCAGAGAGGTGGTTGAGTCACCATCCTCGGATGAGTTTAAGACTTGTTTAGATGTGGTGTTGGGGGATATGGTGCAGGGAAGAACTTCGTAGAATAGGGTATATGGTTGGACTCGATGATCCCAAGGATCTTTTCTAACCTAGATGATTCTATGATTCTATGACACCACTAGAGGATCCATCCACCGTCAGAGGTTTTAATCCGAAGAAACTGCTTAGGTGACAGCACAGTAAAAACCTTCATTAAGGAAAGAGGTTTTGGGTAAGGGTAGGAGGGGGAGTTTTGGAGCAGGTAATCTGTGGGTGGAATGAGCAGAAAACAATTGCGATGAGGTAGAATCCCTGCACTCAAGCTTACACTTGCATATTTGTGAGTACCTGGAGATGATCAGAAATTATTTGCTGTAATTTTTGTGACACTTCATAATTTTTCTCTCTTCCTGTAGGGAAGTCTTGACCATTTAGATGAGGTGGCTGCGTTAATAGCTGCCACCATTCATGACGTAGACCACCCTGGACGGACCAACTCTTTCTTGTGCAATGCAGGCAGCGAACTGGCTGTCCTTTACAACGATACAGCTGTATTAGAGAGTCATCACACGGCACTAGCTTTCCAGCTTACAACTAAAGACAGCAAATGCAACATTTTCAAGAATATTGATAGGTGGGTCTGCTGGAGAAGGGGAGTTTGCATGTGTAGATTCCTTGTGCGTAGATTTTAGTTTGCGGCAGATTGAGAGCCTACCTTCTAAACAAGAAAATATGGAGACATTAATATTTAACCTCTTCCACAATCCTATGTAGACATGATTTTTTAAAAGGTTTCATTTCCGCCCCCCCTACCCTGATCTCCAATTTTTATTTTTCAGGAGCACAAGGAGATTTTAATAATCTTTCATAGATTACATAGGCATGGTCTTGACCCTCTGCCTTTTCATTGCAGCCAGGCGCTGCATGCTGTGTCTATGTGTGGCCCCATGTTGCTGGCACTGCTGCATTCACGTGGGACGGAAAGGGGTAGTAGTGGAGGGAGCTGAAGCTCTGGGAGAGTTGGAGGAACCCTGCTGCTGGGCATGCACACAGCCTGGGAGTTCCCATTGCATCATTTCAGCTTTTGCAGGGGCAGGGTGGGAGGGAAAGGGATATGAAGGGGAAAGGGCCTGACTCCAAACAAGTAATGAATTTCTCTACACACACACCCCCAACACTGTTGTTTTTTGAAAAAACTGAGATTTGAGTTCCAAGCTAACATAGAATGAGAGGGAAATGTGTTGGTCCCGCTCCTGGAGAAGGTGTCTTAGTGTTGCAGCATTACCAAATCAAATAGTAAAGTTTTCTTGACTTCAGGGGATTGGTTTTCATTAGGTAAAAATGACAGAAAAAAGGCAATACAGGAACTCAGAGCTGGAGGAATCTAGAGTGGAATGATCTAGTCCATTCCTCCAATCCTAGATCATTAATAGCTCTGAAGGTGCTGGCTTATGTGGATGAGCACCCAAGCAGTGTTTTGCAGCACTGTGTGGGCAACAGTGAGGAAAGGACAGAGCTCTGCCAGGCAGGCTTGTGAGCAGGAAATATTTTTCTTTCCTAGAAATCACTACCGGACATTGCGCCAGGCCATTATTGATATGGTTTTGGCAACAGAGATGACGAAGCACTTTGAGCATGTGAACAAATTTGTGAACAGCATCAACAAGCCAATGGTATCTGAGGAGACCAGCTCACATGTAAGTGCCTGCAGGACTTTATGTTTTCATATTTTTCAGTGAAGTTCTTCCAAGATAACTTCAAGTAGCATTTTCATTCATTTTGTATTAATTTGCAGTGTGGTAGCATCCAAACCACACAATTGGATTTGTGACCTCACACCTCAAAGTATGAAAAAATACTTTTCTTTTTTTCTAAGCCTGTCTCTACCCTTACATTATTTAAACATTTTACAAGCCTTGGTTTCAAAACCACCTGCTGTTCACGAAGCAAGCGGCTGGGTGGTTTTGTACATGCAAAATTGTGTGCATGGAGCCAGGCTGACACTTGTGCCTACAGTCCTGCTTCCAAACAGTGGGATTTACCTAAGCCTGAGGTTATAGCTGAGGAATCTGCCCTGGCAGTTTTGTGTCTGGAGTCTTCAAGCCATGAGGAATAACTCCATTCCTTTCCACCCCATCTTCATTCTTGATTGTGCCAAGAGACGTCCAAGCCAAAAGATTGTACCAGAAGATGTAACTTTATTCCTATCAGTTGTACACCCTAACGCTCCACAGCCACCCAGGGTATATTTCATAAGATGCCTCTGAGTTTCCCAGCCCAGGCCCCTCTTTACCGTCTCTTGTCACCTTTCCAGGTTGAGCACTCAGTGATTGACAGGGTTCTCCAGGAGAGTGTTACTCACCTAAGCAAAGAAAATCTTACCATACCTTAGTGGAAACAATGCTTTGTTAGAAACATTGAAAAAAAATCAGGTCAGTGATATTAAAAATAAATAAAACCAGCTTCTGTCAGTTCTCCATAACTGGGCAGAAGGGCCACATTGGTGGGTGGCATTGCATTACCTGCTCTCAGGTTTCTCTGTGCTTACATGTGGACCAGGTAGCAGCTTGCTCCACCACTTTCTGAAAAAGCCCTCTGAGGTGTCACTAGGAAACGTGGCTTCTCACAGTGCTTCATTTCTCCCTCTGACAGGCTAAGCATTTTTCTGAAATGTTTACCCCATCTCCATCTTTTTAAAATGTGTTTTGTTTACTGGCATCCCCACATCGGTGTGTAGGATTTAGACTCACACGCCTCACTGAAACCGTGGTGTTTCCAAGCTCCAAACACATTTTGGGAGGGCTCCCTTTTAACCCAGGAATGCTTTTGCTCCAGCACTTCCTAACGCGCTTTCAATGCTCTCCACACGTTCTACTGTAATCAGGATTTCTAACCTATAGAAGACATTGTCTGGGGCTCAGACTATCTTACTGGTTTATAGCAGAGACTATTTTAAAATGTACAGGAGTTGGAGAGCGGTAAAAGTGGAGCACAGAACCACTTGTATTTTTCCCCAGTATTTAGTTGTTCTGTTCCTTATTGTTAACAGTGGCTCTTCCTATTTTTGATCTTGAACAGCAGTTAAGGAGCAGGGTTAATTTGGCAGCTCTTTGCTGGGCTACCCATGCTGAAAAAAAAATTAACTGCTAAACATAAAGTTAGAAGATTAATGCCTGAATTGGCAAGAGTAACTGCAAAGTATCTACCCATAAACCATGAAGACGTTAATTTAGCTGTGGTCCTAAAAAGTATTTATGTTCAATTTTTGATTCAAGAGTTGAATTTAGCGGTGAAGGGAGGCCATAATTACACAAATATATTATTTTGAGAATAGCGTTAATGCCATGGCGAGCTGAGGTGGAGGCTTTTTATTACTCAATAAGGAACATAATATACCTGTGCCCTTCTAAACTGTTTGAGACCTATAAGATGATGCCACAGCAGGCCTGTAACAACTACTCTGTCCCCTCCACCTGCTCTCCAGAGCAGTCAATAAGCAGTTTGGTACTTTACTGCCTAGCAACAGAGACTTTCTGTGGTGACTCTGCCACTCCTGCACTTTTCTACTGTTGATCTCATAAATTATCTGAGACTTCATCCCAGGTTGTAACTTAAGAGCAAGAAGTATTCCAGGCTGAGGGCTCAAAATACAGCACAAAGGCGGCAGTTTTATTTGCAAACATCCTGGAGCTGAATGGCACAGACCTGCCCTTCTGCCAGTCAGTTGTGCAAGTCGCTTCACCCACCTGTGCCTGCCTCCGCTTTCTCATCTAGGAATGAAAACCAAACTCCAGAAACTCACCTAAATGAAGCAGCCCCCTGCCATCAGCCCTCCCAAATTTAAACACCCAGCAGGGAGGATGGTTTATCAGCTTGCAGGCAGTGGGTGCATCCTCTGGTCCTGTTCCAAAAGGGCAAGGCTGGGATGCAGAGGAGGGTAACTCACCCTGGCTGATAAAGAGCCTGTGACTCCTGTATTTCACAAACTTCGCTGTTAATTCTGAGGATCTCCAGAACTGTCTCCTGTAATGAGGCTATCATTAGTTACTTTGCAAGAGTGCTGTCCTCCGAGTTCCTGGTGCTCTGTGTGAAATGAGAAGGCATTGTGCTGGGTTGCTGCCGAGGTACAGTAGAGCTGATAATGATGCCCTCACTCCTGATGGCACCGGCCCCTGTAACCAACTCTCTTCTACAGAGCGACGGCAGCGACTGTGAATGTACAGCCAACATAAAGAATTTTCCAGATAACCAGACACTGATCAAGCGTATGATGATTAAATGTGCGGATGTAGCAAATCCATGTCGCCCCCTAGAGCTATGTATCGAGTGGGCAGGGAGGATTTCAGAGGAGTATTTTGCACAGGTACGTGTATTTTTTTATAATTTTACTATTATGTTATGTAAGAAACATTGTATGCACATTGGCCAGTACGCTGTTCTGTACGGGGTCTGCCCAGCATCCCTATGGAGTCCAGGTTTTTGTCCCCAGACAGAACTGGCCCCTCATTTTCACTCAGAGAATTCGGCCCAGTCAAAGTTAAGCTAGCTCCCTTACCATGAAGCTTGCTGTACAGAATGGTGGAAAGGAGGTTTTACACTTTCAACTTTCCCCATCTGGCCAAACCAAAATGATTTGACTAACCTTAGTCAATTTAATTGGCTGAGATTCAAGATTGCCATCATTCTAGCTTCTAGTCCCAATACCTACCCTGAAGAGAGCGTCAAGATCTGTGCCCGATGAAGCCCTCAGCTGAACCATCGGGCTGGCCCTTCCTCCTCTGCGATGGCACCTGAACTCTTGTCACGGTAGGCAGATGGTGCTCAGGCCAGTAATGCCAGCATGTGGGCACTGTAAATGTTTATCACATGGGAACTCTACTGGGCAGAACTGGAAGCTCAACTTCCTTTCTTAACATTCACTTTTTCTAACACAAATGCACCAGCTTCCTGAAATGAAATGCTTTTATAGTTCTTTGTTTGGACAACTGATAGATTCTTAGCTTTTATCTGTCATTAATGGTGTGGAAATCATCAGCTATGACTGCAGACAGAAAAGCATGCCTACCATCCAAACTCAGATCATACATGTGACAGTTAATTATTACTGAAAGAAAACAGTAGTTCGTGCCTGGGACATGCCTGAATTTCATTTTAATCATAGCGAATAAGTGTGATCACTTCCTAGGTAAGGATCACTTAGTTTGCATCTCCCTAGCAGTCCAGGTATCATGAGCTAGCTTTAAATTGCCAATCTTAGGCAATTGCTGCAGCCAACCTGCAGCAATGCGAGGTGCTGAGAACTGTTCTGCTCTGCATTCACCTCATCTGGTGATTTTGGGGACTGCTCTGCTGCCAGTTCCAGCCTTAGGTGCTGCCTGTACTACTTAACATGGGGTTTTTTGTAATTAAACTCGAAGACTATTGAGGTGACTGGCTCCTCCACTGTAATGAGTGCAACAAAAGCAGACTCCTCTCAGTTGCAGGCACAGAGTTGAAAGGCGTACCCTTAATTCTGTTCATTTTAGAACCCGATACAAGCAGAAGAAGCAACAACAGCAACCTCCCTCTCAATTAAAAGCCAAATGGTTTGAAACAGCCACTAGAGATGTGGGAAAAGGAGAGCTCAAACCTCTCCTCAGCTAAAGGGCTCTGCAACCCCATCTTCCCTTTTTAGCTGGTGTGCCCTAATCACCAGATTAGAGCGCTCTGTCTCGCTGCAGCCAAGAGCAATCACAGCACTACAGTGATAGAGTACTTGTGAAAGGGAAGAGATGTTGAGTTCAGTCCCTGTTCCAGATGAAATAAAGCACATGAAAGTAAAGTGGTTCACCTTAGGGGTTCTGAGGTTTGTCTCCCGTCTCCTACTGCAACTCATCTACTCCCCTGGCCTTTGCTACTCCAGCACGAAAGCCAGCAAAGCTCCTGGGGCTAACTGGAGTTTTGTTTTCTTAGACTGATGAAGAGAAGAGACAGGGTCTGCCTGTTGTAATGCCAGTATTTGATAGAAACACCTGCAGCATCCCCAAGTCTCAAATTTCCTTCATTGATTATTTTATAACAGATATGTTCGATGCATGGGATGGTAAGTACATCTGGTTTTTTTCTTTCTTGCTCCGAGGCAGAGGTTTCTACAGACTAAAGTGAATAATCTCAAATTGGCCTTGAGTGCATTCTTTCCAGGGCCTGTTCCCGTACACGAGCAGTACAGCACAGGATCTAAGCAATGATGCTGCTGAAGCCCATTTCACTGCACACACCACTGGCTTTATGAAAGTTGACCACTTCCCAGACAGTCTATGTAAAGAAGGAAGGAATAATGGCTTATAACTAAACTTTTTTCACCTACATCTTATTTTCCTTGAGCAATGTATTTCTTCTGAGCAGCAGAAACTGAGACCCTGGTGGTTGCGCGTTAGCATAATTTAATAAAGTCACCATACATTAAGAAAGGGATTTGCTTGAAAGAGAAACAGACTGAAAAAAATCTTTCCCCTTTTAGGATTAGCTAACAAAAGAGATTAGGAGAACGCCAATTTTAGACGAGGTTGGGCTGTTCTCCTGCCTGTTTTGTACACATACTACAACTCTCTCTCCTGTTTAATTTCAGCATTTGCACATCTGCCTGTCTTGATGCAACACTTGGCTAATAACTACAAACACTGGAAAATGCTGGATGAGTTAAAGTGCAAGAGTCTCAGGCTCCCCTCAGAAAACAACAACTGACACTGAGGCAAGGAAAACAGACCTCTTGATCTACCAGTTTCACTGTGAACCACTTACTGACTTGGCTATAAGAGGGATGGTGTTTCCTTTCCAGTGAAACTAAGACCGCGTGGCAAGGAGGAGGTATTTTATTCATCACTTTTAAGCTTCTCTGAATTCTACAGAAAATGTTTTCAAAAAGGCTACATAATCCACAGCTGAAAAAGTGCTCTTTGGAAATAACGTTTTGTGTACTTCTGAAACTAATTTCTAATACTGAATATGCATTGCTCAAATCTTTTAATTGATAGAACTGTACACAACAACACTTCCCACAATTGTTCCTCAGAGAGAGGGGTAATCTAGTCACCAGTAGAGTAAGAATAGGTTGACATGCATAAAAACTACGCACTTATCTAACATAAATTTGCTCCAATTCTACCCATATTCTTCAGTTCTCTGAATCACAGTGCTAAAGAGAACACTCACAGTAGAAAAAGTAAACCTCAATAAATTGGATGCAGTATAAAACAAACTCTGCACTACCCAAAACAACCTTCTTACTACAGAGACTATCTTTCAGAGCACCACCTGGTCGCTCGTCTTTCCTATCCATATAAAATCTCAGTCCGAGACAAACTCCCTTAAAATTGGTCATATAACGGAGGAAAACAAGCATGTTCTGTATAACTGGGTACCATCCACATGTTTCTCTGCCGTCTTAGAAATGTTACCATGCAATGTTTCATCAGATTTTACACAAAAAACATTGTGGCACTCGACCAACGTCCTTTTTTATACAGTGGTGTTTGTACACCAAGTCATCAATTTTACTAAACTGATCTAAATTTTACAATAAGTCCATATATTGTGCTACTTACTTCTCGGATGAACCTGTCACTTTTTAAAAAACAAGTTTCCGGATCATAATTTATAAAAGCATTATAATTTGTACTGCTTTTTGCCTCCTAATAAAATGCTGGTTTGTTTTGTGATGTAAAAAGTATTATTTCAAAAGATGTAAATAAGTTAGAAATCAAATACAGTTCTTCATTAGTTTTAAGATACGAAATTTATGCTAAAGCTTCCAAAGCACAAATGCATATTTTTGTACATCTCATTTTAATCATATGCAGAACATGAGCTCAAGTTTTAGCCTCTTCTCAGACTATTCAGTTAATAAGTACTAGCAGAGCTGCTGATTTTTAACACTGTGCACTCCAGGCTGAAGGCAAGAGCATCAAAGCAGTTCCTGCAGCCGAAGAAGCAGTCCACTGCTCATTAAAAGGAAAGGTCTCCAGACATACTCTTTACCTCCCCCCTCTGCTGAATCACGATTGAACCCAGTAAAGGAAAAAGAAGAAAAAAAACCAAAAGTTTAGATTGCTGTGGAAGAGAAGTGACAATGGTTATTGTTTACTGCGGGTAGCTTACATAACGTGCCAACCCTTTTTGTATGTTTTGTACCAAGTTCTGAAACAAAAGGAAACATTCATAAAATGTATGTGCAAAGAAATGTATATAAGCTATATTTTTGTTAGAATTGTAATAGAATCTTACCTTTGTCATAGCTAAGGCAGGTTGCTGTGCATTAAAATGCTGCATTGTGTATATATGAAGAATGGTGTTTCTGGTTAAGTATGTTTATTCATTCTTTCTTATTACCTATTTGCAACATTCTTCAATGGATTTTTATTCACATAAGTTGAACTTTGTTTTTAAACTGTAAACTGTTTGCTTTTACCACCCCGTTATTTAGAACTAGTGCTCTTGGTGGTTGTACCTTAACTATTCTGATGACTGAACGCGTACTGCAGCTTGCATTAGAGAAAAGAACTTCACAAGACTCAAAGCTTTGTCATCTTAATTTATTCATCAAATACAGCAACACTGTAAGACCACATCCATGTAAAACATTTCAGTTCATTATTTCTGTCACAATTCTGTCACAAGGAAGAAAATGTGAATGGTGGAAGGAACCTAAGAAATAAAGTTCACCGTCAGTTCTGGTTCATGAGTTAAGGCATTAATGTGGAATCAGTGTATTTGTTGCAAGATCCTGGATTTCTTCCTGCAGTCAGAGACTTAGCAAAAAAGTAATTTATGTGGAGATATGTCCTCTTTAAGAGCAAAAGAGGCCAGCATAGATTAATCATCATCTGCAAGCTGTGTCAGATCTCCTAGTCTCTAACCTGTACACTTGACCAACAGCTGCCTGTTTCATGCCATTGGCAGTGCACAGGCAAGTAAAACAGCCACCGCAGAGCTGTACAAGCTCAAAGGGTAGGTCTGACAAAGACACTTACTTTCATGATGTGAACATGTGGAATTCTATGTTACTGTGAGATGGAAACAGAAATTTAAAAGGACAAAGGTGGAGGTAAAATTCCTAACCCGCTTGTCCTAATTTTGCTCTCTGCACTTCCCACCAGCAAGTGACAAACTCTTATTTAACAGGAGTAGGGTAGCATAGCCTTACTGTGTTCACTGTTATGCTTGAAGTTCATTTGTAAAATAAAGAACTCAATTTAATACTTTCAACTCAACCATCTTTAAAGGAAGAGACCCTTGGGAGATCTATTACCAGTGGAGTGTATTTGAGAACAATGCACTTTTGATAGATAAAAATATTTATACACACATGTAGGGCTATTTAGAGCTGAATTACATCCCTGTAAAATGCACAGTGAGTTTTGTGACTAGAGCTGCTCAGTTAAATAGGTCTGTTTCTCACTTAAAAGCAGTCACATAAAAATTAAATCGTTCTCAGGGTATAGGATGAAGAGATAATAAAAAGATGATGTTTCTTCTTTCTAGTTTTAACCGATGACAGCACTAGCATCTAAAAAAAAAAACCCTAAGTTTCATAAGCTTTTGCTGTAAAGTTTTAGTAACAATGTGCAAACACACACTTTATATACAACTAAACAGTTACATCTCAATTGAAAGGAGGAAAAAAGAGCCAGAGGAACTGATGTCCCCAGCTTGCACTGGGGTAGCCAAAAATGCAACACTTGCTGATGAAGACAACCTGCAACAATGCAGATTGACAGGCAGAACGGCTCATGCCTTCCTCCCACAAGTTTAATACCATAAACTGAAAGGCATGTTATCATCAGCTGTAATCCAAACGCCTTTCCTATGCTGGTCTGTAGAACAGCCACTCTGAGCAAAGAACAAACAGTTCAAGATCTAACACTGACTTCCTAAATTGAAAGGGGAAGGTAATTTCACAACTTTTTCACCCATTTTGTGTTTTTGAAATATTTGAGCCCTACACTGAAGTAAGATTAGTTATACAAGTTGATTAAAGTGGAGAAAAAAAATACAACTCAAAATTTTACTATCCCTCTGCCCTGCCTTCCAGGGAAGATTGAGGCAAGAGTCAAGAGGCAAAGCTTGGCTCCTGGGTGGTAGGGGGAAGGCAGGCGGCCATGGGCGTTGAGGGAAGCACATCTAAAAGGCTCCTTTGTTTCTTCTAGGAAGCTGGAGCTTCCTTCTTTTGCTTCTGCTCATCGGGATCTGCTTAGCCCTTTGTTTTAATTCTAATTACTACAGCTTCTGGATCTTAAGTCTGGAATTACAACCCCACTATCTCCTATACTGAAAATAGTTCTCATCAATTCAAAGAGAAGATATGGCACTGAAAAGCTGCACAAGACTCACTCCTAAACTGTTAAAGTGCTGGATCTTCTGAATAGACCTGAGGACAGTGGCACTCTCTTCTACATGGCTTTAAGACCACTAAGTTTCCGAACTCCCTGCTTCTCCAGCTCTGCTCTGTTCCCATGGTGACTTACCACCCATTATCTTTTCTTCCCTCTCAACTACTTTGTATCAGTTCTGGGTTTAACTTCACTTTTTTTTTTTTCTTTTGGGTTTTTGTCACTTTGGTTTGTTGTTTTTGTTTTAGTTTGGGGTTCTTCCTACTCCCGTTTAGCTTGCACATAACTGCTGCTATCTCAGACCTGATGGAAAAAGCATTGTGTACTTAAGAGGCTTTTTATTTTAAAACTCTAAAAATACTATTTATCCTTACAAACTTGGTGCAGATTTCTTTGCAGTCAAACCTCAGCTGAGAGTTTAGTATTGATCTGGCAGAAGTGTTTTGCTAGTACTGAACACATCAAGTGCTACTGCTCAAGAAAGTATTTTACATTCTGAAAATCCATGGTAAGGCCAGTGCTTTTTATTAGATATAAATTAATTTGATGAATGCTAAGCTAAACTAATCACACCTCATGCTAGCCACGGTAACAGTGCTGTATAAACTCCAATAGTGTAGATTAACCCACACTGAAACTGCAGCTACTGGAAGCAAGCAGTATCTATACACCTTGCTTTGCCAAAAATTTAAACCTGACAAAACTGGTATTGTCAACTTTTCTTTCTTGCTCTTGGTGCAGGATAGTAACTTCAAATGCAAAAGTTCCGTTTGAGAACTGTTTCTTTTGGGGTTTTATGTAGATACATAAATCTGAGGCACCAGTGACCAAAGATTAGCTTCAAGAAATAAGTTACATAAAGCTGGAAGTCTGAGATACTTTATTTTGTGCCTCCTTTCTGCACATAATACTGTCGAAGGCCCCCAACTGCTTTAGTTATGACCCATCTAAGGATTTTCACAAATCTTAATTTTGACATCCACCCAACATATTTTTTAAACACTAGGAAAAATATTACAAACTATTTAATGAGTCATCATTATCATCAGTCTTTCAAGAGAACACCATTTCTACTGGAAGAGTAAGCCAAAAGCAAGTTTCAACATGCAAAATACTCCTTTGAGAAGAATATCAGCAACCAATAAAAATTACAATATAATACAGGACATTAAGTGTAAACCTTACTGGTAGTCACATTCCCAGTAGCTCAGACTTTCTTTTATACTCACATTTCATACACATCCGATTTATGTGTATGTAGTCTGTATTTGAGCAACTTAAAATGCACGCTGCAAATCACCATTTTGTGCCAATTTTTGAAATAGTGTTAAACTGCGGAGTCTAGATTCTCGTTCACCATCCTTCCACAAAATAATGAGGTGGTCAGCAGAGCACGTTGCCAGTCCCAGTTCACCAAAGTACAGGAACATCTGCAATGAAACGATTACTACTACCACGACACTCACATGGGATTGTCAGCTTGCCTAAATGTTTAGTGTACAGCTGGACTAAACAAATACATGTGTTCTGAAATGGTTCTGCTTGAATGCAGGTATGCAAAGTTACAATGCATGCTTTCTATGTTTGAGATGTCAAAAAATCCTTACATAACAACAACTCTTAAACAGCACTTTCCACTGAAAGATCTCAGCTTAGAAAAAGCAGTAAAGCAGCCTTACAGAGAGCGAAGCTAAAGTACAGAATATTGAAGAAATATGTTCCAAGTCAGCAGTAGAAAAGTGAGTGACTTGTGCAAACTCTGATCTCCTGATTTCTTAGGGAACAGAAGCCACTATTCTGTTCGCTTGGGTACAGTGTCCCCTTCCCACACAACACCACAGGCTACTATCACCAGGCCTGGAAGGATCGAAGAGTAAACAACTGTGACAGACATCAGCATGTGCCTGTCACACAGAGGAAGTCAAACCAGCAAGAACTGAACACAGGAGAAAGCACATCAGCAGTGGAGGTATTTTGTAAGAGCAATGGAGCTGACAAGTCACATAGTCATACCTGACTTCAGAGACCTCCACAAGGCTGCCTAAAATTAGCCACTAATCGCAGCTTGACACAACAGCCAATGGAACCAGGCCACAGGAGGCCACTATGGCATGCTTGCAGTGTCCTGACTCTTCAGCTTGTTGAAGGGATCTGCCACGAGGAAGCATTCATGCCAAGGACTGTGCTACAGCCTACCTGCTCTGGGAACAGCCACTTATTAGCTATGTAATTCCAGTAGAAATACTCTGGCCAAGCCCACATCTTTGACCATCACACTTCATCACTACTCAACCTTTCCAGCCTCAAGGGCTCCAGTCTGCCCAGAGTTTAAAAAGGGAATTGTTCATGTGTAGAACGCTGCAGGAAATCACATCCACCATCATCTCAGTTACTCCTTGGCTGTGCAACACCCCAGTAAAAAGCCTCTCACCTTCCTTGCTTTGCCTCCCGCTGAAGGGCACATAATGTGCTCTCATACAGCAACTTTCCATACTGATAATAGGGCCTCTTTCAACAGTTTTCAGAAAGGAAGATGGTAGACAGGGACCGAAAGCCTTGCAGAAATCCCTGTAGCAGAAAGGTTCACCTTAGCTATTAGTGAAAAGCTTTCAGATTTTGACAGCAGCAGTTCTGAAATCCAGTCAGTCTCATGAATACTTGTGAGCAAAACTACTCCAGGACAACTCCTCTCCACCTGCCATTTCCCTGCTCCTGCCAAGAATGTGTATAGAAGTCTACTGTAATATAATGATTTGTTACTCGAATAGGTTTGTCAAACACAAAAATGTGCAGAGGGAAAACACCATTTAAAACAAAACCATACTCTATTAGGCAAAAAGAAGTACAGGATGGTATCCGATTTAAAATCAAAAAGACCTCCTTAATGCTCACAGCATAGAGTGCTAAGAAATTCCTGACTGGGTTTTGTTTCATATGAGCCCTTGTTTAGATTGTGAACTTAAGATGAAATCTGGAACAAACACACAGTTCCAAGCTGTGTTGTTTGCCATCTATAAACAAACCCAATACCCCACCAGATTACCTGTAGCACATATGTTCATATGTGCACACACAATCCTCAGGCATCAGCGAGTGTTGGAGATCTCATTAGAACTTTAAGTCAGCACATAGTATTGTTTTCATAAGATATACTACACAATCAATGTGCTCCCAGCCTCCAGAGCCAGACAGTTACAGCTATGTAAATAACACTGCCAAAATTAAATTAGTAAGTGAAATTCACTTTTTCTTGTTCTTACTGAAGCTGACTTACCTGCACAGCTGATGAATGACCAATCAAATCACCCACCAGCTCCAAGAAATACACAGGTGTATTCTCCTGCATCTTCTTAGCAGCTTGGTTTGCCTGCTTGTTTACCCTTCCAAATCCCCACATGTTGAAAAACCCTGGAAAAAAAAAAATATCTTTTGTTTTGGCAAAAATCACAAATATAATTTATTTCCTCTAGCTAAAGAGAGAACTACAGGAGTGACTTAAAATCTAAAAGCATTACAGTCTGCATGGCAAAATGACAGAAGCATTGTACTGTGCAGCATTCTTACATCTGGATTATTCATCTTGAGAGGGGAAGGAAACATAGCTACTTTGTTTTTTGTCCTTACTAGACATAATTTAGCAAACATGTTGACTTCCTCACCTGGATGAGACAATAAACAGATTTAGCAACAAATCCAAGGACTGCCTAAATGAACTAACTGCAAAGGTAGATGTGGGACAGTGATGTTTACCTTTGCTCTGTCCTCCTAGTCAAAGAGGAGAGAAACGAGGTGCCAGTCTCTTCCCTGTGTGTCCTGCACTGAGGCATTAGAGTGCTGGCATGCTGGTAACAAGCAAGTTTCTGATGCTGAATTGCCTGTTTTTATAGTTCCCACTGGCTTCTTCCTTCAGATTTACAACTATCAGCCATACTGGACTCTAAAGATACCACACCACATGTTCCATTTAGATAGCAAGAAAATACACATCTGTGCCACAGCTTTCAGAAGAACTGTGTAATAATACTGAGAGAAGTAAGAAAGTTAGGTTCTGTACACAATGCATTTCAGACTTTCTTCCTGACCCTCAGCCCCATCAACACACAAAACATGAAGTGTGCTAGACCACGGCCCTGATGCTAGGGAGATAACTGGAGAGATAAACTACTACTCAGGAGATTCCTTAGAATAAAAATGGAGCATATCAATAGCAGTCCACCTGTCTCACTGTTGCATATGGTTTCTTTCAAATTTCTCCAATTATAGAAGTTACAAATTTCCAATGTGAAACCATATACCACTTGACACAATCAGAAGCAGAACTCTGTAGATCAGCTGTCACCAGCAATACTGAAGCCAGAACACTCATGAAAAAGTGTTTCTAAATCAACCCAGGCAGCAAAAAGGTATTTGCAACAGTTACCATCAACAGGTGGACAGCCAGGTAGGCAACATACATGAAGAAAATTATTCACAGTTTGAATAAAAAAATTCCTACGAGAGAGTAACAGCTCATTACTGTTCCCAGTCCATAACACTGATTATATTGTCCAGAACAACTGTCCAAGACCACAACTACCAGTGTCCAGGGAAGCTGCTGGCCTGGTCAAAGAGCAGCAAGCACTACACAGGCAATGTCTGTACTCGGGGAAAATGCTTCCTAAAACACTAGCAATCAGTCCTGAGGACTGCGATGCCCAGAGGTAGTATGCAAGTGAAGCTGGATGCAGCCTCAAAGCGAGCCACAATGTAATTCCAAGTTCAAGGAGGAGATGTGGAAAATACATTTCTTTTGTGCCACCTGCCCATCTGCAAGCTTCTTTTTAGCTTTTCTCACAAGGTCCTGCAACTATTTATTCTTGCATGGCAGAGGATCCAACGCTATTTAGTACAAGATGCAGAGGATCAAGGTTTGTCAGGACAGTTCATAATTTTGGTTAAACTAGCTAATACAACTGTAAGTAACCTTTACGGCACTGGACTGCTTCAGCTGGACCTTCTAACTTCCTATATCAGATCTTGGAGGGCTTGTACACTCATGCCTTCTTCAGTTTCCCTCCCATACCTGTTAGCCATTGGTTGAACACAAGATATTATTTCTTCTTACAAAGACTGTAAGCCTCCATTCCTATATGGTGAATACCAGGTTTCCCATTATTGTTTTTAAATAGTGTTTTCACCCCCCAACTACTAGCAAACCTGTTGGAACCGGTTCAGCTGGAAGCTGCTGCTTTTCTCGGAGCTCCCAAATGCGCACACTGCCATCTTCTGAACAGGACATCAGCTGCCTGTAAAAGCAGTTGATAATCAACACTAGCACAGATACTTATCTGCACAAGTCACCTTGGAATGCTTCTATAAAATAGGCAGCAAGTGCCTCAGGTTCTACACAAGTTTGCTACAACTCTCACATGTAGCAGGACATCCATATGTTCCACACAAAATAACATGCATTTGTAGCAGGACAAAATATAATGGACTTACAGGTGGAAAAAACATACATTTTCAATCCCATTTTAAAAGTATACCGCTCCATGAAACACAAACCAGCAAGTCTAGACTGCAAACTTGCTTCCACTAACTGGCTTCTATCAAATTACTTTAATTAGGCAAAAATGTATTTTTTCTTATGGAAAAATAACAAAAGGAAAGATACTCCTTTTCATTACATGTTTAGAACAGCACACGCATTTACAACATCAAGGCCCTAAATTTCATCTTCTGAAAAACTTTTGCTCCGTTGAACAAGAGTACAAAGAGATCTAACAATGTAACTATTAGATTACACATGGGTAGCAAATTGTCCAACTTGGCTGTCAAAATATGCTCCAGCTAAAAATTCAGCACTAATAAGCAAAGGCCAGGAGTTGTTACTTTTTTTTTCTTTAAACATTTCAACTGCTACAAAACATTTACTGAGAAATATTTACTGAATATGCCATAGGCCTTTGCTTTGCATAGAAGATGCCGTTAAGCTATATTTTCACAATGTAGACAAAAGAGCTCTATGAAGTCTGATTTTGAAAGTAGCGAAGATACTTTCTCTGAGCCTTATGCATCAAGCATACCGGATTATAGTTTTTTCACATTGAATTACAGTGACGCATTCTCAAAAATCAGGTCAACAAGCTCTATCTAACAAAAACAGATCAAACTAAAGATCAAGTCCCTGCCCTAGAAATTACATGTAGCTTTGCAGAGTGTCTCTAGCCACCCTTCCAAGTTGTGCATTTCTTTACTGCATTAACAAAATGTACCATGACTCGTACCTGTTTGGAAGCTTCTCAATGTGCAGTACAGAGGAGTCATGAGCAGTTCTCTGGCAGGCAATCACACGCTTCATTTGAAGATTATATACGTATATGCCTTTCCCAACAGCAGCAAACACACACTGGAAAGAAAATTCAATGGAACAACTTACAGAAACAGATACTGAAAGATCACCCTGCATGTAATGGATTTCCAGCAGTACTATGACATCATCTATCCTACTTTATCTAGCTTGTTTCTGTCCTTGTATTACTGCTTTATCCCAAATGTACAGAATCAACAAGTTCTAGAAAAAATATGGATTTCTTGGAAGAAAGGAGAGATATCCTCCTATACTCTAAGAAGTTTTATTTCTGCATTTTCATCCTGTACCTTACAATCTAAGTGGAAACCAAAGATACCAATAGATCAACACATTATTGCAATTAAACTTTTATGTTCTTACACCGAAACAATGCTCTCTGTTTTGATGACCTCTTGTTTTATCGTGAAAGACTGAGAATCCAGAAAGCTGTTTTGCATTTCTACCATTTTTTAAAAATTTAACTGAAGTTGCACAGAGGTCTTGCTCAAGCATTCAGGCTTTACTGAATGCAGAAAAGGAACTCAGTCACAGAATGGTATTACACAATAGCGTATAAAAAGGTCTGGAACCATTTTGCATTCAATGCTCTTCTTCAGAAAAGTGCAGGGGTTCCATCTCATAACCACCACATCCCTAACAACCCACAAAGAGTTTATGGATCATTAGATCTGGACCCTCTTATGACTTTTAATGATTTTAGAGAAGACAAATGTACAATCATATGTACATACACATGACAAATATTTGATACCAGAGAAGTGCAAAACGCTTCCATTCAGTACCCATTCATATCTGGGATTTTGAATATACCTTGTTTAGGTAATGGTATGCTGGATCTTTTCCCTGAATGGCCTGCTTCCATCTACAAGGCCAAATATTAATGCCTCAAAAGCAGTTCACACTATGCACTTGTCAACATTTTGTAAAACTGGTAACCCAATGTATTTGACTAAGATTTCCTACATATATTCAACAGTGCTTTGATGCTGTTCAAAACTCTTTGTCCAGCTGTTTGGTGGATTTTGTCTTGGTTTTGTTTTCTTATGCACATCTGTGCTGGGAGCTCCAATAGCTCTGAAGCTAAGCTCAGATTTCTGGGAGCATTCTAACAAATCAAGTTTAAAAAACTGAGCACATTATTATTTTCCTAGATTTGTGTGAGGCTCAATTCAATGGCCTTTCATATCACGGAATCACGGAATTGTCAGAGTTCGTAGGGACTTCTAGAGATCATCTAGTCCTATCAGTCTTTCATTCCTGTATCTCAGCCTCTTCTCCCTTACAGTCTTCCACCTTGAGACAGGCTCTTGAGATTCATATAGTCTTACAGCTCTGCACAAGATGCTCTTTACAGATCACACCTTTTTTTTCTTTCTGTCTCTCCACAAGACCCTGCAAAACCCTGGTCATCTCAAATCCCATTAAAATAACAGAGACTAAGCATAAGTTGTACACCTATCTTAACAAGCAAGTTACACACACGTATCAGGACGACAAATGCATTCCTTAACACTGTTTCCTAGTATTGTCAAACCTTAACATTCCCGTTTGTTTCTGAATCATATTTTGCCTGCAAGCTCAGTATCAAACTAGACGAGTGCATCTTTAACTACCTACCTAACTAGCAAGCCTGCTGAAAAAGTTCCTAACAGAGAAAACACCAATTTAATTTTATTTATTTTTGACAGGAAGAAGAGCATTCTGCTTTTACACAGCAAGTAACAAAGTAATTCATTGTAGGAATACCATTATTCACCACTTTCTAACCAGGAACTTTACAATACAGACAGCTCTGCCCTAAAAGCACATTCTATTTCAGGACATAACACTAGAACGACCTTTCTTCCCACCATTCAGAAGTCTCATAATAAATAAAATTCTGCAGCAATTTGTTTAGTTGAGTTCCATGAATGGAAGAAAGTCCTCAACAGCCTTAAGATTTGACATTCAATGTTTTAACTATTTCTGAACTTCCCAAAATTCTTTTCCCCTCCCTCAAAACACATCTTGTGTAGCTTTCAAACAGGGAATCAAAATGCTTTGAAGCCAAATTATAGAACTTCTCCTAAACAGGACTGTCTCTTTGCTCCTTCTAGAGCTAAGCACCCACAAGAAAAATCACTGGAAATCC